>CM022945.1:19595778-20114539 GCA_012931725.1 Litsea cubeba
GTGACCCCATCAAGGAAGAGTTAATGGCATTTTTAATACTGCACCGCAAAAAATCAGTTTTGTAGATAATCTTTTTCAACATTATGTTGGAAGATTAAGTTTTGATTCTTCTCCATATTGAAAACTGTTTTTCGTAGAATCGTCAAAAGAAAATTAATTTCTTTTTCTCTTTTCATTAGAAAAAACCGCTATCCCGAATTCCAGAATTTGGAACTCCTAGTAATGTGGAAAAAAAAATATCCTCACTTTTCATATCTTTTTATGGAAAAGCGAGTTGGACAAACATGACCTAAAAGAATCTCAAGCAGGGTCATGTATGAAAATTTAATTAATTTATAACAATTGTTCTCCACTTCTATGGGCTTTGAAGTTAAATTTTACTTAAATAAAAATTGAGCTTTTTATTAGATTAATGATAAAATATCGTCACTTATTTTACATGTATTGTGATTAAATGGTACAAGGAGTCTTAGGGCTTTGGAGTTTTTTTAACAGATGGTTCAAACTTGGGAGTTAAAATTTAACCAAAAGAATTACATGCATGTGATGTGGTGGAGGGCTCTTATTTTATGTGGTTTTAGACTTTATCTTATTACTGTAGGAGTGTAGGGGGCACATATGCACCACTACTTTCCTATAGGTCCAGCTGTGTAGTATGTTAGTGGATCACACAGTATCAACACACGCCTGTCGTGCACACATGGCACATATTCACGGGAGAGGAATTTTGGAGTCGTGTGCAACGCAGCAATAGCTTGGCTGCCTGTAATTACAAATCTTTTTGGTTGCAGCACTGTAAATGGATGTTGGAGGTTCCTATTCCCAACCTTGACTATTTGTAGGCATGCTTCTCTTTCATAGCCGTGAATTGTGATTTTGTATTTGAAGCATGATATAAAATGAAAAATTATTGAGCCCCATTCAGATAGGAAATATAGGTAGACAAACAAAACTGTTTGCCATCCAACCCTAGAAAAAATGAACGCTTTTCCTCCTATCGTTTTCTCCATTTTTAAATAATTTAAAAATTAAACATTAGAGAAGTAGTCTTATATTATAGCTTGGCTGGTTAGAAATATTAGTCTACAGACAAGAGTTTTGGTGTTTGAATAGTTTAAAATATGAAAAAAAAAAAAAAAGGAAAATCATTTTAATAATTTGAACGGTAAGAGAGTAATCAATTCTTCAAACGCTGTGGAGAATATTTTCCCTTCATCTAAAATGATCTTAAACAGTTAAAATGATCACATAAACTTAACCAACCTTCGTATCAAGGCAGATCAAAAGTCAACTTCATGTGACAATTTTAGCTGTACGTCTGAGCTAGTAAATGATTCTGGCAAGCTTTTCATTTTTATCTTAATTGTATATTGGAGGTCCTATCAATTGAGTGTTTGTCTACAACTAATTCATAAGTCCTTTTTTGTTTTAACTTCATTCATGGTTAAATGGACCCATGTGCCACAAAACAAGTAACAAGACAATGGTCGGTTGGAACAGGATCTTAAAGCAGGATATGATCCTATCATGCACCACTCATCATTGCTCTTTTTTTGAGAGGTAACTATAATTTTTCGAAAGTCTTTTGTTTGTATATTTTCTTTGATTAGAATGAATTATATATAAAGTCTTTAAGAATCAGAAAAAATAGTATATGGAACATCATCATCTGAAAGTAATATTGCTACATTATTGCCCAAGAGGAAGCTCAAATACGTGCAGCTTTTATGAGGCAGTCCCCCCTAATCCACCATTGAAGAATTAGCTAATTATTCATCCACAGTATTTTATTCATGAACTTTTGTAGTTGAATACGACCTTGGTGCCAATCTTATTCAAATTCACTTTTTGCCAACACACTGATGGGTCTCAGTGTGTTGTAACTTAGTTTCACATGCCCAGTACAGCCCTCACTCCACAAGTTAGAAGAATCATATTTCAACATAGGCCTTTTCCAAAAACAACCTCGATCTTAGCTTGGCGGACAAGAGGTGCTAGCTCCTGCCTGTCTTTTTAGAGTTCAAATATGGCCGAGCACCTTTTCTTATTCGAGACTGTGCTATATCACCAGAGGTCATCTCCCCTCACCAAAAGATTTTCTCCCCTCACGCAACGGCTCCCTCACCAAAGGGCAAGGGCCGGATCCATACTTAGAATAGCCCAACTTGTGGGGTCCACCTAACAACGCACAAGTTATTCTGGAGGAGTGGGGGAGTGATTTGAATTAAGCAATCACACCATAACTTTGGGCCTAAGTAGAAGTAGCATATATATATATATATATATATATATATGCTTTTCAATACTTTCCGTCACCTGAAGCTCGATGTCAAACTTTTGACAACATGCACATTTTTGCACCAAGTTATATTTCCTAAATCTTGAACATGCAATCTGTTGGCTGTATTAGTATATTAAATTTTCTCCACTAACAAAAATACTATTCAACAAATTTGTTCCTTGGGCTTATCTCTCATCTACTTCAATGCAGAGAATGAAAACTTCTATTATTTCGAGGGCATCAAAACTATTGAAATCTTATTTATTTGATAAACTGAATTAACATCAAATCTTGCAACATCAATTTGGCCCCACAAACTTCTCATAGTAATTTGCATGGGAAGGGAAAACATGGCCACATTTGTACTGAGATATCATGCATATATATATTTGTACAATGAATTGTCACTAATAAATCATTTCTGGAGTAATCTAATTACATGGATTGAAATATAAAAATTAGTTTGAGATCCTAAAATCATGGGTTAATAACTTAATATCATTCCATCAATCAAAATTTTTACCTTTCCGTCTTTATACTATGGCAATTTTTGTCATAATATGGGCCCACAAGGGCGGATTACTTTTTAATAAAGGTGCATCCGGACACACAAGTCGTCCTCTCTCTTGTAATTATAATTGAAAATGAAAGATTTAGCCGTTAGATATTCTCACTTTTCTCTCTCCCTCATATGACAAGACCACGAAAGAGAAAGAGAGAGAAAGAGACCCAAAGAAGAACCACATCACCAAAACCACAGCGGTTTCCTCAACACCCGACAAGAGCGGTTTTCGTACTTTCAGCCCACAATATCATCACAACAACCCCCCCACAACTCAAAACCGCCTGACGACGAGAGGAAAGAGAAATGGGTGTACGAAAGGCCACAGAGACACGTGAACAGAGAGCGCTTCTTTGAGTACAAGTATACAACTTATATTCAATTAGGAGTCCCCAAAACCGCCACTGGTTTCGCGGAAAATCCGCCAATCTTCGCGGTTGGCATTTTCGTAAATTCCATCGTCAAACGAGGACTTGGACTGATCTGACGGCAATTAGTCCAGTCTTGCTGCTTAGTCAGGCAGAGACTGAGAGGACTTGAATGACTCGCACATGATGTCTACGTATGTTCATGTGGGTCCTACAGCCTTAAGGTCCGTATACCACCAGACTCTCTCCACTGTGGGAGTGGATTAGGGGTTTTCTTGCTTTTATGATCTTTTGATTATATAAACATATTCTGATTCAATCTGATGGTAAGGCAGTGTTAACTAAAGAAGAGTGTTGAAAAATAGGGTAGGCAGGCATGCATGGATGTGAGGTTTGGATCGATCATGGTTGATCTTTTTTTCTTTTTCTTCTTTTTTTTTTTTTTAAAGCAACCCACCACCTATTAATATATATTGTGATATTTGAAATAGATCATAAAATTTTACGTCAATTTAAGTTTTTTCCACTATTATTATTAGATTGACCGTTTGATGAAAATAAAAGAAAGTTTTACGTCAATCTAATATAAGATTGCTAATCGCTTTTATTTTTATCAAACAGTCAATCGAACGATAAAATAATATTATATTAACATAAAATTTTAAAAATACTAAAAAAAAAACATTTATTTTGAATTGTTCCAATCTCAAAAAAAGTTGCATGGTTCTTTTTACTCAGGAGTTCTCTGGTCTGGTACGCAGATCTATGACACGTGAGTGGGTGACATGTTAATTATATCATTGAAAAGTGTTCAGTGGCTTAGTAGGGTGTGGGCCTGTGGGGGCAAGAAGAACAAACGCAGGGGGAGGGAACTTGGGTCTCTCAACAAAAGAGAGTGATGGAGCTTTGAAGATTGGCATTTGATTAGGAATAATAAATGTCATTATGTCAAGGACTGGTCTTTACAGTGGGCAAGTAGGTGTGGGAAAATGAAAATGAGATGCCCTGTTCAGAACGGGGTCCGGCTGCTGAAACGTTACTGAAATCAATGTCTCGTGACCTCTGACCAGTTTAACACACACGATAATAACGTGACATTGGTGCAAGGGTCAATAACATTTGGAAACAGATCCCCTGTTTCGTCCAAACAGGGGATCCGGATCTATAACATTTTCATTTTTAGATACTTAGTGTTCATTGTAACCGAGCAGCCCACTCTACAGTGGAAGTGGCAACATCAGGATCGACCTACATATTAATTAAGCCAACCTAGAGGCTGAAAGTGACAGCCCAAACCCTTCATCAATAGGTCTTTCGGCCTTAGTCGGCAATTTGTCGGCGGATAATCATGCAATTAGTGAAGTAAGTCGTGTTTTAGTTGAGTTAGTCGATCGAATAAGCTGAGGACAAAACCCCCCATGCCCCAACCAAAAGAAAGTTCATCAGCATGAATGAGAAGAATTATACCTTCCTTCTTTTTCGTCGCAATTAGTGAAGAATAATTCGCGTCACTTGTTTTGAATCCTATGTCCGCTGAAGCATTGTTGAATTTGTCAAACCAAGTGACTGTTCTTAGTCAATGGGATTGCTTGAGCTCAAGGAATTGCATTCTTCAAGCGGCAAAGCGGCAAACTTAACCCCTTATATGTGGGGTTTATGTACACTTTTGCATTGTTCAATGTAAAGAAAGAAAATTATTGCAGTATAGAAATTTATTGTTCAATGTGGGGTTTGAGAACCATCCTATTATTATTTCTGTGAGAATTGTTTTTTGGAGTCAATATGAAGTATGAATCAATTTATGATTAATTCATTGGAAAATGAGTGTAGGGAGGTTGGAAATAAAGACGCACCCACCATTCTACTAATTCAAATATAAGGAAAGCGAGGGTTATATTTACATGGGTAGTGGGTACCTTACATATCCTGCCCCCATCACATCTTTAATAATTTATGCATTCAATTCCTCACATGGTGATTGTCTTTTATTTCTTCATCGAAACAATAAGAAAAACACATGTATATGATCAATAGTTTTTTTTTTTTTTTCATTTTATGATTATAAAAACAAAGCTGTTTTTTTTTTATGGTAAATAAACATATATTCATTAAAAGGAGAGAGAAACAAACAAAAAAACGGAGGACAAGCACAAAGAACACCATTAAACTAGCCCCTAGATAAGATAACAGAAGCCATTTCCCAATCTAGATCCCGTCTATTAGAATAGCAAACTTTAGCAAGAAAAAAAAAAAAACAAACAAAACAAAACTTGTTAAGTCTGTGAATTAACAATTCATCCCACTGTTACACTTATCCATTTATTGATCACCATTGGATTGAACACCGCATTTGTATTATGTATCACGATTGATGTTTGATGCCTCAAAGCTCGTATCTTGATGACTTGACTGTATTGATTTTGGGCACAGGAAGAATCAAGTAGGGCAAAGGTGGGGGCATTACTGAAAATAATATAAAAATAATAAATTAGTAATTTAAATCACTTTTCGACATTGGATTCTTATAGCCATTGAGTTTCGGAACCAACTTACATGTTTATGGGTCCACACCAGTTGGGGTCTAATTATTTGATTAATTATTGTATTTCCCAATATTTCTAAGGTTTTAATCTCAGTGTTGAGGAAAATTATAATTTGGTCCATAGGTGCCAAGCAAGGGACCACACATCCATGTGGTTGTACCCACACACCTGTGGAACCCCCTTGTGAGTCCACACTAGTTAGGGTGCAATTATTTTATTACTTAGCTTATTTTTCAAATTTTATAAAGTTTTAAATTTCTGCCAAAATTTTTGATGATCCAAATTTTCAGTGAGAATGTTGCATTACCACATGTAAATATATAGCCGCTTGTGAACTTAAATTCCTACGAGAGTCCGATATCGCCACATTAGACAGACAAATAAGATTTTTAGGTATATAAAAATTTATAATAGCAAAATCATTGGCAATTATTCAAATATCTGAAACCAACCCCAAGGGGTAGCTCAGTTGGCTTAGGACCACGGTTTGCACCCGGAAGTTGTAGGTTCGAAACTACACTATCACACTGGTGCTTAATACCCTTATTCTGTTGATAACATTTATTTATAGCTTCCTACTCATCCGGAATAACTTTATCAAAGTCTTTTCTACTGGTGTGCATGATCGCCCTTGTTTCAGCTTTTTTTTTTTAGGAGAAATGAGTCTTGCTACTTTGGAAGCCTCCTAATTATCACTATCCAAGCTTGTGGAGTTTTTGTTATACACTGCTCGAGCCTAGGGGTGCTCATGGGCCGGGCCAGCCCGAGCCCGATCCGGACCTACCCCACTTTGGGATGGGCTTGGATATGCAATTAGGGACCGATTGATAATTGGACCAAGGCTTGGATTAAGTGATGGAAAGACTATAGCCCGGCTCGGCCCTGTTTGTGTAAAAAATGCATGTAATTTAATTTAATTCAATTAGTGCTTTCGATGTTTTATATATATATATATATATATAATGGAGGATGTCGCAGCCCTTTGGGCCAGAATAATCCCTACGGGTCCTGGGGAGCCGGGTAAATCCCCTGTGGCCCAGTGTGGTTTTGTAATTTTGAATCCTCAACCTCTGGGTACAAACAGTGGTCTTAGGCCAAACGAACTACCCCTCGGGGTTATTTAATTAGTGCTCTAATGCCCACAAAAGTAATGAAAAACCTAGTTGATTAAATGGGCAGGCTCAGACCTAGTTTTTATGGCCCGTGTCGGGCTAGCTAGGGCCAAGCCTGTGCCAGCGCTTAGGGTTGTAAACGGGTCGGTTCCGGTCCGGGTCCAGGGTGGAACCGGAACCGGAACCGTTTTCTAAGAAGGGGATCCGGATCCGGAACCGGAACCGTTAAGAATAATAGGAACCAGAACCGGAACCGGAACCGTTTGTGAGGCGGGTCTGGTTCCGGTTCCCGGTCTAGACTAATACCTGTATTTTTCTTTAAAAAAATTATGCTTTTTTCACATTTCAATTGGATCACGTACCTACAAACACTAATGTGACATTTTGTCTATCAATAACAGACACTTTTAACCAAAAACTCAGAAATCACATCCAAACAGGCAATGAGATGTAGAAAAGTAGAAAACCCTAATGTTGAAAAGTAGAAAAGTAAAAAGGGTTCTGTTCTCACATAATAAAGTTACCTTATGTTAGTATATATTGGGTCGGGTCTCGGGTCCACGGGTCTGAGCCATTGTGGATCCGGAACCGGAACCGTTTAGGTATCGGTTCCAAAAAAAGGATCCGGAACCGGAACCATTTTCTTATCGGGACCAAAATAAGGACCCAGACCCGGATCCTAACGGGTCAGAACCTTCGGGTAATCGGAGAATCGGGTACCCATTTACAACCCTACCAGCGCTTCTAAAGTTGGGCCGGACATGAATATGAACACCCCTATGCTCGACCCGAGCTCCCTCTATCCGACACCTCAAATGTTGTGTCTCTCTTCTCCCTCAGACTTCATCGGTTGGATCATGGTTTAATTTCATCAAATTCCTTCTTATCACTAGTCATCCTTTTCCTATCTTTACTTGGAATCTTGTTGTTAGCAGTAATCATGAGACTACCAGTCGTTCTAGCTGGGTCGGGATCACATGGCTAGTCAAGTATGTGTGGGTCGGGAACATGATGGCTGAACTATATATAACTTATAACCTATTTGATATAACTAGAAATGAGAGAGTGAAATTAAAGTAATCAAAACAATGTTCTTTATTAAGAATGGGGCACATTTGGATTGAATTAAGTGTTACGATTAGAATTGGAGCTTGCAAATCAATCGCTGTTCATAGAGTTTATGTTATAAAACCCCAATGCTCAGACAATTGCAAATTTACTACCTGACAAGTACGCCAAATGGAAGGATATGCAGTCTTGCAACCTATTAGAGTTAAATGATGAAAAATCTTACTAACACCTAATGACAAATGGTTGTATTCAGTCAACAAAATCTGATTGTCCTTTATTTCACAAGGCAGCATATTGGATCAAGCCTCCTGGGCCTGTTTGTTTATGTTGAAATGGTCAAATGAGTTTCATCTTTAAGATAATTAAAGAGGTAATGCATGAAAGATATGAGGTGATAGGAAAAGGGAAGCATGTAAGGTGGAGAAGTAGATGAGATCTTAGCTTGATTCTATTTCAATAAAAGGAAATATTATGGGTCCACACTTAAAGTCCTTAATGAAAATCCTCCATTTGCCTCCAAAACCAAACTATCTATTGAGGCCCGCACCTCTCAAACGAGAATCCTGAGTCTGCCATTGATTGAGGTGAGTCTGCTATTGATTGAGGTGATTGCTCATCCCGGGGCCTAGTGAGTGTGAAAGGGGTTGATGAATCATGGTGGGCGCAAATGAAAGTTGCAAATCGTTCACGCTATAGATCATTTTTAGAACTAATGATTGATTTAACAGCTTTGTCTTCATAAGAAATGAGATCCATAATTTGAAAAATCCTGTGGCAAAAAGAAAGAGACTCTTCGGTTCATTGTTTGGTTTGAAAATAACTACTCACTATTTTAAGAATAAAGAAACACAAGGAAAGGACTTTATCCACCTTTACTACTAACATGCCTCAAATATAAATTATTCTTCTGTAATTGGAAGAGATGGCTGAGAGGATTAAAGCGACAAATTGCTATTCCATTGTATGAGTTATTCGTGATCTCTATTCAATTGAAATTCCCATTTTGCATTTGGAAGAATCTTAGCTAGACACACATTTTCCTACAGTTAAGATGTTACATGATAAAGGAAGAAAATCCAAAGAACTCAAATTAAATTTTATTTTACTATCTGATGATGCCAAAAACAGGGATTCGGACACCACCGGTCAGATAATTAATGCTATACAATAAATGAAGAGAGATGAGAGATTTATAGTGGTTCGGTCAAGCGTGACCTACGTCCACTTCAAAAGGGTGATCTTTGATTAATGACGAGGGTTACAGATATGAGAAAGTAGAGAAAATCCGTCCCCCCTCAAGTGATGAGAGGGCTCTATTTATAACTCTTCCTCACCAGGTAGGGATGCGATCAGTTCAACGTCTCTTTGGAGCGTCAGACGTGTCCTTGAGGATCGAGCCAGGTGGAAGGCAGGTGAGATCCTCTCCGTGAGACTTGGTAAATGCAGGTGAAGGGAGGACTTCGTTGCGATGACTTGGAGATTGAGGTGACGAGACTTCGTTTAACGAAACCCGGATCTCAACGGAGCTATTCCGGCCTGACCCAGATCCCAGACGGACCGGGTCACTTGGACCTGACTCGCTACCGCGATCCGGATTGGGCTTGACTCATCACTATCTTTTCTTTTTACTCCTTTCCGTCCTTCCTCAAGTATCCTAATTACACTTAACCTAGGTTGAGTACAATCATACAGTGAATTAATACAGATATTAGTGTCATCATTCTACTTTTAGTCCATTGTTGTCATTTGGGTGTATTTGCAAACTTTCAAGATCACAGTAAGTTGTGCGTTGATGATCTATATTATATCTAGTTTTCACATTCCTCATCTCACTTTCAGTACTGTTTCACATAGTAAACCATTTTGGCAATTGATTGGAACATAATGTGGTTTATGAATATTGATTGCTGGTAATAATTGATGGCGATGATGACACCAAATCATGCTAATTAATTAAGCCTGCCAACTCATATGGCCTCTCATGCTCTGTTCAGCAAAGGTTTTTTCAAGAGAAAAAGATAAAATGGCTCTCAAATTTTTGTAGAATAGAATTCTTGGTCATCTGCTGAAAGTTGGATATAGATTTTTCAGGGTCCTTCTCCTTCACCTAGTAGTTTTTCTTGTTACAACTGCTTATCATAGAATAAAGCAAAACTTGAACCGTCCATCTCCTAGAGAATCCATTTTAACAAAAAAGCGTCTCACTTTATACCATATTTCTATTGGTGGCACCATTCACTTTTTGTTCACTTATGGGTGCAAATCAGATAAACCCCACAAGGCCAACTCAGTCACTTCAGTTCAATCCCATGTGTTTGTCGAGGAATATTTTAGCATTATCTTTGAGTGCTTGTCATATTTCCCTTTTGCCTTTTGCTTCTGAGGGTGCTATATTGGTTCCTATTTGTTTTCTTATCATTTTTTTTTATTATTACATCACAACCCTTTTCGGTATCTTAATTCTGATGATGATCTCCTACTGTTTATCATGACCTACCACAAGCATTTACAAAATATCACATTAAAATTTTATCCTTGATGAATGTAGACCACACTTTTTTCCCTTGGTCACCAGACACCAGATCTAATAAGTTATAGTGGTGGGGTTGGGCCTTTAGCTCAGTTAAATCGTGCTATGTGTCACATGCTTGCTTATGTGAGGTTGTAGTATGATGTCACCATCACTAGAAGACGACCCACAACTACTGCATCATTTGGCTCTGAGTTCACCACTCCAGGAAAATGGAGGAAACTGTTGTTGCTCCAAAAGTGGCAGCAGTGGTTTAGATGTTCCCATTCTGTAATATGCGAAATTTATCTTTGTATGACACAGTCTACCATTGTGGTACACATATTGTATTCTGTTAGGCCTTCATCTATACATACTGGCACCAAGTGCACAAGTGCACTGGATTTATTTTTTTTCTTTTTGGTCGGGGCTTGCATCTAAACTGACCAATTTAGATACTTTCGTGAGCAGAGGCTTATTATCGATCTGTGTCTTTGTTTTGAGAATGTTCCTCTCTTCGTCTGTAAGAACTCCGGACCATTTGACTTTGTAATATTATCACCATCAGCCTATCAGCATCTTTAAAACTTGAAAAATATTCATCTTTCATGGAACAACTCCAATCCAGAATTTTCATGATCCCACAGGTCCTACTGTAATAAAAACTGATTCATCAACCATGGTGAAGAACCATTTCTTCATTACCATTGGAGACTACATTTGTTTCAGTTTGTATTATTCTAGTCCAAACCATAATATTCTTTTTTTAGTTTTTACTGGTGACACTCCACAAAAGAAGAATGAAAGCCCCTCTCCTTTTATTGGATTACATAAATATCAAACCATAAACTAAAGAGTAATCTGGATAGAAGTGTTAGATTCTAGACAATAATGTTTTGGAAAAACACAGAGGGAGCATGATGGTGTTGGTATCTGTGAACTACGTACGTTAATCCATCAGTCCTGATTCCATGAAGGACAACCATTCCACCGTTTGAAGTACTTGTTGGTCACTTGCAATCAGCAATTTTTATTAGAATAAATGAGACACAGCCTGCAGTCTCGTATACATATGAACTGGCAGGCCAAAGATTTGAATTGGCTTGGAACCTATTCCACATATATCTAATAAAGAGTCGCCCTACGTCTAAACCTTGTTATCACCCTACGTCACAAAACCTTAGTAAAAACTCCTACTCTCTTTCAACATATTCCCGCTGTGAGTACCAAATCCTTTTCACACCGTTCTCTCTCTCCATCTTTTTCTTAAGAGTCTGAGATCCTCTTCGCATCAGTCAAGCTTCTCGTCGCTCATCCTCTCATGCCTAATCTCTTTCTTTTAAAAAAAATTCTAAATAAAGCAACCTCCCTCCCTCCCTAGATGTAGTATAATTCTAATCACTGTATACCTAAATATGAACCCTTAATCTCCAAATCATAATTTCAAACCCTAAATCTACAAATCCTAATCCTAATCCAAACCCTAGGCTCTAAATCACCAAATCTGAGCATATATACAGGTTTAAAGATGACCAAATCACCATTGGGCATACATTAATCTTCAACTCATACATAAATCTGGCCTTAGGGTTCATATAGTTGGATAACTTGAGTTACATTTAAGTGAAAATTTTTCTTCTTTTACCATGAACCCACAACTAACTATATGGAATTATTTGTACAACTAACGTAAGTGCAGCAATCAAATTCCTTAGATCCAAATAGAAATCCTTTGGGAATTGAAATTGGGTAATTGGATGCTAACACAAATCACCATTTCAGGGCATCCAAACACCTGGGATTGAAGGAAATATTACCTTAGGTTATTTTGATAATGATGAATTGATAATCACTTGAAAGAGATAGTGGGAAGACCTTTCAATTGAGTAGGAGATCTGATCAGCATGGAAAAAAGCTCTCTGTCTATTTAAATAAAATATATTTTCTCTTTTGATATTGTTAATGTGAAAAAATTCTAACAAAGGCGAGCAAAAATCTAACCCCACCCAAATAAAAATCTTGATTCCGCCACTGTTATGAACGATAGAAGAGTATTTTGCTGCCCAAGGAAGGGTGACATCACACCCCAGCACGGGTGTTCATTGACCATGCCAACTTGAGTCCGACCTAAGCCTGTCGTGCATTGACCGAATTTGTCCTCCGGGTTGGAACAGCCTATTTTTTGGCCTGATAGTTAAGCGGGCCATGCCTGGGCCTATGTATTCTTAAAGGCCTGACCCATCCTACAAATGATCTAAGCCTTGGGCTGATTTATACACCCATGGGCTGAATATTAAGCCTGATCATTGAACAAATCAGTCTTAGAAAGTCTTCAGCCCGGACCATTGCCACGACCCGAGCCCGAGATAAAATTTAAATCGAGTTAACCCCTAGTCGCGACCATACTTACTCCCGTGAACTTTGAACATAAAATTCACAAGGGATATCAAATTACACATTATGCGGAACATAATTAAATCTACATTGCTCATAAAAACAAAACTGAAATTACATTATGAACAAGACATTTCTAAAAGTCTTACACCATTATTACAATACTTTCCTTTTACTCAACGAGTCCTTCGGAAGTAACCGTATTAATTGTTTCCACTGGTGTTGTGACATCTAAAGGACTAACGATGGCAGTTGTGCCTGTAATGCCATCAATAAACACTGTGAATTCAACAATTCAGCAATGTATAAACAGATATTGGATTACATATGCTAACCATAATTCCAATATGTCTAATTCATCATTAGACTTATACAATAAACAGTAACAATTTGTCTAATTCAACGTTAGACTAAAACCAACAACATTTTACAAATTTACAAATCAGTTTCACATATTCCTCAAAAGGAATGATTACCATCTTCCTAAACAGAAAGGATTATGTAACTAGTAACAATGTGAGTCTTTATAACTTGGCAGACTACTATAGCATTTCCAAATCAAATGATATCTCCCTAAAAAGGAAGAATTGCCTCTATTGGCACAGGACTGAAGAGCGCATCATTCATGACTCAGGCCTCAAGGACTTATCAAATAAATGGCATCTACTCAGTGTCTTGATCAGAGATCACTGGCATCACCACGGAGTTCCGGAACACTCCCAAATAATCTACTGCAGCCAGATACAGAAATCACTATGTAGTGCCAGACTCAATGTATAATACAACTTATTTCATTTAATTTACGTTTAACTATAAATGAACGGATACAAATCAATAAATAATCCTTTCAGGATTCGTTTTAATATACAAATCAATAATTACCCTATCTGGTTGATTATACCATATAGTGTCATTAAGATAATAAGAACACACCTTTTGACGAATTGAATTCACTTAAATACTACCATCCAATTGGGTGTAATCCTCGGTTATTTAATGTACTTGTGTTATTCTCGATGAACATTACAGTTTATAAATTTTGTACATTAAAGTCCCCTTAATTAACACCTATGGAGGTATAAACAACATGAACAGCCTTGATTAAATCAATAGGCTCTTAATCTTAAAATTCAGAAATTAATCTGATAATTTACTGTTTTCGGATGGCAGTTCGGTCACCTTTCGGTCGACCGAAATGTATATTTCGGTTAACCGAACTGAATTCTCGGTTAGGTCTCGGTTAGAAAACCAGAGACACAAATTCCTGAATTTATAACGTCGGTCAGCCTTACGGCTAGCCGAACTAGCAATGTCGGTTAACCGACATGAATTTTCGGTTAGCCGAACTCTGCACAGATTTCTGCAGAATTCTATTTTTCCACCATTTCATTTCAATCTACACAACACGTTTGGAACCTCCTGTTCCCTTCCTCATTTATCATGAAAACATCCATTAAACACTTCTATTCCATTGATCAATCACTCATTCAAATCTATTCATTCAAACTAATTCTATTCATTCAGACCCATTCCATTTCTATTATATAGTTGATTCTAACATACAGCTGAATTAACAAATTCATTAACATTCAGATTCATTAGCATATAAATATATGATTTCTTCCTCTCCTTATTTCCTTTCCATTCAACCTGTACACAACATAGGACCTCCTGTCCTCTCTTCAATATTACTTCATTCATAAGAAACACTTCTAATTATCATTCAACCCTTCTTCTTCACCAATCAATCAACCACACACATGTAAACTAATCAATTTTACGGCTGAATTTATATTCCATAACATAATCAAAAGAAAGACTACATCATTTGTTTCTATCTGTTTAAAAGAAGATCACTTAAATCAATGTCAAAGCTATCAATTCTCTTCTCCAACTCATGCATAAATCAGATTTTATACCAAAACAGAGTTGAACTTGAATAGTGAAACACACCAATAACATAAAATAGCATTTAATCACAAACATATGCTTATACTTGCCTTTCACTTGATTTCAGCACAAACCCTGTTTGTTAGCTTGAACTTAAAGATAGAAATCCAAGGAAGAAGATGATGAACAGTACTTTCTCAAAACCCACTTGAAACTTTCTTTCCCAAACACTTGATCCAGCTTAAAGAAAGAAGAACTTGGAAGAAGAAATGATGAAGGAAAGAAGAAACAAAGAAGAAGACATGGGGAGCTGCTGCTGGCACTCCCCCACGGTTTCCCTCTCATCTCAACAGCTCATACTTCATGTGAGCTTAGTCACAATGCAATTTTTGCATTTACACCCCCAAGCATTAACTCAATTCTCTTTGAGTCAAATCACAACTTAATCCAGGTAATGTCTTGTAAATCATCTCATTAGACTTTAATCATTCACTTGAGATTAATTTAATTCAATTTCATCACTAATCACATTTAACGTAGCTAATCAAGCTTAATCCATACTAATCTCGATTAATTAGAGTTAATCAGAATTAACTCGGGCTGGGGTGTAACATTCCCCTAAACTTTTAGAATCATTCGGTCCTCCGAATGCAAAAATCAATTTAAATCATATACGAAATCAAAATCAGAACCCATAATTAATTTTAATTGACTGAATTAGTCTTAACTCTTCGCACGTCATTTTATACACATACATTTATATCATTGTCCTGAGTTCATGGCGAGAACCTTAATTTAATTTATTGTCCTCGTATGTAGATCTCGTTCTCTCTAGTTGACTTTTCTACATAATCCGGTCACTTCATTAATAGACGGAACAATTTAAACAAATACTCAAAGTTTACATGTTAACAGATCAATATGATAACACATAATCAATTATTCTATTTCATATATAATTCCATCAAGACCTGTCTTTATGATCTCCATATATTTCTGTACTTCCTGGATACATAAAGTATCGGGTGTGATGAATTTCAACATCACTACTTGTTTCAAATTCTTTTGTTCTGGTATTCACAATTTGTCTCAGAAATAGAGAATTCTTTCAACCAATCACAAAATCTGAATTTTCAACAGAATGAACTTTGATCTTTACCAATTCAGGATCTTTAAACTGTCTCTTCTTGATTTATTGAATTTACATTGATTCAAAGACAGACACTGTTATTCTCATAACAAATAAATACTCTTACTTTCATAAGCTCCACTTAGACTTTTACCATAACCATAGGTCATGGTATTTCAACTCCTTCCATTGTCCAAGAATTTCGTTTCTTCTTTTCTGATACTCTGTTAACTTATTCATTTAAACGGAAAGACAACAATTTTCCAATGAAACATTTGCTAAATCTCAAGTACTAGACTCAAACGTAACCAATAAGTTACAAACTCCTAAGTAACAGATCCGGTTTTCAAACAGAAACCAGGTCATGAGTCAAAAGTATAAACAATTCCGAACTCTACAAGGTTTTCTTTAATCACAATGGACTTCAAAAGTCTACATATATATAATACCTCAATTGTTCAAAATAAATATAACCATCAAGAACTTTAAACAATGAGTAGCATAATGCTTCTCATATTCACTTAAGTGATGCAAATCATATATAATGATCTTGTCATTTTATGTATCAAAATAATTTATAATTCCACTTCTTCCATCAGGTAATGACAAGATTGACATTAAATTCAATTTCTATTTCATATTTTCTTAAAAACTAGACTTATAGTTATTATTTCATACAAATGGAATACTCTTTCTAATCAATTTCATTAATGAAGTTGCAATCTTGGAAAAGTCGTTCACAACTTTTCTACTTTCTACCTATCTAGTTAATCCAAAGAAATTCATTCTTTAGTCTGCTAATTGGTAATGGTTTCCATCTTAACTGAATCAACAGTTAATCCATTTTTAATAATTGAATAACCCAAATAGCACCTGCTATAATAAGCAAAATCACACTTTTCTAGCTTTGCATACAACAATTTTCTCTTAAAAATGTTGTTTAGCAAGATCATAAACATTGCAGGTATATTCGTTAATCCAAAAGGAAAACTTATAATGTCCATATTGGGTCTAAATACAGTTTTTTTTTTTTTTTTTATACTTTGATCTCTAATATTAATTTGATGATATCCAAATCAGAGTTCAAAACTTTTTTTCTTTTTTTTTTAAATTACACCGCACCTTGAAGTTAATCAAACAACTTATCATTTCTAGGCAACAAATAACTGTTTTTGATTGACATCTGCCATTCTATATCCTTAATTCATGCATTGATTTCTACTCAATAAGAATATGATGTAGTCTTTATATATTTATTACACATCAATCGTTCAGATTTAAATACTAAAATAAATTTAATATCAAGTCTCTTCTGAACTCTTTCAAACAATACAGTATCATTGGTTTCATCTATTATACAAGTGATGACTTTACTCAAATAATCGAAACAAACTTGTATTTCACAAATCAATCATTGTCAAAGATTACACCAAAATCAATTGACATTGTCACTTCCTTAATTTCAACATTAGAATGTAAGTTTATCAATGAATGAATAAACCTTGATTCAAATAAAGCAATCGTAGATTAGCATCTACAAAATCATACCTTCACCTACATTGGCTGCAACCTCAGCTTGTTCTTGTTCTCTAATAACAGAAGTTTCTCAAGCTATTTTAGGTCTCCTAGCCTTAAAACATTGAGACCTTCTGTGTTCCATCGAACCCACAACTTAAACAAGCTCCAGTACTTCTCCAACACAATTCACTTCTATGAGCTTTTCCACAATTTGCACAGACTAATTTATTCTTATTTCTTACTTTACTCTTTTGCCTCTTTCTTTTAAAATGTCCTTGTTCTCTGAACTGCTCATAAAGGACATTAGAAACAGTTTCATTAGGCTTGCACCCACCATTTGAGGTCTCAACATTACGCT
The DNA here is from genome assembly GCA_012931725.1 of Litsea cubeba. Classification (NCBI taxonomy): domain Eukaryota; kingdom Viridiplantae; phylum Streptophyta; class Magnoliopsida; order Laurales; family Lauraceae; genus Litsea; species Litsea cubeba. Next base: position 19,613,514 of record CM022945.1, read on the forward strand.
GTTGTTGGCATAGTGGCATCAACAAAGTCTCCAATTGTGATTGCATTTGTCTCTGCACTTGCAACATATAATTAATCTGAGTCTGCATGTTCAATTGTGCTTCTTGAATTCTAACTATTTGATCATTACTTCGAACTAATTGTTCCATAATGGTAGTGAATCTCGCATCACTGGTATTCAGGATCATAGGTGTAGGAGGATTTCTCCTTTTCACTAGTTAAGATCTTAGGATTACCATTTTCACTATCACAATTTCCAGATCCAGACGCCATTCTGAAATAACACAGAAAGTCAAGATATAAATATATCTTCTTACTTTCTATCCAACTCTATCCAACTCTATCACATATAGTGAAGTAAATCACTTCTACAGTGAATATAAATCACATATAGTGAAAAGAAATCATATTTAGTGAAAACAGTGAATCACATCTTTCGAATTGCGATTTTCAATCTACCATTTTCGCATCGTGTTTGTACAATTTCTAAGGATTTTAAACTTTTAACCTTAATCATTTCACTTTGCTCTGATACCATACAATAAGTATGCCACGACCCGAGCCTGAGATAAAATTTAAATCGAGTTAACCCCTAGTCGCGACCATACTTACTCCCGTGAACTTTGAACATAAAATTCACAAGGGATATCAAATTACACATTATGCGGAACATAATTAAATCTACATTGCTCATAAAAACAAAACTGAAATTACATTATGAACAAGACATTTCTAAAAGTCTTACACCATTATTACAATACTTTCCTTTTACTCAACGAGTCCTTCGGAAGTAACCGTATTAATTGTTTCCACTGGTGTTGTGACATCTAAAGGACTAACGATGGCAGTTGTGCCTGTGATGCCATCAATAACACTGTGAATTCAACAATTCAGCAATGTATAAACAGATATTGGATTACATATGCTAACCATAATTCCAATATGTCTAATTCATCATTAGACTTATACAATAAACAGTAACAATTTGTCTAATTCAACGTTAGACTAAAACCAACAACATTTTACAAATTTACAAATCAGTTTCACATATTCCTCAAAAGGAATGATTACCATCTTCCTAAACAGAAAGGATTATGTAACTAGTAACAATGTGAGTCTTTATAACTTGGCAGACTACTATAGCATTTCCAAATCAAATGATATCTCCCTAAAAAGGAAGAATTGCCTCTATTGGCACAGGACTGAAGAGCGCATCATTCATGACTCAGGCCTCAAGGACTTATCAAATAAATGGCATCTACTCAGTGTCTTGATCAGAGATCACTGGCATCACCACGGAGTTCCGGAACACTCCCAAATAATCTACTGCAGCCAGATACAGAATCACTATGTAGTGCCAGACTCAATGTATAATACAACTTATTTCATTTAATTTACGTTTAACTATAAATGAACGGATACAAATCAATAAATAATCCTTTCAGGATTCGTTTTAATATACAAATCAATAATTACCCTATCTGGTTGATTATACCATATAGTGTCATTAAGATAATAAAGAACACACCTTTTGACGAATTGAATTCACTTAAATACTACCATCCAATTGGGTGTAATCCTCGGTTATTTAATGTACTTGTGTTATTCTCGATGAACATTACAGTTTATAAATTTTGTACATTAAAGTCCCCTTAATTAACACCTATGGAGGTATAAACAACATGAACAGCCTTGATTAAATCAATAGGCTCTTAATCTTAAAATTCAGAAATTAATCTGATAATTTACTGTTTTCGGATGGCAGTTCGGTCACCTTTCGGTCGACCGAAATGTATATTTCGGTTAACCGAACTGAATTCTCGGTTAGGTCTCGGTTAGAAAACCAGAGACACAAATTCCTGAATTTATAACGTCGGTCAGCCTTACGGCTAGCCGAACTAGCAATGTCGGTTAACCGACATGAATTTTCGGTTAGCCGAACTCTGCACAGATTTCTGCAGAATTCTATTTTTCCACCATTTCATTTTCAATCTACACAACACGTTTGGAACCTCCTGTTCCCTTCCTCATTTATCATGAAAACATCCATTAAACACTTCTATTCCATTGATCAATCACTCATTCAAATCTATTCATTCAAACTAATTCTATTCATTCAGACCCATTCCATTTCTATTATATAGTTGATTCTAACATACAGCTGAATTAACAAATTCATTAACATTCAGATTCATTAGCATATAAATATATGATTTCTTCCTCTCCTTATTTCCTTTCCATTCAACCTGTACACAACATAGGACCTCCTGTCCTCTCTTCAATATTACTTCATTCATAAGAAACACTTCTAATTATCATTCAACCCTTCTTCTTCACCAATCAATCAACCACACACATGTAAACTAATCAATTTTACGGCTGAATTTATATTCCATAACATAATCAAAAGAAAGACTACATCATTTGTTTCTATCTGTTTAAAAGAAGATCACTTAAATCAATGTCAAAGCTATCAATTCTCTTCTCCAACTCATGCATAAATCAGATTTTATACCAAAACAGAGTTGAACTTGAATAGTGAAACACACCAATAACATAAAATAGCATTTAATCACAAACATATGCTTATACTTGCCTTTCACTTGATTTCAGCACAAACCCTGTTTGTTAGCTTGAACTTAAAGATAGAAATCCAAGGAAGAAGATGATGAACAGTACTTTCTCAAAACCCACTTGAAACTTTCTTTCCCAAACACTTGATCCAGCTTAAAGAAAGAAGAACTTGGAAGAAGAAATGATGAAGGAAAGAAGAAACAAAGAAGAAGACATGGGGAGCTGCTGCTGGCACTCCCCCACGGTTTCCCTCTCATCTCAACAGCTCATACTTCATGTGAGCTTAGTCACAATGCAATTTTTGCATTTACACCCCCAAGCATTAACTCAATTCTCTTTTGAGTCAAATCACAACTTAATCCAGGTAATGTCTTGTAAATCATCTCATTAGACTTTAATCATTCACTTGAGATTAATTTAATTCAATTTCATCACTAATCACATTTAACGTAGCTAATCAAGCTTAATCCATACTAATCTCGATTAATTAGAGTTAATCAGAATTAACTCGGGCTGGCGTGTAACACCCATGAACACCCTCAATCTCTAGTTCCTAATCTTACAACCTAATGCTCCACATGTGGCCATGGCCACGAGGACCAGGGCACATAGATTCTCTTACTGCTCATAGTTATCAACTGGGCCCATTATTTTATGATCTAAACCAATTAGAAGGAACGTACGTACTCCACGTGATGGTAAGAATGTAAGATTATGATGAAACTTTTTCACCTTGGCAACACTATTGGTTCTGGTCAGCTGCCATAGTGGAGGCCTCTTTCATTTGGGTCAGTTACATCGTTGGTTCAGGCAAGACAAAGATGATCACATGATCCTTGGGAACCCAATCCCACAAGAAGCCCCTCCTAGTGCCCCAAGTCAATGCAATGACATTGTCCTTTTGCTAGGGTCGATGGTGAAATGTCAGTCCCAAATTTTTTGGTCCAGTTCCTGTCTTTATGGTGGCAGACCGCAGCTTATCAAGTGTTGTCTCAGCCTCTTGTCATTTAGCTATATTGGTTCGCAAAGGGGGGTTACTAAGAGCATGGAAAAAGGGCCTTACTCAGCCCATGGGTTCCTCTTGCATTTGGTTCCTTTGGGTCAAAATCCTCTTGTCATTTCTTCCCCAACATTGTATTTTGTATTTTGCATTTCTCATTTCTGATTACATGATTAATCTTACATTTTAGTGATTTCGGAATCAGATAGAAAACTGGCCTCCTACCTATAATAGAAATTGTCTGATTGAAAACTTTTACTCTAATAAGAGTCATACACATCATCCAATTGATCAATTTGTAAGAAATGGAATTCATCTAATAGTTAATCTCATTTTAAATACAATGATCAATCCAAAAGTTTCTATCAGTCTCAGTTTATCCTACTGTGGCATAAATGAGTAATGGGTGTAGCACTTCAGCATGTGGCTTTCATTGAGCCTATTTTTGTGCCCACGTTTCATATCTAGGCCTAGGTTTTAGGCCCATGACAAGAACAAACGGGACCAGCTCTAGGTTTGATGATTTTTGCAGTTGATGGCAGTAGTGGGCCTAAATGATCAAAGGGGTTCTTCTCGATCAGAGCCCATTTTCTGATTTCATGAAAAAATGGGACAGGCTAAGGCTCACCGATCCAGAACTAAAGTCGTCTACTCCTCACATGGCTTCCAAATTCCAATGCTCATCCTTTCTGTTGGAGATATAGAACTAATCTCATTTTATTTAGAGGTTGATGACTGGTGATGGAAGACAGTGAAACCCAGCTGGAACTGAAAAGTGAAAACCATTCAAAGAGGGTTCTAAAGAGGTTCACAGGCTCTGCTGGCACCTTTTCTTTGATGGCTATAGAGGTAAATATGGAATTTTGATCTTGAGATAATGAGATTATCTTTCTCATAGTATGATTCTTAGGATAGGTAAACATCTCAATTAAGCATGTGGGACCAACTTTTGATTCAACCAAGTGGCAACCACTGCGTGCATAATGGATGTTAGTGGACCTTAAAAACCCAATTACCAAAAGGATCCAACTCGATCTGGACACGAGTGATACGTCCATTAGCATTATGGCCAGATCTGGGTCCAAATTACCCAAAACACAGATTCAATCTGAGTCCACTGGAGACAGGTCGAATCCACATTTTACCTCCCTAAATTGTAACTGGACCAAATTGTTGTGCTCTACCCTGTATGCTATACAAAACATATCATCAGTCTGGATGGAGCAGAATTTGGGCATATTGCATCTGGAGGATCTATAAGTGAGCTAAGCTAGATCCCCAGAGTGGCCCCACACATAAATCACAACATACATAGGCATTAGTGTAAATTAACAGCGGGGATCTATTTGAAAGATATCTTGAAATCTTGAGCCCTTTTTTGAAATTATGGATTCAATGATCTTGCTTGTTGTGGGTGCAAATTACCAAGTGTCCATCAGCTGATTAGGGCATGGATATTTTAATAATTCAAGAGTCATTTCACAAGGAGAATGGGTACCTTCCACGCGGGAACATTTAAATAAGGAAATTTTTTATCCGAGGATTTAAATTTTTACTTTATTTTAAAAAAGAATATAAGTTTCAAAACTTTTCAAATTAGAACCTATGTTTTTCAATAAGTCTTCAATTAATGAAGGACAATTGGTTATTTAAGTGAGCTGCTATTGCCACACCAAAAACTTCTTTTTCCACATCCCTTTATTTTAAGACCAATATACCCATGTGTGAAATTACCAAAATGGACACCATTCATAGTTTCGTACCTAGGGTTGCAAACAGGTATCCGATTCTCCGATTACTCGGAAGTTAAGACCCGTAAAAAACTGGGTCTGGAATATATTTTAAGTTCTGATTCATAAGCGGGTCCGGGTCCGGAACCCCATTTAAGTTCCGATTCATAAACAGATCCGGTTTCAGGTCTATATATAGGTTCCGACCTATAGACTCGGGACCCGGCATATGAGCCTTTGATGTTGCAAATTGTACATCAAAATCAACTTTTTTCTTGACATTTTTATGTATAATATTGGAGGTAGTAGACTTCATGCGCTCTTATAAGTTGAATGATATGTTTATTCTTAAAAAATGAATAATACAGAGAAATTAGAATTGATTTTGGAACTAGATTCCAATTCTCTAACTAAACTCGGTTCCAGAACCGGATCCAAGTTTTTCTATCGGAACCGGGTGTGGAACCAACAAAAAAGGTTCTACCGAATCAGGAACCGAAACCATTATTTAGAAACAGGTCCGGATCCACTGTAGTCCCAATGCAGAACCGACCCGTTTACAACCCTATTTGTACCTCACCCAATTTCTCTCTACACTCACCCACCCCCACCGCTCCCTCCAGTGGCACCGCCAGAGGGGGAGAAGGAGAGAGGGCGGGGGAGAGAGAGAGGTGGGGGGGAGGAAGAGAGATAGGGGGTGGGCAATGGCATTTGTGGGTGAAGGCGGGTTTGGAGAAAGAAAGAGGGTGAGAGAGAGTAAGACAAGGAGAGGGCAGCGGCAAGCGAAGGCAGACATGGAGAGGGAGGGAGAGACATAGGGAGAGGGATGGTGAGAGTGAGGGGAAGAAGAGGAGTGTAGAGAGAAGCTGAGGGAGAGATGATAAAATAATTTGGAAAAAAAAAAGAGAGAGAGAGAGTGTGTATAGAGAAAATTTGGCAATTTTTTTACTTAAGTGATGTGTGTAAAGAGAAGGGATGTGGAAAAAAGAAGTTTTTGGTGTAGCATTAGCAGCTTTCTTATTTAAAAATATTTGCAGACAATTTTATCCTTTTTTTTAAATAGTCAAATGCTCATTCAATGAAACAAAACTCTCATTTACTTCCTCCATCTTCTCCTCTTTTCACTTGCTGGTGTCCTCACGGTGATCAACTACACCCAGTGTCTCAATGATAGTCGGCGAGCGACATGTAGTGCCTACCGGGTGAGGGAAGAAGTCACGATAAAATACATTTAAATGGAGAAATGTCTTTAATTGATAACTTTTGAAAAACTTAATCCCTGATTTGAAAACTTTTAGAACTCATGTTCTTTTTTGAAATAAGATAAAAGCTTACGGACATTTTTTAAGAATCTTCCTTCAATAATGGGCCAGTTGTCTTTAATTGGAAATTTATGGGAAAACTTAGATCCTAATTTAATAAATGTCAAAACTTATCCCTTTTTTTTTAATGAAAAATGGTAAAAACTTAGGGAATTTTACAAAAAAAAAAAAAAAAACAGTTTAAATGTCCAGTGGGATCAAAAGGTAATTTTAACCTCCATTGCACCAGATCAGTCATTTTTCACGAAATGGTATTTTTTTTTAGCATTTTCAACTAGCGTCACTAGCGACCCTAGTTTTATAACGTTAAGGGTCGCTAGGGATCCTGTGGTGTATACGAAAAGTATAACAAAAGAGGGTTTTTTCTCTCTTTCGTTGTGCAAGTCTTCTTCACCAATCCAATCTCGATCTCGCCTTCCAATTCCAGTTGCAGGAAGCAATAGCCGCCTCTCTCCTCCACCAACAACCACCCTCCTCCTCCTCCTCCTCTCTTCTCCTCCATTCATGGCTGCCGAAACCCTAGAATTAGATCTCGATCTCGCCTTCCAATTTCATTTGTCATTTTCAAGAAAGAAACAGGTTTGGTGGAAGGGCATCTGTCCAAGGTTGACAATCTTGTGGTGGGCAGAAGTAGAAATAGGAGTTGTTAGCACTTAGTATGCCTTTGTTTGCAGAATCTGGATAATAAAAAATATTTGGAAGCCAACCCACTCCTGCTCATTTCCTTTCATCTCGTCAATGAGTGAAAATGGAGAGTTTGAAATGTAGTTTTTTCCTGACTTCTGTATCAAATATGAGCAAAGACCCCATCCTAAGAAATTATTTTCTAATGAAACTGGAAAAAAATTAGATTGGGTCCAGTCATAGGATATTTCCCTTAATTGTGAGCATAACTTGAAACTTACTTTTTTTAAACGATTATGCCTTGGGCTTCCTATAACTATATTGATTTCGATTGTTTTGGTGATGTGGAATGAAATGAGATTGTTTGAGAGATCTTGTCATCTAGGTTTATCTTTTTGGTTAGCAATGGTCTGATTTTAGGCTTTTTTATAGTTCTGAAGACAAGACTTTCATGCTTTTATGTTCTCTTTGACTGATTTTAAGGTGATTTTCTTAATTCTGAATACAAATTATTATGTATTCTGGACAAATGAGATAAGAGGTAGCAGAGAAAGGACGGTCGACTGGTTCTGCTGGTGAGGTAGATGCCCCAGTTTGGTTGGGGGGATTGAGCAATGGTAGATTTATGAGTTTGGAGGATGGTGATGAAAGGTGAAAATGTTGAAGGTGTTTTGCATGAATCATGAAATGCACTCATCAGAGGGCAACCTTCCCCTCCTCATACCCATCCCTAAGAAAGAAACAAGATACTTTGATCTGACCTCTAAATTCTAAAATAATTAAAGAAGACAAAGGAAGAATTACAGGAGGTTAACTATATCTTCAACATGGGTAATTTCAATTAAAAAAAATACACGAACAATACTGCAATTGAAATTGGAAAGCCTGACTGCTGAAAATTGGGAAAGTGATCGATTGTTCTAATTTGTATACACCCAGGGTCCCTAGGGACCCTTAACGTCAAAAAATCAAGGTCGCTAGGGACGCTAGTTGAAAGTGCTAAACAAAACATGAGGAAACACGTCCATTTTGTTCTACTCTGTGTACACCGCAGGGTCCCTAGTGACCCTTAACGTTATAAAACTAGGGTCGCTAGGGACGTTAGTTGAAATTGGTAAAAAAAAAATACCATTTCATGAAAAATGACTGATTTGGTGCAATGAAGGTTAAAATTACATTTTGAGTCCACTGGACATCTAAGCTGTTTTTTTTAGTAAAATCCTCAAAAACTCAAGACTTTATTTGAAATCTTCTCTTTAAATAACTATATAAGCAGTGAGTTAGAGAAACATCAAATTAATTTACTTGATGTGTTATATATTTATATATGGCTTTCTTATTACTTTAATTATATTATAAATTTATTTTATTTTATGTGTGTCCAATCAATTAATACTTACAAAATCCAATATGTTAAATATAGGATAATCGGATGGGGCTAATATCCGAAAATAACCCTTACATATATAGAGGAACCTTTTCATCTATTTTACACCCTATTCAGATAAGGATATCCCAATCTGAACAAAAAAGAGGCAAGCCCCATACAACAAACTGAGGTACCCCCTTGAATTTCAAGGCATCGATGTGATGAGATGTCTACATCAGAACCATTCACAGGAGAAAATTCATATGAAATCATCCAAGTGGGCCCCGCATGTGCGTGGAGTTGTAAGAGATTTGCCCTGTTTGAAAGCCGCCCAACAAGGACCTTTTTGATATTATATATTCTTCAACCCCTTTTCTGTAATTAGATTTAGTACACCATACCTAAAAAAAATCCCTATCGAAATCGATTGCTGCTTCTTCCATTTCGATACAAACCCTCTCCATCTCCATCCATCCTCAACTCGTTTACTGCTTCTCCTTCCTCTTGCAGAAGCTTCGAGGATAGAGACCTCAGAGGAAGATGGCGCATAGATTGCTAAGAGATGTTGAAGCCGACGGCTGGGAGCGCTCCGATTTCCCCATCATCTGCGAATCATGCCTTGGAGATAATCCCTATGTCCGAATGGTATCCAAATCTCATCCCTTCTTCTTCTTCTAAATTTGTTTGTAGGAAATCCCGAATTTATCTTTTAGGGGCACGTTTGGAAACAGCTATGGATTCTGCAGCGCAGAAAGAAGAATCCACGATGCACTTATCTATTGATTTCTTTGGATGTGGATTCTGCAAACCAATGATTTGCTATTTTTGTTGTGTGCTGAAATGATCGAGGGAGGAGGGAGATAGAACTGAAATCCACGGAAAATTAAAAAAAAAAAAAAAAAACGTGGGTTCCATCCCTTTCCTTTAGACCTTAAAACCCTCAAAAAATTGGGGATACAGATTTGATCACATCTGCTGAAAACTTATGTGTTTCTTTTAATTTTTCCATTTAAAATCTGGGGTGGGCTTATATTTGTTTAAGTTTTGTGTTTATAGAAACCCTAACTGAATTTTTCATCCAATGTCTTCACCTCGAAGTTTGAATCCTCGATCCATCATGGCGTGAGTTTGTAATGGATGAAGAAACCACTGTTTTTGACTAAGTAAACCCTAATATGGCGATGAGGTATTAATTGCTGAGCTAGGGCCAGTTCTGCAATTATCTCTGTTTTTTTCATAGAGGTTTTCGAATAAACTAAATCTTTCTTTTGGGCACGAGCCTTGCTCATGAGGCTCTGGTTGGGGATTGTTTATGCTATGAAACGAATTTGATGTAGCCAAGATCAAAGTCCAGCAATGTTTTAGTCTCTTGCACAACCTTTGCAAGGATTGCACATCAGATCAAGAATTGTTTGAAGTTCATGTCAATCATTGTAATCTGTTACTTGAGGCTCTGGTTGGGGATCATTCAAACTCTAATACCAATATGATCTAGGAAAGATTGAGGTCCTTGTGAACCTCTGCAGCAAGATTGAGAAAGTTCTTGCACAACCTTTGGAAAGCTTAACCCCAATGGAAGATTTAGGTTGTTATAAAGCCTCCCCAAGGCTCACGTCCTAACTCCTAAGAGAGATGAATCTATGGAAGAAAAAAAATCTATTTCGATAATCTGTCATGTGGACACCCTTTTACAAGCATAAGTGCTTCACAACAACAGGCAATAAATTCTGAAATAACCCAAGCCTATCTGAAATCCCAACAGGCTATAACCCGTGTCTGCCATGGTTTTTAAGTGGGACTGAGTTGAAAATACTTGGGCTTCCAACTAACTGTTGGTAGGCCATAGGCTAGCAGTTGCATCACTATTTATAGCATGTATTATCTACTATGCACAGAGTTCTTCATTTCCACACAGGCTCTGACCTATTGAGAGAGAAAGAGAAGGCTTAATTTCATGTTCATAGTCTTTAGTAGGTTTTTTAGTCTTAGTTTTGTTGATTTTTTTTCCTTTCTTTCTTTCTTTTCCTTCTTTTAAGGAGTAGTATTAGTCTTTAGCTATGTTGATCCCCCCCTCCCCCTTTGTTCTTCTTTCCTCCTCCTCCTCATCTCCCTCTCTTCCCCTTCTCTCTTTTAAGGAGTAATTTTTAGGGTGTGTTTGGTAATGGCCGCGGAAGAGGAAACCATGCGTTTCTTCTTCCCCGGCATCAGCTTTCCTCCCACCCCTGCGAGGATGTTTGGATCCTCTCTCGTGCGGAAATCAAGCAAAAAGGAAGGAAACTCTGGCCGTTTCGTTGCTGTACCAAACACGCCGAGCAAGGCACTGGATTGTCACCCACCCTTTTCTGCTGAATCCAGTGTTGCACAAATGCCCCCTTAGAGTAGAACTCTTTAGCCAACACTTAGATTAGGATAATATTCATCATTTTTATTTGGGGAAGGGGAAAGTGATCTTTATGTTTCAGCCCATAAACTAATGCACTAAAATATTAGACTGCATATAAATTTGCGAAGAGTAATTTTCAGTTAGGCATTGTAATATTCCTTCATCGAAAGTAGCTTATTTTTAAGAAGTGCATGACTTAGGAAGGTAGAGAGTGGCAGGCTTCTTTCACCAAAATATGTCATTGAGATGCATGCTGTTGTCCATCTCAGATGATCATTATCAATCAACATACTTGTCCGGTGCTCTTCGTCATTTGTGGAAGAGAATGGAAGAAGGTTGGGGAAACTTTGTCAGAAGGGAGAAAAGAAGGGCCCCTGTTTCCAAAGGACATTGCTCATTGATATTCAAGCTTCCTCCGAATCAGAAAATATATTGTCTTTTAGAATAAAAAAGTTTAGTTGACATTCAATTCTAACGGTGCCATGGATTCCTTATATTATTTTTTCTAATCTTGGGATCTCTTGAAATACTTGTATCTGAACACACCCTTGGTTTCACTGGAGATTTGCATAAATTGGTCCATACCTTCATTTAATATTGCAGACAAAAGCAGATTATGATAAGGAATGCAAAATCTGTACGCGACCATTCACTGTTTTCAGATGGAGGCCAGGCCGCGATGCAAGATATAAAAAGACAGAGGTGTGTCAAACATGTAGCAAGCTGAAAAATGTGTGCCAGGTCTGCCTCCTAGATCTTGAGTATGGGTTGCCAGTTCAGGTTCGTGATACGGCTCTGGCCATAAATTCCAATGATGCAATTCCAAAAAGTGATGTGAATAGGGAGTACTTTGCGGAGGAGCACGACCGCAGGGTATGCTATTGTCTATTCTCTCTACTCACTGCTTTCTGTCTCTTACAAATCTTCTTTCAACATATTGCAGTGCCGACATTGTTTTATGTCTTTTATTTGTGCCAAGTTTCTTCATTCAGCTCTCTGAATCCTGTTTTATAGAGGTCATATGAGCTCCTAATTACGAACTTAGTTGGATAGTATCTGTCCTTGAGACCATGTCATTCCAAAGCTGGTTTCTTGTATATTAATGGATGAAAAATTATTCTCATAGAAGTAATAAAATAAAAGTATTCCAACACCTTGTCAACTGATGTCGTGTCTCACCAAGTTGGCTTGATTTGGCTTCGGTGAATGATGTGCAGTAGTCTACAGGCTAGTAGTAAGGTGGGCAATGGAATGCTGTTTCACACTGAACCCAAGTTTTTAAATAATGGTATCCTTTCGTATATTTTATATCTAAATATGCCAAAGTTCTTTTAGTACTGAGAAAGCAAATAATTTCCTAAAAGGGACCAAAATATCATATCATTGATTTTGAAATCCCAATTCTGAAAGGCAATGTGCGCTGGGTAATATTTCTGCATTTGAAATGCCATGGTTCACTTGTCTTGTAAGATGCAAGCATTATTACCAAACATGTTCGTGCCAAAATTGGAAAAAAAGGGAGAAAAAAAGAATTTCATCCATTTAATGTGCTTATAAAGAATGAACTCATTTTTTTGTAAATTTTATTTATTCTCCTAGTAAACGGGGCCCATTTCCTCCAGATCGAATGATCCCTAAGTACAGGAGAAACAAAATACTAAGCAATGCAGTGTGTTTCCCACCACCACCACTCACATGCCATTAACAGGAAACACTATTACACTTTTTACATTAACATTTTTTTTTTTCAAAGAATCATTCAAACCAAAGGTGCTAGCAGACTGCTACAATTTATGAAGTGGATTATAGTAGTTTCCAGAACTAACACGTGATTTTGGCTGGCGTCATTGATTTCTCCATGAGGCGGTGGCCTTTAGATTTCTTCTTGAGGGACGGTAGCCTTGAACTTTTTCCATATATGTATTTCCCAGTAACAATGTTACATATTCTACACAAGCAAAGGAACCAAAAAGAGAGATGAGAGGATAAATTACCCCCAAAACTACTGGCTGTAAGCCGAAAGCCCCATTACCCTGGTCCACTCAGCATGTTTGAAGAAAATTGTTGCATCTAGTATATTTGAGTGGACCTCTGAGAATAGTTGCATTTTATATGGACGTTAGGGCTGATATACTTTCAGAGTGGTAGTTGTGGCATCTTTGAAGTTGATCAATGAGATGTATTTTTGGAAGTGTTTAGAGAGGAAGTCCATTATTTTTTATCAAATGCTTAATGTTCGTTAAGTAGTATTTTTGTAGCAGTGCTATTTCATGTATCTCTTTCATTTTTTCCCCCAAAAATGTGGTTTTAGTGGCCATTTTTCTGGCAGCATTTGATACTTTAAATGCCACCTTTCCAGGCTAGGGCTGGGATAGATTATGAATCCTCCTATGGAAAGGCACGTCCGAACGACACAATCTTGAAGCTTCAAAGAACGACACCTTACTATAAGAGAAATCGTGCACATGTTTGTAGTTTCTATGTCCGGGGTGAATGCACAAGGGGCGCAGAGTGTCCATACCGGCATGAAATGCCTATAACTGGGGAGTTATCTCAACAAAATATCAAAGATCGTTACTATGGGTATGTATCCTGTTTATGCGATTAATTACCTAATTCTAACATCCTTTTAGCTCTCAGGTCGTCTTCTCTTTATCTTTTGGACTTTCATTTGATAAAATTTCTCGGACATTGTTTACATTCTTTTTTCCCCTAGTTATCATCATCATCGGGTTTTTTCCCCTTCACGCATCATCATCATCATCATCATTATCCACAATATATCTTTGTATTGGAATTCAAACCCCCAATGAGCCCTCTTTGCAACCAATAGTCTTGTTTTTCCCTTGAATGGTAACTATTATTAGAAAAGGCTTAGCAATTCAATAGTGAGATACCGACAAGCTTACAACACAGCCAGGAAAAACAGCCATACCAAAAAAAAAAAGGACAAACCCATCTTGAGCACCAAAAACTCCAGACCTAAGGGCTAGACACTCCAAAACGCAAAGGAAAAGCCAACAAAGACACCAAACATCACACTATGAAAAAGCCATCTCTCTCCATTTAAACAAAATAAGATCAATGGAGATGCCTTGAAAAATATAATCATTGCCGCAAATAAGTCTGGATATATGTATTGATATTTGACACAAGTAAATGGCCTCCAATTTGGCATGCCTAAGAAAAGAATTTGTGGGTTTAGGCGTGATGTTTAAATTACTTTAAATATATTCCTCTTTAGAAAAGAATATGCATACTTAATACAGATATCGAATTATGTACAAATTTTACTCTGAAACAATCAAGTAATTTTGTTAGTTTTTAAATTCATTTAGATTTCAGAAGAATAAAAGTGACAAAACAGCAGATATATTTTTTCTACTACTGTTTAAACTTTACTGGAAGATACTAGCTGTTTATTGAAGAATACCATGTGGTTTTATTAGGGCCCGTTTGTTTGGAGGTATTTTTAATAGGAATTCCCTATGTTGGGGATTGCTGACAGCAATGGCAGCCAAAAAACAAAAAAAAAGAAAAGAAAAAAGAAGGAATAATTCTGAATTCTCTGTTTGAATGGTGAGAATTCATGAAATCAGCCTTATGAAATGTCACTTTTTGGCCTGTAGAATTCTCAGAATTCCAGTTTGACTTCAGACCAGGCAGGGGATATCATTTGGGGAATTTATAATTCCCCCAAAAAGAGTTCTCAGAAATTTTGCAAACAAACAGGCCCTTAATGAGATGACTCTAGAATCTATTTGATATTATTGGTATGCGATATGTTGCTCATGTCACAGAATGTCTCTCTGTAACATATGGCAATATCAGTGGGTCATACCATGTTTAGACAGATTCTTTGAAATGAGCATCGTATTGCATTTTGGCCCACATGTATTCTCATGTGGGTCATTATGATTGTTTCAGATTCTCTGCGACTTTACTTGGTTGTTATTAGCACTAATTTAAATGCAGTGTTTTTGGTCATCTCACAAAAAAGAAACGTTGTTTGTGGCTGAATAAATATTGTTATATTTTTCCTCATTTAAAATTTATGCAAAATAGTTAAATTCTAATTACCCGATTGCTTGATGTAAGCTTTGTTCACTGTTTACAGGTGTAATTTTTTTTTCAATTTTTTGAGTTTAAAATAGTCATTTGTTTAAATTACTTTAAATATTTAAGTCAAATTCAAAAATCCTTTGAATACTTGCACAGTGTCGAATTCTAATTTGCATGCCTATATTTATGCAACTTAAGATCACAGAGTTCACCATGTATCCTCCTATCCTGAACTTTAGTACATCTAGCATAGGGAGATCCACTCTAGGTTTACAGTACATGTAGCAAGATATTGCCAGGAATCCTAGCGCCTGCCCACCTGGATTCTGACAAGCCTTAGATCATTGATCAGGATTAGAATTGAATGCTTAGGGTGGTTAAAAATGAAGATTAAAGGTGAATTTCTGAAGATGAACATTTGATTACATTTTCTTTTAGGGAATGGAATCCAAAGAAGCTATTTGATTCTCATTTTTGGAAATTCACCTTCAATCTTCAATTTTAACCAGCCTATGTATTCAATTCCTATGTTTTCTAATGCAAACAATTAAGCCTTAAATGTGGGGGATGACTTTTGAACTCCTAAAAGCAGGAAGGTTACAACTTACAAGATCAACTCATGTTAAGCCTTTAAAGCAAGAGATGGCACCGGCTTGGCGTTCATAGGTATACAGGCACTTGTGTTTTCTTGGAAAACCACTGTTTGACTGTTTGTGCAGTTTTTGGTTTCAGGAGACTCTTGTGCCGTTGATGCTAGAATTTCGAGAGTTACTTTTTTTTGTTTTTTCTGTCACAGACCAATATCATGGAAACATTGATTTCATGTGGAAGTGCTAGAAAAATTGTTGTATCACATGCAACGCTATTTTAAGTTTGTGTGCTACCCAAACTGCAAACATTCTTTCATTGTACCAGAATGTTCACACACTTATATGTACAGCCTGAGGCACCCTAAATATCTCATTTCTCTTCTTGATTTAGCTATTGCTTTGGTTCTGTAACTCTGGTCCATTCTTGGCCTAGTCAAACTTAGAAAACAAAAATCAAGCTTCTGAGAATCCGGTTGAGATGAATTAGTTGCAATTTCTTATGGTCTAACCTCAATTTTTGTGGTTAAATTCTTGCGTTTGCAGTGTGAATGATCCGGTTGCGATGAAGCTTCTGAACAAGGCTGGTGAAATGCCATCACTTGTTCCACCTGATGATGAGAGCATTAAGACCCTTTACGTTGGTGGGCTTGACGCCAGAGTCACTGAGCAGGACCTAAAGGACCACTTCTATGCGCATGGGGAGATTGAATCCATTCGTATGGTGCTCCAGCGTGCCTGTGCTTTCGTGACATACACAACAAGGGAAGCAGCTGAGAAAGCAGCCGAGGATCTTTCAAACAAACTAGTCATAAAGGGTCTGCGGCTGAAGCTGATGTGGGGGAAGCCTCAGGCTCCAAAACCAGAATCAGAGAACCAAGGCGACGAGACAGCAAGGCAAGGGATGGTGGCCCATGGTGGTATGTTGCCAAGGTCTGTCATATCACAGCAACAAACCCAACAGCTCCAACCACCAGGAACTCAGGACCAAGTGCCTCTTCACTATTTCAATATTCCAGCACCACCCCCACCTGAGCGGACCTTTTATCCGTCTATGGATCCTCAAAGAATGGGTGCTATTGTCCCGTCCCAAGAAGCAAGTAGCTCTGCTGATGCAAAAGTTGGATCTGGGAAGCAACAACAGCAGGGGCCGTTTGCTCATCAGGGACCTCCTCAT
Source organism: Litsea cubeba (assembly GCA_012931725.1). Lineage (NCBI taxonomy): Eukaryota > Viridiplantae > Streptophyta > Magnoliopsida > Laurales > Lauraceae > Litsea > Litsea cubeba. The sequence goes on from CM022945.1 coordinate 19,630,341, forward strand.
CAGGGTCCCTACCCGCAGTTATTTCCAGGTTATGGTTACATGCCACCACCACCGCCACCACCTCAGGCTTACCCTCCATATCCCCCCTATCAGTCTCTGGCACCTCCTGGCCCTCCACCACCACCTCAACCTCCAGCAACTCAACAATATTATCCTTCAGGCCCACCAGGGTCATCACATTAGTCGTTTTGAGCAGTTGCTTTGGATTTTATTGTTGAACAAATGCTCACTTGACAGATCTCTGTTATCTTTACAGACTAAAATGCCTGGAATTTGCTATGGATGCTAAAATATTTGACGACCTGTTTTAGATTCAAAAATATATTTTCATTTTTGTCCTTGGAAAAAGACATTTGTTATAATGTTTGTTGATGCATCTCATCCATTCTATTTGATACATTGTAACAAGAGGAAAAGCCTCGAGGCAGACATATCTACTCTTGTGTTGGTAAATTTCTAAATTTAATCAAAACAGTATCCTGATCTCCTCTTGATGATTACAACCCTTTTTGTCATGGAAAAATTGTACATTTTCCTTGGCAAGTTATGCATTCTTACTGTGGGTGCGCATGAAATTTATGTGGGAAAAAAAAAATCTGATTTGAGCACAAAATAATTTTGTTAATGATGGTGATGATGAAGATAAAGAACCTCTCAAAGCTTTCATTTTCCTCTTTTTCTTATTCTTTGTTCGGGTGAGGACAAAAGTTGATGCATGGCAGTAATGGGGGTTGGAGGGATGCGAGGATCTCATTGACACCTACGATCAGCCAGATCACACTAATATAACTCATTGATTTCTTGGCCAAAAGCAAAATGGTTTTGAAGGCATTGATATTTTCGATTTTCATTCCCAACAAAAATAGTGTAATAGCCAATTCAGAGGGTGGAAGGTAGTGAGTACGAAAGTGGGGCAGATGCCAGATAGGCCCAACTTCCAGCCCTGTGGGCTGGAACCACTATTGAATTTTTATGCCTGATAATTGGACAGGCTGTGCTTGGACAAGTTTTAAGGCAATTAAAGCTCGATTCAAGCTAACTACAAAATCTCTTCCGGATGTGTTTTCACCTCCTTTGATCATACTGGCTTCCCTTTAAAGGGCTTCTAGATCTTAATAGTTTAACTCATCGTCACTTCTTTCAATGAAATCTCTTCTACATTTAAGTCATTTTCTACCAACGAAATATCTTCTACGTAAGTCATTTTCTACTAACGATGTCTTCCTTTTCTTATCGGGGCATGTTTTGGATAGGCAAAAAATAAAATAGAGTGAAGTTAAATGGGCCCTAACAGTCCAAAATTTCAACTCTACTCCGGTAGATAAAGTAATGTTGTGAGCATCATATATTCCATTCCACTTCAACTCTAAATACTTTTATTTCCTTGAGTAAAAGTGGATTATATTCCATACCTTAACTTCAAATTAAGCATCCAAATGGAGTGAAGTGAAGTGAAGTATTCTACTTTAACTTCAACCTACTTCTTTTCACTTCACTCCACATTTGAAATCCATTTCATTTTATTCCACTCCTTATTTATCCAAACAGGCCCTTAGGGTGGAAATATTCAAGTGCATTTATCCCTCACCATAGGGTGATGGACACTCCCCTTTTTTAAAAGTTTCAAGTACAAAGTGACTTTTCAAGTACATAAGAATACTCTTTATGTACGTAAAACTTCCAAAAAAGGGGAGTCTCCCTTACCCTATGATAAGGGATAGATGCATAGAAATACTCCCTTATAACTGTAGTCTACATGAAATACATTATAAAAAAAGGAAAGGATCATGGGGATGTTTGGAACCTCTAATCTAATTAATAAAAGCTAATTAGAAATCGCGAGTCTTCATTCTCTTAAAAATCTAAGCCACTAATAATAAATGTCCCTTCTTGAATGATCCCTTGCCAAATTCAATTTCTTTCCTCATTACTCCTACCAGTCAACTAGAGATGTGTTGGCAAATTCTTGCATATTGGTATCCCAATTAGAGGTTGGGACTGTGAGACTGCATTTGATAGTGATGAAAACTTACACAAGTAAAAAGATACAAATCACACAAGTAAAGTGACACAATTCAGTGACTCACACAGGTAAAGTAATACAGTAACTCACATATAGAGATAGGGGAAGGGGAAGCCAGGTTATCACAAATCTAAATACACCTTAGAATGTGAAATCCAATCGTCCACGTCGAATAGCCCGCATTGGGGCCCATTGACAACACTTTACCGAAAGAGTTGGATCAAATATTGAGACCAAAAGAGAGAGGCAAGCCACGAAATTCCGTACCAAGTCCAAATGGGAACGAAGTGAATAAATTCACGAGTGGACTACCCCAGCACAAATGGCACCAATTGCAATTCCAAGCTTTCCCTCCTCCTCATCCAGTCTCTTCTCTCCTCCTGTTTTCAGACCCAGTAGAAGAAAGCCTTCAACAATCTCTTCCATTGCCCTTTCTACCTCTTCTTCCTCAGGTTGTTTCTTTTTCCCCCTTAGCTTCTTTCTTCTTTAATATTCACCATTTTACGAATTCTCATTTCTTTCATATTGCTGCATCTAATTCACCAACTGCTGAAAACTTAGGATTCCATTTCATTGCGGGTTTTAATCAGATAATATCTTCAGATTTTTGTGTTGGTGGCTTTAAATATGTAAATTCTTATATGGGTTTGGTTCATTTTTGATACTTTTTTTTTTTTTTTTGTGCTTATGCGTTTAGAAAGGTTGATAGAATGGGGGTTTTTCTTGATGGGTCCACTTGGATATCGGTGATATTGAGGATTTACTATTTCTTTCTCTCTTCTTTCTTCTTTTTGTTATTGTTTGGCGGTTTTTTGTTAAATTTATCTTCTGATTTTTGTGCTTTTGGTTCCATATGGATAAATTTGGTCCTGGTTTCTGTTTACTTTGTTAGTTTTTTTTTTTTTTTTATTATCAGATTTTGCCTTCGAAATCTGTCAACAATGAAGGTTTTATTTGTGCCTTGACATTGGTTGAAACTAGTATTGTGAGAAATGTTTGATTTCTCCAAGTGATTTTCTTTTATGAGAGGTATTATAGTTTGGGGTATTATGCCCTTTTATGTGTATAAGTGTGTGTGACTCTATATGTCTAAATTACGATCTGGATATTGTTATATAATATTTTGGTTTCTGTGCTTAGTTTTTGTTGCAATGACAGGATTCTTCATCTTGTGTTGAACTTAGTGTAGAATGTTTGTGAAAATCTCTCTCACTTATGATTTTGTGATAATGAGAGTACCTTCCAACTGTGTGATGAGCTTTTGTCTGTTTGTTAGATTCTCTTGGTAGGATGAGTAAGTTAGATGTCTTCTCTCTTAAGATATTGAAGGGGCATAAGAAGGGTCAGAATGTTTGGTCTAGTCATACCAAAATCTGTCTTGGTATCTAAATTATATGATGCCTTAGTAATGTGTACTGTAGTACATTCATAGTTACAAGTAATAGATCCTGGCATGACATATTGTTTGATGGATGGCACCCTTGGTATTTGTACTTTTAATAATAAATTCTCAACATCCTTCGTCTGTCTTGCTTGGTGCGTTTCGCCTTTGGAATGCTAGTAAATGTGCTTTGCCAAGGCTTGTTAGAGGTCCTGAACTCTGAATCACTAGTATGGTGGCCTTCTCGTGGGACTGTTGATTTCAGTTTTTTTTTATGTTCCTCTCCTCATGCATTCATCTTTAAGCAATTTTTTTTTTCCTCTAACTGGTACCAAGTCAAAAGTTGAGTTTGTGTTTTGAGACCTTGTTTCTGTAGTTTTTGCCGTAAAAGACTACTTATGAGATGTTACATCTGAACATATTAGTTTGTACTATATGATTACCTGATTCAGTGTGTTGATTCTTGATCCCTTTACAATGAACCTTTTGAACTTTGTTGAATTGCAGGCATGGATGGTGTTGCAGGTTCGAGTTTGTTACCATTGCACCATTGCAAAACTTTACACCTGGTTTGTCTGAATGTCGTGTCTTTTCATTTTGTCCATCTAATCAATAGTGTGTGTGGTTTCAAAGGTGTATTCCCAAGATACCTTTGTTTCTGAATCTGGACAATATTAAACTATTTTATTCTGATAAAATAATGGAACAATTTATCCAGGTGAGACATGCGCAAGGGATTCACAATGTAGAAGGGGAACATAATTACCAAGCATACTTGTCTCCCGCACTTTTTGATGCACACCTCACCCCTCTAGGTTGGGCACAGGTAAACAGCACTACAGCAGTAATTGTTTTGGTCACGTTCTATATCTCTATTCATGAGATCAATGAATACAGTCTTGAATATCGTTTTCATTCATTACTAATCTTTTTGCTTTTATTGATGGATGTTTTGCATGTTTTAAGATAAGAAAATATAGTTCTCCTTTAAGCATTCCATATAGAGGACTTACCAGTAAGTTTTTTTAACCCGAGGAAAAGACTATCTGATATGACATGTAGCACCATTACTAGTCAGAAGCAGAAGCAGGAAGATTCTTTTCCAAAAGAAAAGGCTATCTGATTACTGATATGGCGTAGAGCAAGGTTACTAGATAAAAGCAGAAGCGAGAAGTCATTTTTCTATTTGGAGACGGTACATGAGTATTCTATTTGGGTCAGAACTCAGATTGGACTTGCGGATGTCTTGGTTCCATATTGATGGAGGTTCATCACATATTAACTGGTTTGCCGGGATGTTCCCCATGGGCAAGCCCTTTTGGGTGGCACCCATGCGTCAGTGCCCAACCTTTGATCCCATCCCCACTCCCTCGAATTGCCAACAAAACCCAATTTGACACCCATCAAGACTGTCTTGGTTGTTAGGCTTAAATCCTTTCTTTTTATTTTTCTTCTTTTGACAGTTGATTTTGGGGGCCCATATCTGAATCATCACAGCATTTGGATTTGAGTTTTGGTGGGTCCTTTATTCAGTCATAACCCTATCACCAAAGTGGGTTCCACCAGGTTCTCGCCCATGAAACTCCCCGCTTAGCTCACCTTTAATCACATAGGAATCATTCAATGGCCGGGCATTTTTAGGATTCCATGGCCCTAAAACTTAATAATTTAGAGCCATCATTTTATTATGATTTCAATCCAATGGCGAGGAAAAGTTGGATGAGTGTCAAATTTGGACTTGTGACTATTTCAAGGGGGTGAAAAGACTAGATTGACTCAAGGTCGGCCCCATGACAAAAAGAAGAACCCATGCCCACCTCACTGTGGAGCACACCTGGTGATGGAAACAGGGGATTGCAAGGGGCTTATGTGATCATCCTAACCCCTTGATCAACAGCCCACAAATTTTCAACGTTAAAAATGGGTGCAAAGTTTATCCAATGGTCTAGTCTATTGATGGGTGCAAACCTAGGGGCCTGGTGACTGTAAAGGGGGTCCTTGTGTGTGGTCCATTCGGATGGACCATCAGATGAACCCCACTATGAGGTGCGCACGGGTGTCCATGGAGAAAAGATGTGCACTGGAAATATAATATGTATTTATATACGAGACTTGCAAGGAGAAAGCCCCTACTGTGAGGCTCCTCTATATGTAGGAGAACCAAGAAGGTAGAGAGGGATGAACATAAAGATTTTCTGGAGTTTTTAGACACATACATAGATAGGATAAAAATCATTCAAACCATTACGAATGTGGTCAAATTGGATATGTGAACTCTATACTGATTTAGGTCCTTTCTTTAATTTAAAAAAGAGGAAAATTGTATTAGATAAGCAAAACATTCAGGCCATGGAAGAAGCCTAAAGTACTAGCAAACAGAGGCCCCTTCAGAAAGGCAAGGCTGATAAGCATGAGGTTCAAAAATAGCATTGGTAAACATCTTGATGGAGGTTCATACTCTTCACAATGATGTGGTGAAAATTTCATCTCATACCTGAAGTATCATTATAGAGAGATGTGGTTGATATTAACCAGTGGGTGAGACTGGAGTTTATTATCCTTTGGGATTGGTGAGATGGATTGAAGAAATTATAGAAGTGGGGAGGTTATAATATTCTTTTACCATCATTTTTTTAGTAGGGAAGTGCAGAGTCACTAAAGGGCAAAAACAAAAAACAAAAACTTTTTTTGGTGCACTTAAAAAAAGTGATACTCAGTATTTGTTATGTAGCCCCTCATGTAAGTTATTTTTCCCTCAATTAGCTGCATGACCAGTCCATTTTCCAAGTGATGTTCTACATACTCTTTCAGTACCAGTTGGTACATTTGATACTTGGGGGTGGTCTAATGAGATGTAGTGGGGAGTAGGTCGGACAGCTTCATTTCTTTGACCAAAACTGTGAATGAAAGTCTTTTTTCCTTTATTAATGACATCATCTTACAGGGATATGTCATCATGCAAGATCTCTTCAATTTCTCTGTTAGTGTCACAAATTCTTAACCTTTTATTTGCTACTCAGTCATCAGCTCCATTACTTGTCTATTTTCCCAATTTCAATTACCTATGTCATGTGCTTTGCTCAAAATAGCTTCTTATGTTATCATAATTTTTTTTCTACGCTGGGAACTCTAATTCATGCACACTAACTCACACTCATGTCCCTTACCAGCTGAGCAGCTTGAGGGACATGTTAGCTCCATAATTTGTTTATGATATTCTGCAGTTGAACTTCTGGTGTCCCAAAAGTTGCTGTCTTTCCAAATAAAATAAAAAACTAATGATTTTGTGGTACTGTAACAGGTTGATAATTTGCGTAAGCATGTCCACGAATGTGGACTTGCTAAGAGGATTGATTTAGTCATTACATCTCCTTTGCTAAGGTACTAACTCTTAAAGATTTAAGATTCTTAATAATTTTGTAACTTTTTACTAATAAAAAGAATAAAGGCTTGTTGCGATTTAATGCGATGGAATCATGCTGTGTATACTATGTAGAAAGATACTAAATGTTTCTTTCATTATTCTAATTAACTATGTTTTTATACAATTTTACAGATTTAATGTATATATATTTACGTAATAGAATTTTTTATTATTATGAAGTAGTCTTTTTAAAAAACATTTTTGGATATCCGTATTTGTTGCATGTTAGGTTCCTGTGGCCCCTATCTTGGGCACCTCACATGTCTCTGACACAAACAGATGTATCACTGCTTAAGTAGTACTTTTTTTTGTTAGTGTTGCGTATTGATCTTGTGATCCCCAACAACTTTAATTGTAAACAACCATGGTTCTTCACTCAATATAATATCAACTAAACAAAGGAGAATCATTCATATATTGGAAATTTTTTTATTCGTTACAAACATACTGTGGACTAGTTTTATGTTTTCCATGTGAAAATCACAAATAATGGGATAGTATGGTGACCTGAATGCTCATCTAATGGAATTATTTCATTGGATCGTTAGAAATCAGTTGTTGAATGGTGTATAATATTTACAAAGATACAGTCTTTCCACTAATACCAGGAATATTTCTTACGTATCTTACAATTGCTTACAACTTTGTTACAGGACAATGCAAACAGCAGTGGGAGTCTTTGGTGGTGGGGGTCATGTTGATGGTGTGGATGCCGTTCCATTAATGGTGGAAAATGCAGGGAATAGTGATCGGCCTGCAATTTCAAGTTTAAATTGTCCTCCTTTTCTAGCAGTTGAAACTTGTCGAGAACATCTGGTAAGCATTGTGACTTAAATTTTGTACCCATTATGCCAACATGCAACATCTTTGGAAGAGTGTTTCTTATTAGTATCATTTGATACATTCTTGTCATTCCATTTGTTACTGTTAATATGCCTTCATGTTTGACTTGTTTGATGCGACAAACATATATGCATGCACTTTTCTTTCTTGTTATTTTGTTGCATTTTAATTCTTTCTTAACAACTTCTCTGGCTGCAGGGAGTTCACCCTTGTGATAAGAGGAGAAGCATAAGTGAATACCGTCCTATTTTTCCAGCAATTGATTTTTCACTGGCAAGTACATTCAGCATATAACTAGACAGGAAGTGCTAGTTAAATTTTCACTTGATATAAATTTTTTTTTTTTAAATCTAAAAGGCATTTCCTGAAGGTTCTGTTATGGTTTTTTTTTTTTATTGAAGCTGCCATTTTGAGTATGTTTGACATTTGTTCAGATTGAAAGTGATGAGGACGTTCTATGGAAGGCTGATGTGAGGGAGACAATTGAAGAAGTCGGCGCTAGGGGAATGAAGTTCATTGAGTGGTGATGCCTTCTTCCCCACTAATATTATTTCCAAACTTTCATAGTCAAAGCAGACGACTTGAAATCTTTAACAGTGTAAATTGTTTACAGTCTGTTTGGGTGTATTAAAAACATGGATGGGGTGTGATAAAAACACAGATGGAGTGCATGTTTGCATCCATACTTCTGGATTGTGGATGAGCACTTAGGGATGTATGGTTCAGCTGCCCTGGGCTAGCCCAGGCAGGACCAAGCCCCAGCCTGCATTGGGCTGGATTCAAGCTGGGTTTTAGGATGGCCAAATAGCTAAACAATCCAGGCCTATACATGTTTTAGGATGGCCAGATATATATATATATATATAGAGAGAGAGAGAGAGAGGGAGAGAATTAACCAATCCCATGAATTAAAAAAAAAAAAAAAAACTATGTACAAACATATACATAGGAACCCTTAGGAAAATGGGGACCTAAAGAAAATGGGGACCTAAACAATCCAGGCCTATACATGTTTTAGGATGGCCAGATATATATATATATGTATATATATATATAGAGAGAGAGAGAGAGAATTAACCAATCCCATGAATTAAAAAAAAAAAAAAAACTATGTACAAACATATGCATAGGAACCCTTAGGAAAATGGGGAACTAAAGACAAACAGTGAACATAAATATAATAAGAACTTCAACCACGTGTAATCCAAATACTGTCCTTGTCAATCCTCGTGTTGGCCAATAAGTCTGTGATTTCATTTGCTTCTCAAGGAATTTGGTGCTGCATGACCTTAATCTCTTCTGAGAGCTTTACTCTCCTATATTATGCAGAATGAATGCCAAAGTGTAGTCGCTTCTCCACTAGCCCACGCAATAGCATTCCTTGAGTCTCCTTATACTAACAGCGGTCCATGAATGAAGGACAATGTGATGTGTAAACTGCAAACCCTCTTTTTTTGCCAATATTCCTGTCCTATTTCAATAACCAAAACCAACTGGCCCAGAAAAAAGAAAAAGATAGCACCATGTTGCCATTCTCATCCTTTATAACTCCATACATACCCGATGGAGAATTTATTTAATACGAGGAAAAAGCTAATACCAAATGCAATTAGAAAAAGGAGTAGAGATTTTTCCTGATATTGAAAAATGGTCAAGAAACTCAAACACCATGTTTGCTAGTTATTCACCTCTTCAAAATATGGGTATGCTAAGACTATAGCTATGCTGCTGGACAGGTTTTGAATCTCATCAATTTTAGATGTTTTATCTTAATGTCCTGCCAATACATGACCTTGGCCCTGTCTTGAACTCAATTCCTTCCAAATCTGTTTTCATTTATGTTTCTTTTCCTTTACCGCCGATTACAAAAATATTAATATTAATCTGCGTCACCTATAAACACTTTTACCCACTATGGCATGCGGACTGGGAAAATTGACATCAACTAGAGGATAACGCAGAAAACCACCACATTGGATAACTTAGACAGTGGTTTTATAAAAATTCTAGGAACAACTGACATTTATCTTTAAGAAATTATTTTGATCTTTTCTCCTTTGGTTTTTTATTCAGGTTATGGACAAGAAAAGAGAAGGAGATCGCAGTTGTCACCCATAGCGGATTCTTGTTTCATACCCTGAAGTTGTTTGGGAATGACTGCCATCCCCTAATCAAAGAAGAAATCAGCAAGCAGTAAGTGCTTAGTTATTTTGCTTAGAGAATTATCAAAGGCGTGATACTGTTAGGAGATGATCAGCTGCAGTGTGCACAATAATTTTAGCAAGTAATGCAAAGGAAATGATTTAATGCACTATATGCAATCTAACTAGCTCTATATGGTGAGTATGATGGACACATGTGGAGCAGTTGGCCCTAACACTTGAACATTGACCTGAGTTCTATGACAGCCAGAAAAGCATGCATGGATGTTTGGCATGCTGAGGGAGTGCAGATTTCAATTAGAAACATGAGCAGTTGGCCCTAACGCGAACACTTGGACAGTGACATGAATCCTGTGATGGCTGGGAAAGCATGCATGGATGTGGGGGCATGCAGAGGGAGTGCAGATTGCAATTAGCGACATTAAGAGGAAAACTCTCCCAGCGAGGGACAAATATATTGGGAAGGCAAATAAATGTCATTTACTTATTCGTGCGATGATAATACCACTATCTTTTGACAATATTTCATGGCTTCCATCACCTAAAAACAACTGTGGAGCATTGGCCTATAATTATCACATTGACGTTAGATTATGCAAAGCTTTGAAACATGCAGAGCATTTGTTAGAAGCTTGAACGCTTGATGGTTTTTTAGAATGTTGTAGGTGATCTTATATTTTTTATCACTTCTAGATAAGTTTTGTCTCCAGGATCGCAAATATAATTCGAACGCTTCATCTCTATGTCATTGCTGTTGGGTGTATTTGTTGCTTCCATCATATACAGCCTCCTCAGTCTTCTCAGCACCTTTAGCCCTTACGCTTTCCTTCAACTGTGTATTTTCCATGGATTGTTCTACATTGTCTTGGCTTGCTACAACTGGACACTCACTTGTTCAGGCATTTTCTAGAAACACCTTGCTCACCAGTGGGTTTCCAGTATCAATGTCAATCTTGGAATTGGGCCTTCTGAATTGTTTTATAAGAGCATCTGAGAATAATGCATCAATGTTCTCTGCCCTTTCGGCACTTCCATTGGTATCTCCTCTTTTGGCGGGCTTCCTCTTGAAGTAACATTACTACCTCCTTCATAGTCAGTGTGGATTTTTAGGTCGACACCCACATCCTGTCAAACTTGATCCATAGGTTTGTTCGGGATGATCACTACTCAAGTGCTGTTATCTATTATGTTGCCGAATCCATATTCTCTGCATAAATTGTTTATTTTGGAATTGTCTTGACCCTTGTCTACTTATTGGATTTTTTGTAACATGTCAGACTGTTTTTTTTTCCTTTTACAAATTTCTGTAGAATATTCTCTGTTTGAACTCTACTAACGAAGCTGGAGAGTTAATTAGGGTGCATTATATGTTTGAATTCTAGACTTGTTTAGACATGGGTAGGAGTAAGAGAGCTTGTAGAGTTCCACTCAAATTCTGGTGCTGAGAATTAACTCTAGAATATATATATATATATATATATTTGACTAGAGGTCTTGATGGCTGAACTCAAATCATTAACTTAGATGTATGTATGTGTACTTGGGCTTTAGTTGGGTCCTGAAATATTGCAGTTCTTGTTCAAAATCTTCTGGATCCAATATGCAAGACCCAAATCGTGATCCTATTTCTGCTGGATATAATGGGCTCCATAATGGATTTTTTCCTGGGTCGGGGATGACCGATATCTGGATAAACAGATACCAGCTAAGACCCATATCTATAAATGAAAAGACATAAACTTGCACCCATGTTTTTCTTGTGCGTGTCAACGGAGGCTGGCAGATTGGGTGGAGGAGGTGTAGGATATTTTGAGATGGCTAGCTGCTCTATTTCATCATATTTTAAGAGAAGCAAATGATTTGGTGGATCATCTTTCAAGGGAAGGAGTTTTTCACAATTTCATTTCTTTTGATGTTTAGTGTCTTTTAGTTTGTGTAGCTTCTCTTGCTCGTTCCTTTTTGCATTATTGTTTTTCTTTCATGTTGTTGTCTTGTTTTCTTTTGGTAAAATAAAATCTTTACTGTTATAAAAAAAAACAGTTATTTTGTGCGTAGCCTGATGGAATTTCTTTGGAGGAAACATAACAATTTACTCAACTAGTTCACATCAGTGACATCACTGATGTAACAGTTCGTCATTGATGTAACAGTTCACAGTTGGTCAGCTTACTCTAATGCACTGTTTCAAAATTCAAAGGAACTATGAATGCAACTTGCATCATTGCCAGTGTCTAATATATATATATATTATATATTTATATATTTATATATGGGCCAGCTCTCCTAAGCTCAAGCTTAGGATAAGGTAAGCTCAAGTGTGTGGTAGGGCCCCATGGGGATGGGGATGGGGATGGGGGGTTTTTAAGGACTCTCTGGGATCCTCCTCTCTGCAAAAAATCAGCCCCAACCATGATTTCTATCATCTCCATATGGGCCCAAAAGTTTAATGGTCAACGGTTCATTCGGATCGATACATAGTCGATCCAACGGTCCAGTAAATTCGGATCTCACCGAAAGTTGGTGGACATGTGCAATTTAGGGGGGTCATGTGTTTGGTCCATTTGGATGGACCAAAGGTGGGCCCTACAAGCATGAGCTTACGAGATTTTATCCTAAGTTCAAGCTTAGGAGAGCCTTGCTCTTTCTCTCTCTCTATATATATATATTTATATATGAGAGATGCTCTTATGAGAGTTACTCTCACGGTACTATGAGAGTAAGGGGTAGGGGTCCTCGCATTTAGGCTGCTAACATTGGATATGGATGTGAGGGCCCCCACCCTTACTCTCATAGTACCGTGAGAGTAACTTTCACAAGAGCATCTCCCTTTATATATATATATATATGTGGGAGATGCTCCTATGAGAGCATCTATCACCTTACTATGAGAGATAAGGTGGGGGCCCTCACATCCATATCCAATGCCAACAGCCTAAATGTGAGGGCCCCCACCGTATCTCTCATAGTAAGGTGAGAGATCCTCTCATAGGAGCATCTCCATATATATTTATATATATAGCAGGGCTCTCCTAAGCTAGAATAGTACTGGTCCACAAATCAAAGTTGATTATATCTGTTTTTTGCATGATGGAACTGAAAATTCCAGTTCTAAATGGATTTATCTTGATTTTGGAGACGATCATCATGCAAAAAACATCGATAACGACTTTGATTTGTGGGACCAGCACTGTTTAAGCTTAGGAGAGCCCTCCCCATATATATAACCTGCACTCTTACTAAAGCTTATTTAAACTTGCTTTGTTTTCTCTACCGCATTCATGGTCTTAATTCCCAGTTATGTGGTGACTTTGCTCTTTTCGCTATTTCCAGTTTCTGATTAATTTGTTTGCGGCTGCTCTGTTATTGAATCTTACTTCTTTTTTTTTTTTTTGTTATTGAATCTTACTTAAACTTGCTTTATTATATCTACCATATTAATGATCCCGATTCCCAATTGATGTTGTGACTTTCATCTTTTTTCCATATGCTCACAGCTTTGCTAATTGTGAGCTACGTTCTATGGTGTTAGTCGACAAAAGGTGAGCATCTGATGAGAACCACCTTTTATCTCCTTTATTTTTGGAAGGTAATAGTATTATTCGCAAGACAGGTACATTATTATACAATAATGCTAAGACCAAAACCAAAACCTTAACAACGAAAAATACCACAGTGAAGAAACCTTACTGAAGGAGTAACATTACTGAAAAAGAACTGCTTGACAAGATACTCCCTGTTTTGCAAGAACTTCTGTGCCTTGCTTGCACCTTTCAGAACTTCTGTGCCTTGCTTGCACCTTTCAGGGAATGGACAAAACATGATGTAGCAGCTGTTGATTTGTCTTGAATCTTGTCTAACACATATTATTAGCTAAATTCTTAAGGAGCACAACCAAAATTCTTAACCCACAAGGTAACATAAAGTCTCCTTCAACAGCTAAAGGGGAAAAATGAAGATGATTTGCTTATTTAAGCCAAGCAAGACTGCAGCCCATTCTTCCTTGTTTAACCCTATATATTTCCACTGGGTACTAAAATGCATCTAAATACTTTTCCATTTCCATCACGAATCAGCCCATCAGCTCTACCAGGATTTCTGGCAACACTTCCATCTAAGTTCAGTTAATAAAACTGTGGCATTGAAGGTACCATTTTGGCGTAATGATAATACAAACACGACAGGGATTATCATCAATAACTTCTGATAAGTTTCTGTCCACAATGTCGATCGTAAGTTGCTATCCAAATTGCTAATTGATATGTTTGAGTGATTTAGCTGGAGACACCTCTTGAAGAGCAAGTTTTATGTCCTTACTGCTTCCTAATTTGTCGCCATCATTTTGTCGAATCAAATTAAAACTCTTTCTTGCTTAGAACATCAGCTGATTTTGATGGGACAATAGGGTTTACATATCGGTGGAGTTTTTGTGTTTATTTAGTTTTATAAATTAAGGTTTTGTTGGATGTACCTTGAATACTTTTGCAGGAATAATGGTGGCACTGAGGTTTCAGAAATCACGTTTTCTATGATATAGTTTTAGCCTTTACCATCCCAAATCATGATCAGTATTATTATTTATTTAGGCTGTCAATATTTTGAAGTAACGGAATGTATCTCCTGATATGATTTCTGATTTCCACTGTCCAAGAATGCGCCTGGACAGGTGGCAATTCATTATGTGGATGAATAATATCTGATTTCAGTTATGGGCGCATCCGATACTGTGCATTACATTTCCAGACACAGTGAGGCAGATTTCCTGTTTTGCTGCACATGCTACTTCCTGAATCATGTCTTCAATGCAACCTCTATGGATTTCAAAGTTTTCTGAGTTATAGATCTGTACGGACTCATTAACTTCTATCTGCAGCATGATTGGATCAGATACCTCAACAACTAATTATCCAGGAAAGATACCTCGTGGACCTGATGTACCTAGTGATGTTGCACATGTGGAACACCCAGAGAAGGGAGGAACTGATTCATCAAGCTAGGCTTTTGTGGGAATTGAGTCACCATTCTGTTATAGTTAAGGGGAAGCCATCGGTCGTTGCATGGCACAGAAGCAGTTTCTTGAGGTACCCAGACAATATGCTGTTTTTCAAGCAAAAATTTTCAACCCAACCATATTATGTACTTGGGTTGGAGAAATATCATCATACATAAAAAAAAAAAATAAGAGATCTGGCAGATGACCAGTTTGTAAGACGCTATGCATTGTGGGCTGCCCATTTTCTGAACTACAGAGAATTTAATCATATACAATCAATTCTATCACTTGAGATACAAAGGAAGATATTTGCACTATGGGGCTCATACAGTTGGGCTGAAAAAATCGCACTTTTTAACTAACTTTGTTGCATAAAATCACACAAACTGCTTTTAAATAGTCTAAGCCATTTCTCATGCTGAATTGCCATTCATCCTTCCCGTTTTAGCTAAAGGTCCGTTTGTTTAAAATTATTCAAGTCATGACCATGCTTAAAGTTCTACATCTTTGAGATTAGTAAAGGTTATTGTCACATCACACAGAAGCACAAGAACCTTCCTTGGGTTCATATTTTATGATATTATAGATCATTTTCTGAAGGGATGTTTGTGATCCTCCATGATCTGATTGTAACTTGGAAGGAAAAAAATACCCCACGATCTGTTTTGTGCTTTTGGGGGATAATAGGGGGCCAAACAGATTCATTGCAGTTCACATCCGTTTGCCATACCTATGTATTTATCAATGATAATGAATCTAGGAAGTAATATGATAATCCCTTCCAACCACCACCTCGTTGATTTCTTGTGTTGTCACTTTTTGAAATGGACTTTCAACAGAAACGATTCTTCCCTCAATTTCTGGCTGTCACAGTGTCACTTTGTGAAGGGTACATATTCTCTGACTCTGAACATTGGACTTAATAGACTTGCACATGCATACTGGAACATGGAAGATATAATAAACAACCTACCATTGATCTGATGGGACACTCCATGGAATAGCCGAGGATGTAAAATCCAGTCCATCCAATCTTTGGCCTTCTGCAAAGCCATGTTCTTCATAAACTCTCTCTCTCTCTCTCTCTCTCTCTCTCTCTCTCTCTCTCTCTCTCTCTCTCTCTCTCTTCCAGGTCATACTAAGCATGCATCCTTCTCTTGAGGTTACATTGTGGCCCTGAACTGCTGAAAATGAGTGCCCCATGCTGGGACCACCTCTGTATAAGATCCATATTGTTTGCATAATGGATGCCAAATTTAACATTTTTTAAATTAAATAACTATTTTTCATGTACCACCGAGACATATTGTCAGGACATTATAAAATCATATAACATTTTTTATGCTTGTATAATAATAATTAGCTGTTGGTACTTCATCACATGTCCTTTCAAAGCCCAGTTAAAGGAGGAAAATCAGCCATTAAATAATAGTAATAACAAGAACGTATGATTTAGTATTATTGGCTCTACCAACAACCCATATAGATGTAATATAAGTTTGATGGGGTTTTATAGTGTATACTAATAGAAAGGATGAGTGAAGTAGAACTAAAAATCCATGCACTGATGAATGAATTGGAGAAGGGGCTAGGGCTTTAATGATTATGAATGATGAAAACTAATTAAAAATTATTAGTTACAACAGGAACTAGCAAGGATCCAATGGATCTAAACCATTCAGAGAGAGAGAGAGAGAGATGTTGAGACTGAATTAAATGGGTGGGGCCTGCCCCTGTTGATTGCTAGATAAAACTAATTAAAAATTATTAGTTACAACAGGAACTAGCAAGGATCCAATGGATCTAAACCATTCAGAGAGAGAGAGAGAGAGAGAGAGAGAGATGTTGAGACTGAATTAAATGGGTGGGGCCTGCCCCTGTTGATTTCTAGATGCACTGTTAACACAGGAGATCAATTTCCTGTAAAATACAATCTTAGATTACCACCAAAAATCTTAAAAATGAAAAGAAAGGAAAAGAAATGATGGCTAGTAGTAGTACTAGGATCCTGGTCAAAGTAAAGCCCATTGAATGTCATATATATATTCAACTATGGTTTAACTAGTTCTATTTGCTTATGCCTTGTTATACACTTATACTAGTGGGTGTAGGACAGACTCATCCCACACCAGCCATAAATGGAAATACATGCATTCTGACTTCTGAGACTAGGACTCAAATGTGAATATATATATATATATATATATAATACATATAAAATGTCAGGCCCAATGAAAGCCCATGCCCGAAACACAGCGTTGAAGAGCCCACGATATTTATGTGCTGGGCTTGGGCAACCTCTCTGGCCAATTGAGATCCTTGGCTTACCAACCATTCCAGAGATAGCCAGATAAAAGTAACTGATCCAATCAATACAAGATTCCTTCTATCAGAGGGTTCCCAAACGGGTAAACTCCACTCTAGCCCTAATGTAATAGTGTAGTTTTGAACCTACAACCTCGGATACAAATCGTGGTCCCAGAGCAACCAAACTATCCGTTGGTATTAATCAATACAAGATTCTAACATCATACTAAACAAGTGGTCGTACATGGTGAAAGGATAATTTTCAAAATACATGGCCCTCTAATGGGATGTTTCAATATATTATTAGGGAAGGAATCCAGCAAAGAAAGCAAGTGCATGTCAGCAGTAGCCAAACCAAAAATCATCCCATCCCATCCCATCCCATCCCATCCCACCGAAAATAACTCTCGATCAAGGAAACAACTGCCGTAACAAAACCATGAAACTACAATCTTCAAACACATAATTTTAAAGAACTGATCATACCGAGGTAGGTAGCAAGTGCAGTTGAAATTGAAACACCCATATCAGAAGGTCAAACAAACCCACGGCTGAGATTGGAAACTACAAGCAGCAGACCTGCATCAACTGGTTAGAGTGTTGATAAAGTATTGGGAGAGTGTTGATAAAGCAGAGTTGCACACAGCACACGGGTTTCTTTCACTCCACTCTTTTCCGCCCAGCACCCACACTTGTTTGTTGTTTTCCATCTCTCTCATCTCCTTTTGTTCTCTTCATCAACTGTAGATAAGGTGCAGAGACTAGTGCAATATTGCACAGCGGCCAAAATACCAACTCACTTTTGAGTTTGAATGAGTAGAGAGTAGACAATCTTCAGACCACCCCCAGCCCCAGATGTACCAATGGAGATTTTCCCTCAGTTTCCTCACTTTCTTCCTCTCCATCTACCAACCAATCAAGTTGACAGAAGCAGCAGCAAAACACCCACATCCCAAATTCCCCTGCAAGTCCCCTTACCATAGCTCCTACCCCTTCTGCAACACCTCCCTCCCCATCCCCACCAGAGCCCACTCCCTCATCTCCCTCCTCACCCTCGACGAGAAGATCCACCAGCTCTCAAATGGCGCCGCTGCGGTCTACCGCCTTGGCATCCCCACCTACCAGTGGTGGTCTGAATCCCTCCACGGCATCGCTGGCAACGGTCCCGGCGTCAGCTTCAATGGCACAGTCACTTCAGCCACCACCTTCCCCCAAGTGCTCCTCACTTCGGCGTCTTTCAATCGAAGCCTCTGGTTTTCAATTGCCAAGGCAATTGGGGTTGAAGCCAGGGCAATGTACAACGTGGGTCAGGCTGGACTCACCTTCTGGGCACCCAATATTAACATTTTTAGGGACCCCAGATGGGGGCGGGGCCAGGAGACGCCTGGTGAGGATCCGGCGGTAGCGGCCGCTTATTCAATCGAGTATGTAAAGGGCTTTCAGGGGGAGAGTTGGAGTGGAGGGGGTGGTGGATTTAAAAGGAAGAGAGTTTTGGAGGAGTCTGGAAATGGTGGGAGTTTGATGCTCTCTGCCTGTTGTAAGCATTTCATTGCTTATGATTTGGAGGATTGGGGCAATTTCACTAGATATACTTTTAATGCTAAGGTGAGGCTCTCTGGTTTTGCTTTTATTAATAGGATGTTTAGTTGCTTATGTTGCTTTTTGCTAATTAGATATACCACGGATCAATGTCTTTTTGAATGATATGATAGAACACATAGTTATTCCTCATAATCTGTTCTGCAGTATGCTTGAGGTGGAGCAGCCTAGCAGGGGTTGCTGTTATATTGAAAGGGATACTGTTTTTCCAACTTCTTGAATGATATGATAGAACACATAGTTATTCCTCATAATCTGTTCTGCAGTATGCTTGAGGTATATTGAAAGGGATACTGTTTTTCCAACTTCTCCATGTCAAGTTTATAATGATGATTGTTACTGATAATCATTTGGGTAGAAATGGTGGGAAAGGAGTATCCAGCTTCATGCTTTTTCATATTTCTGCCTTCTTCAAATGCATATAAATGAATGTGGAGAGGAGAACCGCTCTTAGTTAGAATTGATCTTAGTTTAGAATTGAACTTTGGTATGTCCAAATGCTTGTGGAGAATAATATAGTTTTAACAACCTTATTCCAATTTTTATTGCTAAAAAAAAAAAAAAACTAACCTATTTGATGGGTTGTTTCAATGAATGAATTTGTGGGGTATTCAACTATTCATATGATGTGATTAAAAGAAAACAACAATTGTCAGCTTATGAAAACCATACTGTCTGAAGGGAAAAATAAAATGTCATATTTTCAACTAAGATCAGATTTATCCATCAGGAATGCATATAAATGTATGACTCTATTCACATGTCACTCTTGCATGTTTCTTATGACGTGTTAATCATGTGCTGGATGATGTATTTGTGTTGGTTCTAGTCAAACATAGAGCAACAACTCTGGAATGTAGACCTTCTAATCTGCAGCATATACTGCCTGTGATGCCCAAATACAGATATACAGCTTCAGATTGGATTTTATGGATAGAAGTTTAGTTTTGGCCTATGATATATGCTGATGAGTAGATATTTTTATCCTGGTACCAAGGGGACGAAAACCTTTTCCTCAGTACTAACAAGGATAGCTTAATTTTGTATCCATTAGGTTTGCTTGATGTCTGAAGAGTTCTACATAACCTTCTGGATTGTATTTGGATGCAACCCAACCTGCGTAGATCTTAACTTTTGGTAAGATGGGTGCCCATTTTTCTGTATTGTGGTTTGACTGCATCTCAATGCCCCATTCCCATCTACAATGTGTTTACATTGTAGATGAAAAATGCAGCAGTATCCTTTTCCGGCCTACTGTTATATCTTATTTTCATACCATGTCAATGCAATGCAAAACAGATAACAATCTATTCTGCCAGAACATTCGAACCACTTGCTAGTCTGGGATATATAAAACTGTGTTTACGTTGTAGATGAAAAATTTTTCCTTTGGTTTTTAAATTCATCTGAAGTTCAATAATAGCTTTCAAGTTTAATTTATTATGAACTTATTTTTCTCTAGTAATGTCTGTCACTGATACTGGCAGGTGTCAAAGCAAGATTTGGAAGATACATATCAGCCACCATTTCGAAGCTGTATTGAAGAAGGTCGTGCTAGCTGTTTGATGTGTTCTTACAATCAGATAAATGGGGTACCGGCATGTGCACGACGTGATCTCTTGCAGCAAGCTCGAGATGAATGGGGATTTAAAGGGTAATCATTGTAAGGCTTATATGTTTATGAGATTATACGGTGCTCAGTGCCTCTGTTTAAGCTCTTTTTAATTCAGACTTGCATTTCATTCTTTTTGCGCCAATATTTCAGCGACCCACATCATTTATCTGCTTGAATCCATCTATTATAGCCAAAATCTCCTCTACAAAAAACTATGTAATTATTATCTGAATAGTGAAGTTCTTTATGATAAATATCTACCATTGACTATACTTCCATTTTTCACTGTCCATTTGCAAACAAGTTCTCATGAGCATATCATTGATCCCTGAACAACCTGGATTACCGAAAGCTGGGTCCTACCTGTATGAAATGATTCAAATCACAATGCTCATAATACGGGCCAAGCACAGTCAAATGCAGTTTGAGCACAGTCAAATACATATGTTATATGCTATTATTATTGACAATTAAGATTGTCCAATAACAAATCAAGCTGATATCAGCTTTAGTTAAGAAAGATCATTGACATGAGTGTAATTTTTTCAAAAATAAAAAAATGCAGATATATCACCTCTGACTGCGATGCTGTTGCAATAATCCACGGAAATCAAAATTATACCTCGAGCTCAGAAGATGCAGTTGCTGCTGTGCTGAAAGCAGGTCAGATTTCCTTATAAGATTGCATTTGCATTTTGAATGGCAAACTATCATTTTCGGTCAGGGCTAATGTATTACTGCCAAATCATGATGTTCGGATTTTTAATTTGTTTGAAGGTTAGAGATTATATTTTCAGATGAAATGTAGCAAAACTACTTTTCTATAATGATAATGTCCAGACAAAAGCATGTAGCTTAGCTTGAAGTGTTTATCATGAATTCCCCTGGTGTTAAAAGGAATGTCTTGTATTTACCAGAATGCTTCTCTTCTTTCCTTTTTTCTCATTTTTCCTTTGTTATCTTTGTTAACTAAATCATGTGTATGATCATATTGTCTATTAAATATAATTTAATCTACTAAACCCATCTATGATCCTATTTTCATATCCCTTTAAAACTTTCTTCAAAATGTTTTAGTCTGAAATAGAAAATTATAATAAGAATTATATCATTATCAACTTTAAAGTATCACGGTACAGATCGGTCATGTGCTGTGGCCTGTGGGTGATATGATACTCCGAACATTAATTTTAAAAACAACTGCTAAAAATCTAGAACAGGAGCTTAAATTGTCATCATGTATTATCATAGTCATGCAAACATCAACTGTCATTATCAAATTTAAAGTATCACGGTACAGATCGGTCATTTGCTGTGGGTGATATGATACTCCGAACATTAATTTTAAAAACAACTGCTAAGAATCTAGAACAAGAGCTTAAATTGTCATCAGGTATTATCATAGTCATGCAAACATGAACTTTCAAGTAATTCAAGTATTTCAATTATGTCTGAGAGCAGGGATGGATATCAACTGCGGAACATATTTGCTGCGGCACACTGCATCAGCAGTTAAACAAGGAAAGGTTCAAGAAGAAGACATAGACCGGGCACTTTTTAATCTATTCTCAGTTCAACTGCGCCTCGGACTTTTTGATGGTGACCCCACAAAGAAACAGTTTGGGAAACTGGGGCCACGGGATATCTGTACTAAAGAGCACAGGGAGCTTGCTCTAGAAGCTGCAAGGCAGGGAATCATACTCTTAAAGAATGATAATAGGTTCTTGCCACTGAAGAAGGAGTCAGTTTCCTCATTAGCTATCATTGGTCCCTGCAGCGAATGATACAAGCAAACTGGGTGGTGGTTACTCAGGTCTTCACTTAAACATAATAGCATGGTTTACTCATTTTGTTTTAACTTTTATATAATCAACTTCTAAATTTTGCACGCATGCAGGTATCCCTTGCAATCCTAAGAGCATGTTTGATGGGCTTCGCGCTTACATAAAGAAGATATCTTATTCTACTGGTTGCCTTGATATAGCTTGCAATTCTGATGTTGGGTTTAAAGAAGCTGTTCGAAGTGCAAGAAAAGCTGATATTGTTGTTGTGGTGGCTGGGTTGGACTTGACACAAGAAACAGAAGATCATGACAGGACAAGTCTGCTTTTGCCTGGCAGACAGATGGATCTTATATCTTCCATCACCCGTGTTTGTAAAAAACCACTGGTATTGATTCTTATGGGAGGTGGGCCTCTTGATGTTTCGTTCGCAAAAGAAGACCCAAGAATTGCAAGCATTCTATGGGTTGGATACCCTGGTGAAATGGGGGGCAAAGCAGCGGCTGAAGTTATCTTCGGGAAAATCAATCCAGGTCAGAACTTGGACAATTATGAGAATTCATGGATTCTACAAGTTTCTTTCTAGCAGGATATCACAAATAATTCACATATTTCGCAAACTTTCTAAAATTTGGAGGGAAGAAAAGAAATTCAAATGGCTCAGTTTGGCAAAAGAAGATAATCATTATTTTCACTGGAAAACAGTGGCCTTGTCAAGAGCTGAACTACTATGGAGGTCAGAACGTAATTAAGATGCAGGTAGGAAAAGGAAAAGCAAACTTAGGGCCTGTTTGTTTGCATGAGGGCTGAAATAAAATAAAATTAAGTTGTCAAATGAAAAGAAAAGGCAAGAGGAAGGGTTGAAAGCAGGGTAAAAAAATGACAAAAAAACTATGCTAAAATGGCACTAAATGACAAAAAAAAGGACTCTAAAAAGTCACTAAATGAAAAAAGGGGGAGGTGTAATTTTATATTTTTTTTTTTGTCTTTCAGTGCTTTTACTCTCAACTCTCTTCTTTCTCTTTCTTTTGATTTGACCCTTGATTTTATTTCACTCGACTCTTCATGCAACTTGAGCACCTTGTTACCTCCACAAATAGTTCAATTCTTGACTGCAACTGGGGGTTTTTCAGGAATGTGGGTAGTTTTTCTAGATTTTGGTATCATTTTCTATTTCTTACATTTCTCGTTTGTGTTGGTTGATTTCCTGAATTCTTCTTCATTCTTTTAAGGGTTTTTTTTACCTGATTTTTACCGAGTAACAATTATATGCCTTACTGAATTTTTCCCAACCCAGTCATTGTAACAATTGATCTAATTCTTGGAGATTCCAATTCCAAACGTCACCTAATGCAATGCAGTGAAATGAACAGGTGGACGGCTGCCTGTGACTTGGTATCCTGAGTCATTCACTAAAGTACCAATGGATGATATGAACATGCGAGCCAACCTGTCACGTGGATACCCTGGTCGAACATACAGATTCTACACTGGCGAAGTGGTTTATGGATTCGGACATGGCTTGAGTTACTCTGATTATTCTTACAAATTCTTATCAGTGCCTGATAAAATCAGTTTGTCGCGATCTTTTGTTGATGTAGGAACTAATAAGAGCTCAGCATATGCAAGAAAAGATGGGCTTGATTATGTATCTGTCAATCAAGTTGAATCTTGCAATGCATTGAGGTTTTACATCCAGATATCTGTGTTAAACAAGGGAGATATGGATGGAAGCCATGTTGTCATGTTATTTTCAAGAGCTGGTGCGAGGATAAGAGGTGCCCCACAGAAGCAGTTGATTGGTTTCAAGCGCATTCACACAGAGTCTTACAAAGCAACAGAAGTTAGCATTTTGGTGAATCCATGCAAGCATCTTAGCACAGTAAATGATCTTGGTGTAAGAATACTGTTTTTGGGGCCTCATGTTTTCATGCTGGAAGGTGTAGACCATACTATCTTTATTGAAAGATAGGAAGCTTTGACTGAGATATTGTAATCTAGTATGTGTGAGACTAGCCACAGTGCTAAATGAAAATATAATAATATTAAAGATTTTTTTTTTCTAAAAACTTATTAAGATTTTTTTTAAAAAAAACTAATATATTATCTATCATTCTTAAAATGTATTCCATGTATGGCCAACATACTTAAAGTTGATTAATCTTGGTACGTTAGAATCACACACATTCCTAGGGATTGATTCGTTAAGTCTTGAAGTCCTACCCAGGGGGTGAACCCATATATTGGAAACCTGGGGCATCCGGAGTGCTAAGGTGCCCCAACTTTTGCAAAGAAAACTCCTTTTGTACATCTTAATTTCTCTACCATATCTTGCTTCCCGTTCGCATCTCTCTCTCTCTGTCTCTGTCTCACACACAAAAAATTAAATCCAGCCCTAAAATCCTAAGTACAAAAACCTCAAAATCCCTAAACCCTAAAACTTCATCCACAATCCCCATTACCTAAATCTTAATACCAAAATTCCAATCCCTAAACTTGAACCCTTACCCCCTTTCTCTAATCTCAATTCCTAAATCTCAAACTCAATCCCTAATCCCCAAACCCTAACCAATGCTCAATCAATTGATGCTATTTTCAATACTCTGTTGTTTTTTAAAATGTAGTTGGCATGACATATTTTACAAAACCCATCAACATTCTCTCTTTGTTTATTGATTTTCTTTTAGTGAAGTTTTGAAAGTCTATTTTAGAGACTCACATTTTCTCCTTATTTATTGACTTTATTTTAGTCTCAATGTCTATTTTAGAGACTCATCACCAACTTGATCTGATTTCTTGGACTCGTCAAGTAATTAGTATTTTTGTTATTAAGAAGCTCTGTGACTCTTTATTCCTCTTTTGGGTTGAAATCCAGACATATGTTAGCTTCTGTCAATTTATACTTTGCTATATTTCCCTTAGTTGCCTTTGCTGGCGGAATAGGTTTTGTGTTTTTGTTAATTTGGCATCTCAAAAGGACCTCAGCCAAGGACGCAATCTTAGCGGGCTTAATTAAAACTCTTCTTATGGTAGACATAATGGATGATAAAACTATAGTGGTACACTCCCTCAAATGATGAAATTAGTGAGCCCACAGTAGATTTATCATATTCTTGCATAAGTCATATTGTGATTTTCAACCTCATAAAAATCCAAAACTCACATAAAAATGTGGGATCTACCTCCAATTAATCCACGTGAAGATTTGGATCCACCTACAACATCCACATGAAAATCCTGGTTTAGTCCACAAAATCCAACTGCCTATTTGGGTCTGCCCCACTCCAACGAAAATCTTAAGTCTGCCACCGACCATACCAGTACCAAATACAAGGAGTTGAGGATTCATCATAGCATGCTAGTAAGATTCTGTCGACTACGATACCATCACCAAATATAAGGAGTTGAGGATTCATCATAATCAATCCTTTTGATGCTGGAGAAATAACAGTTCTCATAGAAATTGGATCAATAAATGGACCATTGAGATAAAAGGGCCATGCCAAAACAGCCAACAAGTGAAGACACCGATGCAATAACTTAAAATGGAAAACACAAGAAAATATTTCTTTTGTCAGTACAAAAGCAACACATCAAACTTTCATTCCTTTTCCAGAAGTGAAGCTGAGAGGAAAAAAAAAAGGTATAAGAGCTAACACTGAATGAGTTATCCTTATGGAACCAACAAGGACCAACCCAAAGCAAGAAAGATGGAGAGAAGGAGGACAGCTATAGCAATTAAAACGTTTGAGTTTCTGAAGTTTGATGTGGTAATGCATTCTTTCCCTGAGGATTCCATTTCTTTCTTCATGATGCAGCTCGAAGACTGAGATGCTAGATTGCCAGGGATTACATCCCAGAATACTTTTGCTGTTGAAGTTGTTGCTTCTGTTTCCAGTTCTAAGATAGCAGTATCAGTCGAGATTTCCATGGACATCATCTCCTGACAGTGACATTTCAGATCCTAGAAACCAAAAGAATAAATGTTGTTTGCATTGGTCCACATAAATGCACCGAAAAAAAAAAAAACTATCAGTTATAAAATACAGTGCCCAACATAGTATGGTTCTTTTGATTTTTATTTTATTTTATTATTACTTTTTTGGGCGCTAGATTGCGTCAATAGTACAGTACATGTTGTATAACCCACGATATTTTTGTTTGGATAGTTCTTGTTCAGATGCCCTCTAAATATGATTGCCTCTGGAATCTCAACATTTCCCATGTGAGTTGCTAGTTTTTGAGAGAGATTTCAGCTACAAGGTTTTTGCCACAGCAAAGTGGCATGGTAACTTTTTTTAGGTATAGGTAGGGGGATCCAAACGATTGAGCTCTCGATTTACTCGTAAGCTATGATACCCAAATACGATATGGATAAGGCAGGGACATGCCATGGACACAACACTAGCAAAAATTTTATATATAAAAAGTGAAGTATAGGATACAATACGACACGACGTGTTGCCCATTTTAAAGTATCCATTTATCATAAGTTCGTAAGCCAAGAGAGAAGACTGATCTTTTGACAGAGAACTGACAACGATCCCAAAGAGATTGGGTAAAACTCACGAAACCAGATCCATGATCCATGCCGGACCAGCAGGAGATGATCAGCAAGATCTTCACCCATCCAACTCATGAACCAAAAGTAGGGTAAGCAAGTCTTTCTCTGTGTACAACTTCAAAGACCAAACCTCGACTAACACATCTTTCCAATATCTACAAGCATCCAGACACAGAGTGGAGCGGATAATTACACATAGTTCAAAAATATTTATAGTGCTTATGATTAGGGAACATCCAAATGTACCTTTGAGTTTTTATCCTTAACTCCTGCCCACCTACCTTTCTTGTTTATGTGTACTTCACTTTGTACTCTACTTTTTGTATTCCAATCACCCATGAACCTGTTAAAGTATAAACTTATATTATAGTAGTCCAGGCGTCCAGCCCAGTTACATGGTATCAGAGCTTGAGATCTAGGAGATCTTCTTCCTTCTTCATTTTGAGAGATTTCTAAAGCTTCGTTTCTTCTCTTATCTCTGCCTAGGATATTGTTCTTCTTCTGGAAGTCATTCCGATTCTATTCCTGCCATCTGATCGTCTGTGATCATCCCTGATCACATCTGATCAGACGTGGCCCACTTTTTTATCATCATCATCATCACAGCAGAAGCAGCCCACAGTATTCGTCTTGTTATTCTCTTATTTATGAAGATTTTTTCATGATTTTTGGATCATCAGAAGTAGGGTTTCCAACCCATTTTGTGATATTTCAGTTTTGACGGACAGTTTCCATCACAGCCGTTCAACTTTGTGGATCTTGCTCCGTTTTGCATAGGATTTTTCCCCTGGGTTGCAGAAAAACATTGTTCTTCCATCCCCAACACCTGATCCAGTCCCTGATCATCTAAGTTGGGCCCACGTGGAGATCGATCCACTGTCGACAGGGACGATTTCGGCCAAACGTCTCTGTTTTCGCTTACTTACAACTGTGGACCATTTGCGATCATCATGGATCATCAAACAACTACTACAGCAATGGTCGACTGGGTTTTCTAAGAATTCTGGTGTTTTTTCTGGATTTTTCAATCATTTTTTGAGGTATTTTCCAGCCACTTCTTCCTCTGACAATTGTGATTTTTCTGTATCAAATAGTTTTCATCACAGCCGTCCAGATTTTTGGATTTTCATCCAAATCTCATCAGATTTTGGCCTGAAGGAAGAATTTTTGGACTCCTTCCAGATATTCTTATCTGATCTATGATTAGATCTGTTTCTGGGGTCCACACACAGATTCTACATCTAATATTAAGGTCGTCTGGGCACCTTTTTTGCATCTTTTGTTGCTTTCTGTTGCTGAACTGATTAACAGACTCATCTTCTGCTATTGTGAACCATCGTGGAACATCTGTATCAGTGAAATCTATTGTATCAGTCCAGTTGACTGGTGGTTATTCATTATGGAGAAAGGAGATATTAAATTGATCAAGTTTAATGGTAAAAATTATACCACTTGGGCTTTTCAATTTCAAATTTACTTTAAGGGTAAAGAACTCTGGGGACATATTGATGATTCAGATCCCAGACCTACTGATGACAAGCTCCTTGCTCAATGGGAAGTTAAAAATTGGCAGATCATGACATGGATATTGGGGTCTGTCGAGGCTCAGTTTATCCTGAACCTTCGCCCATACAGGACTGCCAAAGAAATGTGGCTTTATTTAAAGAAGATATATTTGCAAGAAAATTCTGCTCGCAGGTTTCATTTAGAACATGAAATCTCGCAGTTTGTTCAAGGGACCTTGTCAATACAGGATTACTACTCTCAGTTTACAAGTTTGTGGACTGATTACGCTGAGCTTATTTATGTTGACCTCCCTGCTGCTGCCTTAGCATCTATTCAAGGGATACATCAGACGAGTCAGCGAGATCAGTTTCTAATGAAATTACGACCACAATTTGAAACTGTCCGCTCCAACTTAATGAGCCGGGTGCCATCTCCTTCACTTGAATCATGTCTTGGCGAACTCCTTAGAGAGGAACAGCGCTTGGTGACTCAGACGGCACTTACACAGAATGCTCCTCAAGTTACTCCTATCGATGTTGCTTATGTTGCCAGTGGTAAGCCTCCAGCCCGGGACATGAGCAAGGTCAAATGTTTTTGCTGCCATAAAATGGAACATGTTTCCACTCAGTGCAACCAGAAGTTTTGTTCCTACTGCAAAACCAAAGGTCATGTTCTTCCAGAATGCCGGACGCGACCTCAGAATCGGGCACCGCAACAGAGAGCATATTCTGCACATAATCCTGAAGCTTCCTCACCAGTCATGCCTGCACCACATACTGCAACTTCTTCTTCTACCCTCACTCCTGAAATGGTCCAGCAAATGATCATAAATGCTTTCTCTGCACTTGGCTTATCAGGTAAACCAAAATCTTCGGTCTCTACCTGGTATATTGATTCAGGGGCCTCCAATCACATGACACACTCTCCTGCCAATATGACTCATATTAGGGAGTATGATGGAGACCTCTGCATCAATACTGCTGATGGTGGTAATATTCCAATTTCTGCTGTTGGACAGGTCCCTCACTCCTTACCTTTGCATAATGTTTTTCTTTCCCCTCGCTTAACCACAAATTTGTTATCAGTTGGTCAACTCGTTGATAGTAATTGCTCCATCTTGTTTTCTCGCGCTGGTTGTGTTGTGCAGGATCAAGTATCGGGGAAGGTGCTAGCGAAGGGCCCTAAGCAGGGGCGACTGTTTCCCCTCCAGATTTCGTCAAAACAACATCTTCCTTCAGAGTCTGCTTTGTTTTCCCATTCTAGTCATAATAAATGCCAGTTGTGGCATAATCGTTTAGGACATCCTAATTCCAAAACTTTGATGTTTTTATTAAATTCTGGTTTAATTAATGATAATAAAGTTTCTTTTCAGGATGTTTCTTTTAATTGTGATAGCTGCAAGATGGGGAAAGGGAAAACCCTTCCTTTTCCTCTTCATGATTCTTTAGCAATGAAATGTTTTGATATTGTTCATAGTGATGTGTGGGGTATTGCACCTGTTATCTCTCATTCTCATTATAAATACTTTGTTACATTCATTGATGATTATAGTCGTTTTACTTGGATTTATTTTTTGCATGCTAAGTCTGATGTTTTCTCAGTTTTTAAAGTTTTCTTGTCTTATGTTGAAAATCAATTTTCCACTACCATTAAAATTCTTCGGTCTGATTCAGAGGGGGAGTATGTTTCTAAGGACTTCCAAACATTTTTGCAATCCAAAGGCATTATCTCCTAGCGATCTTGTCCTTACACCCCTCAACAAAATGGTGTGTCTGAACGAAAAAACCGACATCTCTTGGATATTGCTCGATCACTTTTGATAGCATCTTCTGTTCCAACTAGGTTTTGGCCTGAAGCCCTCTCAACCGCTGTGCATGTCATAAATCGGCTACCTTCATCTAGATTAGACAATCAGACACCGTTTTATAGACTTTTTCAAAAGAATCCACTCTATGATCATCTTCGTCCTTTTGGGTGTGTTTGTTTTGTTCTTCTTCCTCCCACTGAGCGCACTAAGTTAACAGCTCAATCCTCCATCTGTGCTTTTCTTGGTTATGCTCTTAATCAAAAAGGCTATATCTGTTATGATTCTAAAGCCAACAGAATTCGAGTATCTCGCAATGTCGTGTTTTTTGAAAAACAATATTTTTTTCCGAGACATGGTGATTCGAATGACTCAGTCTCGTTCTCCTTTTTACCATCATTTTCAGATACAATGCCTCCACCTGTTACTCGTTTCAAGCCGAATTTTGTGTATAAACGACGGAATGTTACAGGTGTTCCTGCCTCTGGGTCTCTCGCTACGCCTACCCTGACTACAACTGATCCTGAACCTGATCCACCTCCGGAGTCTTCTGCTCCTGATCCTGCATCTAATCCAACCCCGGAGCCTCTTGCTCTTCGCCGATCTATTCGCCACACAAAGCCACCTGATCGATATGGATTTACTCATACTTCTTTATTAACCACTTTGTCTTCTATTTCTATCCCTAACTCGTACTCTCAGGCAGTGCAGCATGATTGTTGGAAACAGGCTATGCAGGAAGAACTTACTGCTCTTCAAATAAATCATACATGGGACATTGTTCCATGTCCTTCATCTGTCAAACCCATTGGCTGCAAGTGGGTATTTTCGGTGAAATTAAAGTCTGATGGATCATTGGATCGCTACAAAGCCCGTCTAGTTGCACTTGGAAACCGGCAGGAGTATGGTATCGACTATGAGGAAACTTTTGCTCCAGTGGCCAAAATGACAACTGTACGTACAGTTCTTGCAATAGCCGCCTCTCAGTCATGGCCCCTATATCAGATGGATGTGAAGAATGCTTTTCTTCATGGGGATCTTAAAGAGGAAGTCTACATGCGTCTCCCTCATGGCATTTCTTCTTCTTCCAAGACAGATGTTGCTCGATTACGGCGCTCATTATATGGTCTTAAGCAGGCACCCAGAGCCTGGTTTGAAAATTTTCGAACCACTCTCCTTCAGCTTTCTTTCATACAGAGCCCGTATGATCCTTCGATGTTCACTCTTCATTCATCCAGAGGATCCACAATTCTCCTTGTGTATGTTGATGATATCATTATTACTGGCCCTCACAGTGATATGATCCGACAGATACAGGCCTCTCTACAAGATACGTTTCATATGAAGGATTTGGGACCTTTGAATTATTTCTTGGGTCTGGAAGTTCATCAATCAAAGAAAGGCTTGTTTCTTCACCAGCATAAATATGCTACTGACCTAGTGGATCTCGCCGATCTCAGTGATTCTAGCCCAGTCGACACACCTTTGGAAGTAAATACCAAGCTTCATCAACAAGACGGCGATCTCCTTCCTGATCCTACATTCTATCGTCGTTTGGTTGGTAGCCTTGTCTATCTAACCATTACTCGACCAGATCTCTCTTATGCTGTTAATCTGGTCAGTCAGTTTATGACGGCTCCACGGCATCATCATTTGGCGGCAGTCAAACGGATTATTCGATATATCCTTGGTACCTCTACCCGTGGCTTATTCTTTCCAGTTGGCACACCTCTTAGACTCACTGCTTATTCTGATGCGGATTGGGCTGGCTGTCCGGACACTCGTCGTTCTACTACAGGATGGTGTGTTTACTTGGGAGAAGCCTTAGTCTCCTGGAAATGTAAAAAGCAAGATAGAGTCTCCAAATCTTCCACGGAATCCGAATACCGAGCC
This sequence comes from Litsea cubeba, assembly GCA_012931725.1. Taxonomy (NCBI): domain Eukaryota; kingdom Viridiplantae; phylum Streptophyta; class Magnoliopsida; order Laurales; family Lauraceae; genus Litsea; species Litsea cubeba. The sequence continues at coordinate 19,662,233 of CM022945.1, forward strand.
ATGTCTTCCGCTTGTTCTGAGATCCTATGGCTACGAGGATTGCTTTCCGAGCTTGGATTCTCCCAGACTCAACCAACTCCTCTACATGCTGACAACACAAGTGACATTCGGATCACTGAAAATCCGGTGTTTCATGAGAGGACAAAGCATATTGAAGTGGACTGTCACTTCATTCGGGACGAGTATGATCGCAAAGTCATTACTCTTCCTCATATTTCCACTGAATTCCAGCTTGCTAATATCTTCACCAAGGGTCTTCCACGCCCGCGGCATGAATTCCTGGTTCGCAAATTGCTACTGGTTGATTCCCCGCATCAATTTGAGGGGGGGTGTTAAAGTATAAACTTGTATTATAGTAGTCCAGGCGTCCAGCCCAGTTACATGATATTAGGCCCAGCCCAATTGTATATAAGAGATCTATTCTTATTGTGTACAGCTAGATAGATTAGTTGCCTTCCTTCTTTAGAGATCTAATTGATCTAATTAATATTTGATTCCTTGTTTTATTCCTTGATTTGTAGCCTAATCTTAGGCATTGTAAAGGCTATTTAAGAAGATGAATCCAAGATGAAGGATCATCGAATGAGAATACATTTTCACAGAATTCTCTTCTCTCTCTCTCGTTTAAATATTCTTTCAATCTGCCTGTGAATGACATGCTTCAATGCGCACCAAGAACAGAAAAATGGTAAAGTGCCGGCGTCTTCACTTTCAGATTCATCCCAAGTTTCACCATCTCTATCATGTCTTTTGCATGGTGGGGTATGGCTAATTGGGATGCTGGGATTTGTGATGCCTTATCTTCTATGTGGGCCATACTGATCAGTCTCCCACCCCACTCAAGTCTCCCACCCCACTCAGACAAATAGAATCTAGCATTCATTCATTTGTCCTATGTTTTTGAAGTCGTCCTTCATCTGTGCATAGCTGAATGGCCCATCGCCAGCAAACACAATTTTGCTATCATTAGCCTAACAATGGCAAAGTCTATGGCATGGATGGTATAGGTTCCTAAAGAAAGAAGAACAGGGGGGCTCACAGTCAAGTGTTTATATGGGAGGATGTTTACCGGTCAAAGCCACAAAAGGTGGCAGGCCGTTGTCATCTCACAGAAAACTGAAAATAATCTTTTAAAGGAAGGCAACTAATCTATCTAGCTGTACACAATAAGAATAGATCTCTTATATACTATTGGGCTGGGCCTAATATCATGTAACTGGGCTGGACGCCTGGACTACTATAATACAAGTTTATACTTTAACAGAACCACTATCCTATCGGATAGAAAATGTCATATAAAAGGCCATGAAATCATACTTTAGAGATGAAAATTTTCAGCCTCAAACCTCCGAGGATGTTATAATCGAGTTATACAGGCCTAGCATCTAACAAGGATCTACATGCTTTATATGAATATGTACTAGTTGTAATAGGCTATACATAAAATATTAGGCAGCTATATTGTAAAGTAGCCAATACACTAGTAGGTCAGTGGTGAGGCGCCACCCATCCACAGAAACAACCAGGGATCAATCCCCTGCTGTAGAGCTGATGGTGAGGGATTTGGGAAGGGTATTTGAGTATTTACCAGAACTACATATATATATATATTATCAGAGTTAAGAGGGGGGGCCCCTTACTCTCATAATAGTGTGAGAGTTACTCTCATAGGAGCATTATATATATAAATATTTTTTTGAATATGAAGCCATTAGACTTGTGGGCCACGGATGATAGGGTTAGGGGCATGGGTTTGGGGTCAAACTTGATGTTAGGGGTGGTCTCACATAGATCTTTCCATCCCCCCTGGTCCCATCTCCAAATGGGCCCCACAAAAAAGTTCTCATATAATATGTGAGAACTAGTTCTCACCTGAATATTACCGTATATATATAGGCAGCTATTTTATGAGCTTAAAAAAAAAACGAAAAAGAGAGCTCTCAAAACAAATAAGAGTCCCGCTTACTTTTACAAGGGAATGAGGAGGAAATGTACATACACAGCTGGGCCTGTGAACATTTACAGTTTGCTTGAGTTATCCCTTTGTATAAGTTGGGGCCACATGCCACTGATCCAAACTTTTAACATTACGTGCCCCATCGTCGATGGTCCAAGCACACAAATTTACATATTTTAGGGCATGTTTGTGCGGCTGTTCCACGGCAAAATATTTTTACATTTGGTGCAGCCAGTTTTCCGCAAGAAAAGGCGCACAGTGTTGTGAAGGGAACGGATTCTTCTTTTTTCTGCAGAAGAGGAAAAGGTCTGCGGAACCGGTTTATGCGGATGTTGGTCCTAGGCATAAAATCTTTGGCAGTTTTTTACAATGAATATTAACAGTTGCTGTATTGTCTTTCGTAACACTAAACTTCTTGTCACCAGTGTTAAAAGTTGGGATTCTCTCTATGCCTGGCCCAGCCTCAGTTAGGCACATCAAATCAACAGTTTGGAAAAGTGTGGGATCCACTTGTACAAAATGAAAACAAGTGAACATGGTAAATCTCTCTGGGGAAGCACTGTATACTTATTTCCTTTTTCCCTCATCAGTGCATACTGAGCTGATCGAGATTACCAAGAATCATAAATCCTAGGCTTCACAAGATCAATTATAAAAGATATTAGCAGGAGATGTTTGGCATTGAAATTCCATTCTACTGAGAGGTACTATGACCTTTCTATGAGAAAAACACATCCTTCTGAATTTGTCAGTTTTCTGAACAAATGTAAATTTAGTTCCAGACACATAATAGAAAGTTGCGTCTTGTAAAGTTCATCATCTTCTATTGTATATAGTAGAACGGAAAAACAGTGGGTTTGACACACCTCAAATGTCTCCGATGACTGTAGATAGTCACAAATATAGCAATCAGCCAACCATGGAATGAGAACTCTTCTAGGAAAGATGAGAGTGCATGGTTTTCTGTTTCCAAAAAGCATGAAATAACACAATGTGAAAAGTGTAAATTCATATGGATACTGCTTACAGGCTAAAACTAGTCACTCTCTACGCAGTGATTTAACAGAGGCACTGTAAAAATAGTACAAAGAAATAAAGAGTTCATGTTGAGATGCAAAAGCAGATTTATAACTCAGAATATATATATATATATTCATGAACAAACAAACAAACTATGGAATCATGATGAAGTTAAGTCCCAAAATCAAAAGCAAATCAACAAATTAATAAAAACCTTGTAAACATTGCCAAAAGGGAGCTGTAAGGACATTATTTCCAAAACAACAACAACAATGTTAAAAACAATAAACTTTTTTTTTGAAGGGCTTCACAAAATAATAACAGCAATAAATATACAATTCAATCACAGAAGGAACAATAATGATGATGATGATAGGAGATGGAGAATGACAGTTCTTAATTTAAAAAAGGGGGAAATGATAAGCTTGACTAAGACTTGCAAGTCCAGCGTTTGGAAGGGTGGGTCAATGAATGGTAAATACATTATACATATCAACCGAAATTGCTCCCATAAAGACTCAAGTGCAAAATGATAAAAAGCCTTGATATAAATTGAACAATGAGAAGGGAGATTTTGGGTATCAAATTACAAGGATGCATTGGAAGGGGAAGTGACCAAAGAAATACATATATCAGCCCCCATTTTGGTAATGGTAATGCCTAAAAGAATTTTGAGTGAGGAACAAAATTTTGCATAGATGTTCATACATCGCAAATTGACCCAGTTTATTTGGAACAGGGTCCTATCTTCCTCATAACTTGGAACCTTGGTTTGAAAGGCTGCAAAGAAGGACAAAAGAACCCATGAAACTGAGGTGTAGAGACCCGAGACCTAGATATGCCTATCATAAGTTCTCATGGGAGATATATGTTAAACCACTTGGGCAGCCAAATTCAGACCTTACGTTTCATCATAGGCTCTTTTTTTTCTCAGTAGAATGATAAGACTCTTCTAACCACCAAATTGCCTCCTATCAGCTTGTCTCTCTCACATCATTTGTAACTACATTTTTTTTCCTAAGAAAAAAGTCTAGAGGTTCTCTTAGATTAATTCAAAACAACATTATATAAATCTCTGAATTCTTAGACATTTTTTAGAAGTTATTTTTGGAAAAGACAGCAAAAACCAAGTAGTTTTGGGTTGGGACTTGGGGCCCACATAAAATGGCACATCATAACATGTAGGGCCATTATATTTACCTAAAAGGGTCCTGTATATTTTGTAATTTTTTTACACAATTACTTTTATAAAAATTTTAATAGTTGATCATTACATACTAATAGCTGCTTTCGATGCTCTAACAAAACAACCTTGGTTGCTTTTGCTTTTAAGGTGCAAAAGTTGAGCTGACCAAACATCATTTTCTGCTATAAACTTCATTGAAAAGTAGCTTTTTGAAAAGTAATTTTAGAAAAGCACTTTTGACTTTCAAGATGCCCAACCAAACAAACCTTAGTGATTTCTCTTTCCTATCATGACAACCCTTGTCCTCACCACCTACTGTTGATGATTGAATTTGGCCTTGTTGCACCCTGATTTGATTCATCCCATTACATTTGAGTGAAAAGAGTAGTCACCCGGGCTATAGATTTGTTGGTTGGTTGATTCTCTTCAAGTGTTAGTTTGAAGTTGAATATCGTGTAAAACCATAAGCCAAAAAAGGTTCATGGTGGCCGACTTAAGCAAAATTACAAGTACAAAAAGAGAATCTTGATATAGTGACTGATTCTCTAAGCTCTAAATTTCTTCTTGTCTATCTCCTTGGATTTGCTTTTACAAGCACAAAAGATTGCTCGATGTTGTAGCAAGATGGTCCCTCGACACATGGGCGGCTTAAGTTGAATGTGTGTTAGCTCTAAAGGAAACTGGGCTGCACGCTTAGCATAGGAGGTATTGTGAGAAAGAATATCTAGGAAACCCTCCTATCTTTCTCCAGCGTGGTGGAAAATCGGTGATTTGAGTAAAGACGCATTATTGCACTCGATGCTCAAAAATATATAAATCATTTCTGAACCCAGAGGATTTGTGAAAATATCATGGCTTGAGGAATTGGGAAGTTAAATGCCTAGGAGTTCCATGTGGGTTTTATAGAAATAAAGAGTTAGCTTGAAGTTGAATATTGTGTTCCACGATCGGTCAAGAAAGTTCATAGGGCCAACTTAAGCAAAATAATAAGCACAAAATGAGAATCTTGTTATAGTTAGTTAAATGATTCTCTAAGCTCTAAGTTCTATGTTATACTTTCTCTCCTTGTTGGACCTTCAAAAAAAAGAAAATAGGAATGATCTTAAGTAAAAACAGAAGAAAGTTGTCTGTTTCACACATGCGCAGCTTGTCCTTGCAATTTATGGGCGTTGGCTCTGCTGAAAGCATTAACTTTTTTGTTTTCTTTTTTTAGTCCTTAAATGGTCCTTTTTATTCTTGACGGTGATGCAGACTGTTATCTCTGTTATTATAAAATCCAAGAGATACTTAATGAATGAATGTTCAAAAACAGTCCACCAATCAACAAATGCTCTGGCAAATTTGCTCACCAAAAAACAAGCTGAAAGGGTAATATTTTCTTTTAATTTCTTTCTCCTTACTAGAAATGTAATTTCTTTGTAGTTTTTGCTAGACTCTGGAGAATCATTATTAATTTCTTTGGCCATAGCCTCCATGGATCAAAATAGCGGCCATTATGTAGCGTAGCGGTGCCGCTACACTAAATGGCATTTAGCACCGTTCACATCCGTAGCGGCCTCTACGGGGCTCGCTACGCCCGCAACGGAGTGAGAAAGATTCATACTTTCCAAAAAAAATTAAAATGCATAATAAGACTTATTTCTTTTCTTTTTCTCTCTAAATAACATTTCTACGCAACTTTTATGCCCTTTTATGTTTAAAAGAACACCAAAAAGCATATGATCTTGCCAAATTATAGTCGATATAGAGAGTTCTTCTCGAGGGTCTTCTCTAGGTACATCCTATTAGACACCCCCTTTGGCAGAGGTATTCTTTTCTCTAGGCACTCTTAAGTCTTAAGTCTTCACTGCATTAAATTGAAGCAGTTCTCTGAGAAAGATATTGATATTCATTGACATTTAGAACATAATGTTCTGCAAATATAGTTGTTCCTTTTGCCTTATCTTAACTCACTGATCCAAGTACAGTATATTATGTCCCTAACCAAAATAAATACTACTGCACATATAGTTATTTTGACAATAGCAGATGTAAGCTTTTTGAAGTGTGAAATGTTGTGGAGAGGTTTCTGACTAGCGACGTTAAAAGCATCCTAAACAAAGCACAAGTACATAAAATATCAACACTACGTAAAACCTACCTCAACCCACATAAGAACAGTTGGTGAGCGAGCTTTTCTGTTGGTCCTTCCTTGTTTGCTTCTTCGCCACCATCAACAGAAGATGAGACCACATCTCCTACGTCCTCGTAAATTATGTCTAGTCTACTCCGTAAACTGGTGATGATATCCTCCTAGGGAAGGAAAAGCATACTATAAAGCTTAGAACATATAAAGCAAACGAAACAACCGACCCAGAACATTTTGGTGCTGCTTGATTCTGGATGAGTCGGGATGAGTTGCCCCTAACACATCCAAAAATCAACTGGAAAAGGCTTATACACCCTGTACTAGACATGCAGTTGTTTCAGAACCGACCAGTGCTTGTCAAAATTTAAAACCATGATTAATAGTCTACAGCAAGTTAACAATTAAGAACATAAACATATCTAGTTTTGTTCCTAGTAGAAGCTTCGACATAAGTTCCTAACACATTGGATACAGTGTTATTTACACTGCAGTTTTAGGTAATGTACTGTTAAAGATACTCTAACCATTCATTAAAAGAATAAAAAATATTAATCCTAGAAACCCGAAACCATAATAAAAAAGAATATTATGTATGTGAAGTACCTTAAAATATAATTAAAATATAAAATACCTTTATATCAAGTATAGCTTGAGAAATAGGTTCTCTAGGACATCGATATGCAGAAGAACATATAGCTCCACTTAAGACAACAATGCCAATAACCTCTTCTGTGCTACATGCTTTACATAGCACTCCAAAACTGTTAGCTTTCCAGAATAAATAATTGTAGCTAATATACAACAAAAACAAAAGAAATTATAATTTTCACATCAAGGAAGAAATATCAACAAACCTTCGGCCGGTCCATCTTTCCCAACTGGTAAAAGCAGCTCAACATTATGTAGACCATCTGAAGTGCATTCCTGATTGTTAACCACCTAAGATAGCAAAAAATACACCGAAGGTCCCATCACAAAGGATGATTTGATAAAGTTTAATCTGAGCAGTAATACCTTGTCTGCAGGACAGCTTCACAAATAATATAACTCATGTCATTGAAGGCTAAGAAAATAACATGTTTTAGAGTCCAGCTAGATGAAACCAGACTGTAATAACTAACAAGTCAAAAATACCATGGAAGAAGGGATGTTAATCCCTTCCACTTTCGTGTTCAGGGTGGAGCAATTATGGAGATAGCATAACGTGCCATAAGTGGAGCAACTCTAGAAATAAGAGGTGTGATGCTGCTTTTCAAATATTTTCATCCCATAGCAACATCAGAGGTTTGCATCTAACATGGAAAAGCAAGGGAAAAAAACAGTACCCTACTTATCATAGTTTACAGCTTTCATGTTCCAGAAACAAAGAGAAGAATGCATTCATGCACAGCAATCACTTCTGAAACCTAACACGATATAGGGCACATCCAAGCACCCTTTAACACCACAGATGTTTCATAGCATTTTTTTGCCACGCAGACTTTGCAAATCCCAACTTCAGACGCGGTGTTGAAGGAAGAACAGACTAATGTAATGTTTACCAAGCCTGATATTGATTATAACTCTACTAACTTCACTTGTTGAATATTGTTATAGGCTAAGATTTTTTTTTTCCTCTTTTCTTTTCTGTTCTGCTTCCTGAGTCTTCCTGTCTTCACAAGGAGATTGTATCATGGAGAGAGGGGGGAACAGGTAAACATGATTGATGACAGAGTTTATCACTTTATCTCCATTTTCCCTGTTGAAGAGCCACTTCCAGGCATCAAATCATATTAGAATTGAAGAGTGGGCCCATTTGAAAGGTCATCAATTTACCTTGCGTATCGAAGATCATACGATTCCAACAAGAACTAAAAGTTACAGCTAATCCTAGTTTACAAAGCAGGCTGGTTAACTCAATACTCACCCCAAGTCTCATAACGGATGACTAGCCACGTAGAACAGGTTCTTTGAAATGAATAACGTACCTAAGTTGGGCATGTAATGATATGACATCATGCTGGATTCTTCATGGATTCTTCTAGTACTAATTTAGATTATGTGTTGTAATGGATCCTCTCTTTTTTTCCTTAAGTTGCAATTGATTCTTTTGACAGTTGTTTGTAGTTGGTTAAATATAATTACAGCTGCTCTTTTAAAATCTAACAAAATATGAATGCTAATTACTTGACTGTTTACACTTTGGAGCCACTCCAAATGAATGCTGAGTGCTGACATTGAGAAAGAAACTTTTTTGCAATAACTCCTTATGTTAGAGTGCTTTACCAAGTCTCCATCGATTAAGGCCTTTGCACCTTTCAGCTCTTTGGCAAGACAATAAATTTTAGCGCATAGAATGTCTCTCAATGTCCTAGCATTTGAGGCATCCTTTTGAAACATAGGTAATCTGAAGAAAAAAGGAACGTCCATTGAAAATGTAAGGCCATCAAGAATACATTTTATTTTATTTTTTAAATAAGCAGTAAGACAATCATGAACAGTGAGAAACTCAAAATAGAGCAAAAATATACTAGATAAATTGGTGCTAAAAGAACAAGGAATTTTTTGTAACAAAACATGCCTAGTGGCTAAGATTAGGATACCACTGTGGCAAAGCACAATTAATATGCATCTTCGCAAAATAGATATTTTAATTTCCAAATGAAGATTTGACAAAGAAATTCTATCAAACAACCTTTCTTTTCTTTTCTTTTTTCTTTTTTGGCTAGGGGTGCTGCTTGCCTCATTAGCAAGCTTTTTCTTCCTTTAGGTAGTGTTTGGGAAGGAGGGAAAATGGGGGGAAGGAAAAAGGAGGGGGGAAATGGAGGGAATGTGTTAATGGAGGGTGTTTGGGAAGGGGGGAGGGTAAAATGGGAGGAAAATTTTCATACGGCCCATTGAAAAATTTTCCCCTCAAAACTGAGGGGAAAATGAGAAGAAAGAGGGGAAAATGGAAGCAATTACTAAATTGCCCTGGGATGTGATGTGCTGATGGGATGTAGGACTTGGCCCAAGGCTAAAATGGTAATTTTCTCTCTACCTCACAAACAAACAAAACACTACTTTTTCACTTTTCTTTCCCTTACTTTTTTATTATCCAAACAAGGGGAGGTAAAATTAATTTTCCCTTCCCTCCCCTCCCCTCCCCTCCCCTTCATTTTCCTTCCCCCTCAAATTTTCCCTCCCCTCCCCTCCCCTCCCCTCCCCCCTTCCCAAACATAGCTTTAAAGGTAGCTATCTGGGTTCAAACCCTGCTCCAACAATGGGCTGGCCTATTAAAAAAAAAACCTATGCATTTCATACTGAGTTGTTTAAGATTTATCCACCTTTTCCCAAGCCTGTCTTGATCAATAATCAAGTGCAATGATCAAATAACCAGTAATATGTATTGTATCAGCGGTCATATCGATGATCATAGAGGCCAAGACTGATCCAATAAATAGAAAAATGGTCATTCACATCAGTATTAGCCTGTATCAGGCATCAGATGTCTAAGGGACACAAGCAACAATGTGGAGCCATGGTTACTAATTACTATGGGCGCTCCAAGATAGGCAATAATTCTATCAGGACCCTTACTATGCAGAAATGCAACAACAATCATCATTTTCAGGCTCATATGATATGATCAATATGTTAACAATAGCTGACCCAAGACCCATGTACAATAGGCCCACTGGCCCATTCTCATACATCACGTGGGATTAGGGATTAGTTGATTGTGACTCATCAATCCATTTTATTCTCTTTCCAAAGACTATATCATATTCTTTATATTCTTTCCTCTCATAGAGATTGTAATTTGCCTTGATTAAGGCCAATAAGTCTATAAGAACAGCAAGGTCTGATCGGATAGATGATCCAATATTCCAAAGCTTATTCTCTTCATCTTAGAGTTCTGGTTCTGTCATGGTATCAGAGCCTGCAACTTGTTCTACTGCTGCATCTTCTTCTTCATGCTACGTCATCTGCATCTTAGTAACTCAATAGAGATCACCACAGTAACTGATCTCTATTGCTAGAAATTTTCAGCCAACTAGGAGGAAGGGAAACCACAGTCGTCAGGCGTATTCTCTCCAACAAATCAGTGGCCCACCTGCGATGATCAAGACACCTTCACCAACACTATCTATGATGGTCGACAGCTTATTCTTGACATTCTAGAGATTTTTTAGAATTTTTGGCTGCCTCGAGGTAGGACTTTTATCTATTTTTCTGGATTCCCGAAATCTTGCTCCAATTTTCATCTCCACCGTCCAATTTCTTGGATTCTCATCCGATTTGGGTGAGATTTGGTTCAATGGACACAAAAAAGGCTTCTACTTCTTCCCATGTGTTCTGATCTCATCCTTGATCCACCTGTGGGCCACCAGACCGTATCCTGTGCAGAATTTCAGGTCGCCAGTGCCAATTCTGGCATCTGATCACCTCTGGCCCACCATAGATCCGTCAGACACACTCAGAAATCCTTTCCTTGGGGTTGTCTGATATTTCTGAGAATTATAGAATTGTTTTCCAAATTTTGTTAAGAACCAGATCTGTTTTTTTTTTTTTTACAATCTGTCTGAAGTTTTGGAAATTACTGCTGCACTGTTAGAATTTTGTGTTGGATATTACTGCTGCACTATTGGAAATTTCTGCTTGTGTCTCTGCTGCACTGTTGAGTTGATCTGATCCCTCTTCTGTACTCTGCTAGTTATCTTCAGCCAGTTTTTTTAGCGTGATAATCATGGACAAAAGTGGCCATTTACTAATTAAGTTCAATGGGACCAATTACACATCATGGGGATTCCAATTTTAGATATATCTAAAAGGAAAAGAATTATGGGGTCATATAGATGGGACTGATCCAAAACCGGTGGAGGATGATAAGTCTGTCTCCAAATGGGACACCAACGATGCAAAAATAATGACTTGGCTTCTGGGGTCAGTCGATCCACAGTACATTCTGAATCTCCGGCCTTACAAAACAGCAAAAGGCATGTGGGACTATCTAAAACAGGTATATCAACAGGATAACTCTGCACGGAGGTTCCACTTGGAACATGAGCTCTCTCAGTTTACTCAGGGGACATTGTCCATTCAAGAATATTACTCTCAGTTTATTCGCTTATGGACGGACTATACTGAGATTATCTACTCCAGCCTACCAGATGCCTCAATTGCAATGGTTCAAACCATCCATTCCACTAGTCAGAGGGATCAATTCCTGATGAAACTTAGACCTGATTTTGAACAAATACGTTCAAATCTGATGAGCAGAGTGCCATCCCCATCTATTGATTCTTGTCTTGGAGAACTCCTTCGTGAGGAACAACGTTTTACAACCCAAGCTGCTCTCCAACAAGCACTATCCACCGGTCCAATCACTACGGCCTATGTTGCACGTTCCCATCAGTAGAACAGAGATATGACCAAAGTACAATGTTATTCGTGTCAGAAATATGGACATGTTGCCACGCAATGCAATAAAAAATACTGCTCTTACTGCAAACGCAAGGGCCATGTTCTTCCTGAATGTCGGCGTCGTGCTCATAACTCTTCTCATAAAGCAAATCTGGCAACTCTGGATGTGTCTACTTCTGCATTGAGTCCTACTGCGACTATAATGATGCCTGGTCCGCCTGCTTCTTCATCCTCTCTCACCCCTGAAATGGTTCAACAGATGATCGTAAATGCTTTTTCTTCTCTTGGCCTCTCAGGTAAATCCAAACAATCAAACTCTACCTGGTATATGGATTCGGAAGCTTCTAATCATATGACCCATTCGTCTGAAAATTTATCTCAATTAAAACCTTATGATGGAAGTCTTCGAATCAATACAGCAGATGGTGGCAGTATACCCATTACTGCCATCGGTGAGATCTCACATCCCTTACCTTTGAGTCATGTTTTTCTTTCTCCTCAGTTATCTACCAATTTATTATCTGTTGGCCAACTAATTGATAATCATTGTTCTGTCTCTTTTTCTCGTTCTGGTTGTGTTATACAGGATCAAGCATCGGGGAAGGTGATAGCGAAGGGCCTAAATGTGGCCGTCTTTTTCCACTACAACTATCTACACATGATAGGAATTTGGTTGCCTCTGCCTTGTTTTCTGCTTCTAGTTCAAATAAGAGCCACTTATGGCACAATAGATTAGGCCATCCTCATTCTCGTACTTTGTTATCTTTGTTTAAATCTGGGTTGCTAAATGATAATAAAATTTCTCTTAAGGATGTTTCTTTTAATTGTTCCAGTTGTAAAATGGGCAAGAGCAAGACTCTTCCTTTTCCCATCAGTAATTCTTTATCATTGAAATGTTTTGATCTTGTTCATAGTGATGTATGGGGTATAGCACCTGTCATATCCCATTCTCATTTTAAATATTTTGTGACATTCATTGATGACTATAGTCGCTTTACATAGATATATTTTTTGCATTCAAAATCTGAGGTGTTTGCTACGTTTAAAATTTTCTTAGCCTATGTGGAAAATCATTTCTCCACATCCATTAAAACACTTCGTACAGATTCAGGTGGTGAATATGTTTCAAATGAGTTTCAGACCTTTTTGCAATACAAAGGGATCATTTCTCAAAAATCATGTCCTTATACACCCCAACAAAATGGTGTGTCTGAGAGGAAAAATAGACACCTTTTGGACATTGTTCGGTCACTCCTCTTAGCATCGTCTGTTCCACCAAAATTTTGGCCCGAAGCTCTGTCCACAGCAGTTCATGTTATAAATCGGCTACCCTCACCGCGCATCAACCATGAAACAACTTATTTTCGTTTATTTCATAAGCATCCTATTTTTTCTCATCTCCATGTTTTTGGGGGTGTCTGTTTTGTTCTTCTTCCCCCGGTTGAACAAACAAAACTATCGGCTCAATCTTCGAAGTGTGCCTTTTTTAGGTTATGCGAATGACCGAAAAGGATTTCTCTGTTATGATCCCAAGGTCAAACGTATCCGGATTGCTCATAATGTTGTGTTTTTTGAAAATCAATATTTTTTTCCATCATCATCTAGATCATGATCCATCTCCTATGTTTTCACTTGTTCCTGCCTTTGGTGATCTTCCGGATCCACCTATGGAAAATATCAAGCCTATTATTGTGTATGAAAGGCGTAGACGGGAAAAAACGATTGCACCTGAGCCTCCTGACTTGTCAGCTTCCTCGGCACTTGACCCCACTCCTGCTCCTGACATCTCCCAACCAGTTCCTCTTCGTCGATCATCTCGGCTTTCCTGGCCCCCTAATCGGTTTGGATTTACCCATACCTCCTTACTTGCTACCTTATCTTCTGTTCATATACCTAATCACTTTTCCCAAGCAGCGCAACATGAGTGTTGGCGACAGGCCATGCAGGAAGAACTTGACGCACTTCAAGAGAATCACACATGGGATGTTGTTCACTGTCCTCCGTCCATCAAACTCATTGGCTGTAAGTGGGTTTACTCTATCAAGCTGCATCCTGATGGTACTCTGGCACGTTATAAGGCTCGGTTAGTGGCACTTAGCAACCGTCAGGAGTATGGTATCGACTATGATGAAACATTGCTCCGGTCGCCAAGATGACAACTGTGCGTACTATTCTTGCTATTGCAGCATCTCGCTCCTGGCCCCTGTATCAGATGGATGTGAAGAATGCCTTCCTCCACGGGGATCTTAAAGAGGAAGTATACATGCGTCTTCCTCAAGGATATGAGTCTCCTTCTAAGAATGAAGTGGCACGGCTCCGTCGCTCATTGTATGGACTCAAACAAGCACCCAGAGCTTGGTTTGAAAATTTTCGTTCTACTCTGATGAACCTTGGCTTTACTCAAAGTCCTTATGATCCCTCATTATTCTTGAATAAGACTACACAAGCTACCATTATACTTCTCGTATATGTGGATGATATCATCATCACAGGCACTCACAGTAACATGATTCAAAGTCTTCAATCCTTACTTCAAGCTGCATTCCATATGAAAGATCTGGGTCCATTAACATACTTCTTGGGACTTGAGGTCCAACAGTCTAGCAAGGGACTGTTTTTACATCAACATAAGTATGCTACTGACCTTCATGACCTTGCTGGCCTAACTGATACCACCCCTGTGGACACTCCCTTAGAAGTCAATGTGAAGCTCAATAAAGATGATGGGGATCTCCTATCCGATCCCACATTCTACAGACGCTTAGTCGGCAGTTTGATCTACTTGACCATCACTAGACCAGACATCTCCTATGCTGTGAATGTTGTTAGTCAATTCATGACAGCTCCAAGGCATCACCATATGGCTGCGGTCAAACGAATCATTCGGTACATTCTTGGTTCTCCGACTCGAGGATTGTTTTTTCCGGTTGGCACACCTCTGACACTTTACTGCTTATTCTTATGCCGACTGGGCAGGATGCCCGAATACTCACAGATCCACCACGGGCTGGTGTATGTATTTGGGTGAATCACTCATTTCTTGGAAATGCAAAAAGCAGGAAAGGGTCTCCAGATCTTCCACTGAATCTGAATATCGTGCTATGTCCGCTGCCTGTTCCGAAATCCTTTGGCTTCGTGACTTACTTACAGATCTTGGCTTTTCTCAGACATCAGCTACCTCACTTCATGCAGACAATACTAGTTCCATCCGTATCACTGAGAATCCCGTTTTTCATGAACGTACAAAACATATTGAGGTGGATTGTCACTTCATTCGAGATGAATATGATCGCAAAGTCATTAGTCTTCCACATGTTTCAAGTGAACTCCAACTTGCAGACATCTTCACCAGAGGACTGCCTCGGCTACGTCATGAGTTCCTGATTCGCAAATTGCTACTATTTGACCAGCATCAATTTGAGGGGGGATGTTAACAATAGGCCCAAGACCCATGTACAATAGGCCCACTGGCCCATTCTCATACATCACGTGGGATTAGGGATTAGTTGACTGTGACTCATCCATCTATTTTATTCTCTTTCCATGTATACAAGACTATATCATATTCTTTATATTCTTTCCTCTCATAGAGATTGTAATTTACCTTGTTAAGGCCAATAAGTCTATAAGAAAAGCAAGGACTGATCGGATAGATGATCCAATATTCCAAAGCTTATTCTCTTCATCTTAGAGTTCTGATTCTGTCACAATATGCCTATCCGAGACCTTGTGCAAGAGATCTCTCATCTCTATAAGTGATTAATGATTATACATTTATAGCCTACATCCTGAGGTATATTTCATATTTGAATTTAGAAATGCATAATAGTGATGAGATTTTGATGGAACCGTCTAATCATCAGCATTTTATTAGTATCTAACTTAATATAGCTAACTGACATGAATAAATATAGACAACTGCATCTATACAGTTATTTTGTAATCATACAACATTACATAAACTCCATGACAATGAGGGGTCCGATGCGTCCACCTATCTCAATTACTAATAAAAAATTAAGTTCAAACCCTTTTTTTTAATACTTTTGGAATTTTTATTTATTTTAATTATCTAAAAAAAATTTAACCTCTATTCGATACATACTGCCACAACCAAAACATATCATTTTAGCCGCCAGCTGATATGCCCACAGCCCATTGCCACTGATCCTTTGACCCTTGGCCAGGTGTGAAATAATTAAACTTGATATAGCAAAGTGGGAGTCGAGAGAAGTCCAATATGTGAATAACTAGGTCCAAGGCCCAATCTGATGGTATAAACCATTGCACAGTCTGTGTGATAATCAGACAAGATTTCTAACATCAGATCTGAAGATATTCATATTCAAATAATCCAAATCTTTAGAAATTAAAAAAAAAGAAAAAAAAGAAGGGGGACTAAAAATCTAAAATACAAGGAAATGTGATAAGGATAAAACCATTACCTCATTTCAAAGTTGTAAATGCATCTAAATGTTTGAACATTGGCCAGTAGCTTTCCCATTTTGAAATCACAAGGCCGTAAACCAGTTGATGTAATGCTTGAGCCTATCGCGCAATTTCGACAAGTCCACCTATCCAACAACAAATACTTAAAATTTGACCATTACTAGACAAGATATGTACCATATAAAGCCATAACATGTTACATTTGGGGGCTTGCCTTACATATGTGAGAACAAATATGGCAAACATATGAAACTGGAAAAGAAAAAAGCACATGATGAATGTGATATGAGAGATGAATTAACAGCAATTATTGAAATTTTATTTCTATTGAGCTTGAGTGTCTAGAGTCTAGAAGCCACGTGTGACCTATACTTTGGGCCTCACATCACAGACCATTCCTAACTGTTCCAAGCCTACGAAAGGTCTGGTTGTTCCTAAACATTTCTATATAGAGACACGCACGCATGCATAGGAAAATGATCTCCTGCGCACAGTTTGCACAGGGACAGCTCCTGCTAAAAGACAGAGGTAGGCCCCATTAATGCAACAGCATAAATATTATATATATATATAGAGAGAGAGAGAGAAAGATGGGTTGAGGATACAATGAAAATGATGGTGATTGATGGAGATTGAGAGTCTACGGGTAAATAACCACTGCTCATCAGATAGAGAATACCCAATATTTTCAATGTATTCTTATAAATTATTTGGGATAGGATTTCAGATGTCCCTTGGTAGAGAGTTGCCTGTTCGTCTTTGCCTCTAACTAACATTGCCTCAATGTCAATGTCAGGTCTTTTGTGCTCAAACACACAGAACTTACTACCAAGTTCCACTGATAAATAGGGGTTTTTGTCTTAGCTTGTTTAAAGATGAATAGTAGAATTTTACTCTTCAAGATGAACCCAAACTGATTGTATAAGGATCAGGTGACGGTGATAAAAATGGGACCCCGCATGAATGGTATAAGGTTACAGCTGAGATGGTATTAAAATGGGAACCCAGTGATATTGGCAGAAGGAAATGCAATTCATAGATAAGGAAATGATCATCCATAAAATCAAATACCAAAGAGGACACCTTTTAACAGAATTAAATTATGATGCAAAAGCATGATCATATGATTCTTCAACAACAGATAAGAACCCAAGGAATTTCAACAAAAGACAACACCTTCTGGGGCTATAAGAAATGTGAATTAGTAGCCTTTCATCTAAATCACTTTCATAAAAAGGCACTGCTTCTGCAACTCCCTTGACCGTCTGAAATAGCAAAACGATTTAATAAAAATAAGATCTGTTCAGTCCATTTACAGGATAAACAAGAAATGTTAGTCACATTAAGGCTATTCAAGATATATGATCTAGTGATCTACTAATTTGCAAGAAGTAGAGGTTCTAGACCAAAGTTGATCATTAAGAGCATTCAGATAAAAATAATTTCAAATTTCATTTTGGTTGAAAAGAAAGGAATAAAAGTACCTGCCAAAGTAATGTGCTTGAAGTCTTGTATGAACTCTCTGGAGCCCAAATGTATAGCCCAACCACATTCATGCCACCCAACAGCATTCTTGAGACCTGAAAATGCAATACACACTTTTCGGATGCTCAACACTATACAGTTAAACTATCTCATAATACACAGACAGCATAAAGATTATAAAAACAAAGGAAGGAATGCACTGTAGCTTCTTGATGCACAGAATGTCCAAAGATTAACCAAAGAACTCTCGTCTCCTAGTCCACTTCTTCCAACCCTCAACACGTTAAAGTAATCATGAATTATTCACTACCCAAAACACACAATACGTTCTTGTTTGTGCAATGTGTATCTTTTTTTTCCCAATCTTTTTTTTTAATGGCATTTCAGTTTCTCTATCTGTCCGGTTGGTTGTAAAAAGTTGTCTTGGTATACTGCAATCAATCACCTTAGACATAATTGGATATGTAATTTTTTTTTTCTGGATCACAATGGAACACAGCACAAGTACAAGAAATACAGATTGGTGCCATGGAGATCTTTTAAATAACATTAATAATAATAGAACCAGAATTTTAACCATGCACCAATTTCCAAGAACAAATGCAGTAAGAACCACATACAACTACACCTAAAATTGCCACAATGCTCATCCTACTTAGAGAAATGGTGGTTCAGCACAATAAAGTACCAGCAAAACAGTCGATTTGGGTCCACTGCCCAGGACCACACCAATGCAACCTCTCCCTTTGGGGTACATTTAAAGGAGAGCAACACCCATCGGAAGAGTTAACTGTCCTCTTCGGTCTGACAGAGGAAGTTGGAGTGGAGCAAAAAAGCAAAACTGTTGAGGAAAGGCGTTGAGACTGAGCTCTTCAAATTACTCAGAGACTCTTATCGAGAAAGTAGATTCTAGGAATGCTATAGAGAGGTAATGATTCTGAAAAGATTCCATAAAATCTAGCCTTCATCATCAACACAAAATTATAGTGTTAAATTCAAGCCGAACCGTCAAAGGCAGGAATTCAGAGAAGATACTGGTTCATAAGCAGCTCTTTCACACTGCATAAAAAGAACTTACAATGATCCATCAAATCACAAAAAGAAAATCAACGTCCAAATTCAAGGGATAGAAATCCTCTAATTGAGAGGTTGAGATAATTTATTAGCCCCACCACATGGATAGTTCTAAATTCTAATTCATCAAGAGTGCAACCAGCCACATGTAATGTGGTGTCTTGCAATATGAAACAAGAGACTGATGCCTACGCAATCAAGAATCAATTTTGGCCACTTTCAATTGCAATTTACATTCATTGATAATGGTTTGCATCCAAAACAGATAGAAAGAAAGCGAAAACAAAAGATTCCATGAAATCAAATGGTTTAAAACACCCTACAACACCCATTCAGATGGATTGAATGTCCATTCTCTCATTAAAGAAATATCAAAAACTTGCTATGGGTATTTATCTATTGCACCTGACGAGCATGCTCGGCAACCCAATCCCCATCGACCACCAGCACTGACGCTTCCGCCTGCGATTTTCCTTTGGAACCCTTCTTTCTATCGTCTCTGCCGGAGTCAGAGACCGAACAGGCGGGATCTCCAGCATCATTAGGAGGCGTAGGGACCAAATCAAACACGAACCCTCGATCCAGACTGGAACTCAGCTTGCCTATAACAAGACCCACCTGTAGAAGAAACACCCAGTTTCAGTTTCTGAAAATCATCGCATAGCATATCTTTACACACAGAGACACAGAGAGATTGCCTCTGCAGATACGGCTGATTGGAAGAGTCGATCCTCTGCTGATTTCAACTGGGTTTCCTCTCCAACGACTGATTTCACCATTTTCGAGAGCTTGGGATTTATGGGTCTGCAACTGCAACTGCATGCAACGATTGCAGGGTTTTGGAGGGGAAGATACTTTTGCAGGACCGCCACCAAAATTTCAGTGGAATGGGATCCCCGCCTTGGAGTTGATCATGAATCTTCCTGCACATATCGGAAGGTGGGCCCATCTCGCTTTACAGCCCCTTTGACCCCACTGCTGCCGTCGATTCCAATGGAATTAATTTGATGGATGGATTTAAAGTGACTCTTCTTGTCCTTATATGTCAATTTGAGCCAAAGAATGAAAGGGTTTCTGCCCTGCTCGTTTACATGAAAACCATAGAAATTGAATACATAAATTTTTGAGGAAACTAGGGCAAAAAACTCCATAGGACCCATAGGATCAATGAGGACCCCAATTATTATATATTACAGAGGTAGAATTCGATTTTCAAATTATTATATATTATAGAGGTAGAATTCGATTTTCAAATTAAAGTCCGATTTCAAAATTGATTGCAGAATTGGAGTCCGATTTCGCAATTGATTGTAAAATTGGAGCTCAATTTGGATTTCAATTGCGAAATTGAAACTCCGATTTCTATTTCTATTTTGATTGGAGAGAAATTTCAAGATTTACATCGAGAGCCCACTATTGTTAACTTTTTTTAGGTGAATTTAAAATTTTAATATATCTATTATAGATAGGAGATTAAAAAATCCGGATGATACAATAATTCCACATTGCTCAATAACTCTTCCCAGTCAAGTCAAAATGAGTCTTCTTTAGTTGAATTAAAATTCTTAATATATCTATTATGATTAGAAAATTTTAAAAGTTTGTGATTTTAAAAGTGTATCCTAGATAGTGATTTATACATATGGGCTCCATGTACAATAAACTTTTTTAAGTGGGCCTCATATTCTAATTCCTAAAGGCGGGTCCACGTGTTGTAATTTTTAAACATGGCCCTCAGCCAGAATTCCTAAAGATGGGTCCATGTTGGAAGTTTTAAAGTTGGCCCCATCATGTACAACAATTTCTATATCCTTTTTCTTTATATTAGATTTTGTAGAATTGGTTTTTCTTTTTTATTTTTCTCTCATGGTTTTCCATTTTTTCTCTCTTTATGATGAATTTTCTTATTTATTAAATAAATAGTAAAAAATAAAAAAAATGAGATTACTTTAAGCTATGATTTAATTTCACAAAAAAAATAATCTTATCTTTTTTTCTATGCCACCCATTTCCGATAAAGATTTTATGACTGCAATATAAAAATAATTTTATAAATAATTTTATAATTTATTTAAAAATTGAACTCATCATATTTATGGAAGATGTTCAAAAGTATAAGATTATAAATCTCAAAATAGTATCAGCACAAATAAAAAGAATAGATATGAAAATAAATAAAAATATAATCAAGTAGTTTTTCGTATAGAAAATAATCATTTCAACATACTCCATTGATTTTCGGAAATATGTCCTATCAATAAAATGGATTCAAACCACATTCGTATCCTTATTCAACTTTTAATCTATCTATTCGGGAAATAAAGAAGTTCAAATCCCTTTTGTTTAAAAGCTATTGATATACTTTAACTTGGTTATAGATTATATGATTGTAGGTTATTTTCAATTATATAAGTTTATACGGTATTCTATTTTGTTAACATATGCATAATATAATACATACAAAAAAAGTAATAAGTAGAAGTAAAACCTTTGAAACGAGAATTGTTGATGAATTCATATAGTCTTTGACATGGACTCAAGCACCCCTAGAGTTGGCTTAACTTGATTTGGGTAATACGATATACTAGCTTTTTAAAAAATGAATTAAAATTAGGTAAGGGTGAGAGATTAATACATGAAAAATGAATATGAGTGTTTGAATTAAACGGAAGAACATACCCTATTTATTAGCTAAAAGTGTCATAGATGTTTGACAAGTGTTATCTACTCAATTGATATTAAAAAAGTTGTGACTCCAAATGTCGCTAATTTAAACTTCCACACAAAAAAAATGATTACAAGTACCATGAAAAAAACGTTAGTCTAATCATAATAGGAAAAAGATGTTTGCACCTAGGGTTTAAAACTTCACAATCACACTCGGGCTACAAAGGATTTACCCGAATCCCCCTGGGCCTGTTATAAAAAAAAGAGACATGCTACAGGCACCGAAAAAATGGCCTGAAAAAGGGCCTGAAAGGCCCTGGGCCCTAGGATCCCTAGGATCACATTTGATCCGAGGGTCAAGGGCCTAGGGATCCTAGGGCCCAGGGCCTTTCAGGCCCTTTTTCAGGCCATTTTTTCGGTGCATTCAGACTTTCACTAAAAAAAAAGTACTATGAAAAAATGATAGTCTAAAGATAGGAGTTAATTATTGGCTAAAGTTTACTCATTTGTTAATTATGATAAACATGTCAATTCAAATGTTTTTTTTTTTAAGTTATAAAGGTTAACTCAACATTTAATTAATAGGTCGCATTCAAGTTAAATTGTTGGATGGTCAAGGTAAAGTTCAGTCAGGAGGTCATATGTCATAGATTAACTTTAATCCAATTCATTGATTAGTTGGGTTAGAGAAATGTTAGTTCAAACATATGAAAAAAATGAACTCTAACTTTGAATTACCTAGTGGATTCAAGTTTCAAATTCACCAGTAGCTCAGTGGTGAGGCACATCCCTTCCATAAAAACAACTAAGTTGGGTCAAAATTACTACTCCTATCAATTTTTTCCAAAACTTTCTCCAATTAAAGGATTATAGCTATTTTACCAATTGTCTCGTGACAAAACTCTTATTAATTATCATAAATAAAAAGAGTTTATAAAACTATCTTACTTTTGTTTCATTAAAAGGTAACCCGTACTTGACCTAGGCCTAACATGTTTCCATCAACCTAATTTTGTTTTATATTTATAAGCTTATAATGACCTCGGTAGTTCTTTATTAGGTCCGGAGATTCATCATGGGCCAATCCATTGCGTACGATTCAATTGAGTTAAAACTTGATATTTTATTTAATGCATTTATTACAATTACATTGACCACTATATTTTTTACCTTTAAATGAATAAATTTTTTATAATTTATTTACAAATGTGAATGTTGTGATCATTTATTCTGAACCATTATTATATTATATATTAAAGTTGTTACCGAATCAACTTCAGTTTTAACCCTTCCAATTTCAAACTTAACCTCTAAATTTCAAATTTCTTTAATCATATATTTTTTTAGTTGTTAAATCATTTAAGGGTGATTGTAGTCATTTTTTATTTTTAAATATTATTAACATAATTGCATCATTTAATTTATAATCTCATTGATCAAAATATACCTACAAGAGAGATTCTTCTTTCTCGATAAGAGAGAACGTTATGTCATGTCCATTTCACTCAACAATTTAAAATTATGATAATATACTCTCTACATTTATATAACTTCTCCTTCGCCCAAAATAATCTCACTTTATATTTTATTTTTTCTCAATTTATAAATGGGGTTTTTTTTAGGCTTATATTTAATAAATCTCATTATGTCACTCCAATTAAAATTAGACCCGTAAGAATAATCATGCTTAAAATACTCGATCAAAGAAAAACCAAATTACTTGATATGTAGTTAAAATTTATATTAATTTCTTACTTCTCATAAACTTTTATATATTTTTATATATTTTTATTTTTTAACGTTTAAACATTGACACCGATAAAATTTAAATAATATTTAATTCATAAAACTAATTACATCTTTAAGGTTTTGAACTTAATTAAAGCTACTATGACAAATGTCCGTGCTTTAAGCATGGGTGGTCAAGCTAGTAGCATATTAAAGCCGGGAGGAGTCCTCATATTCTTTTCCAATTTTTCTTTTTTCATTTTGCGATATGCTTGATATCAACCATTTTATGGTGTTCATCAAATAAAATAGTTACATGTTGAAAAAAATTATGACTAATTATCAACTGACCAATAATAAGAAGTAGTAATGGTTGATATAGACCATTTTGCCGTGTTCAACGAATACGAGAGTTATAGGTTGATAGATTGGTCATATCGACCATTAGAGCATTATAGCTAAGTAGTGATGGTCGATATCGACCACTAGAGTGTCCAATCAACCATTAGAGCTACGAAGAAGAAAAAAGCTCTCTCTTCCGCAGACCAGCGAGAAGAATGCTTGCGAGATGTTCGACAAAACGACTGAGAGTACGAAGAGCGGAGAGAGAGATGATGGGGGCGAAGAGAACCACGATCGTCCGTTCTACAACATTGAATTTGGAGGTTGGTCGGTTGCTTGCTTGGTGAAACTGGACGCCATTTGATATGCACTTCTGCATCATCTTGGATTTGAGTTGTTTGCGGTTCAACGGACCATAAGGAGGCACTTCTCACTGCCATCATTGGTGAACACGAGTGCACTGGACCATGTGGTGTCAATGCAGTCGAGTAGATCCATGGCCTCAAACTAATCCACCCAGACTCCATAATTGTTGGGCCAGAGCAATCTGGGAGAAGGATCAATGGAGCAGACTGAAAGGTCCGCCGCAGAGACCTGCTGGGCAACGGCAAGGCCAGCAGGCCCTCCACCAACGACCACCAAGTCCATGACTTGGGGCTTTGACGAGTCATAAATGGGAAGCTCAAATTCAAGGTTTTCCTTCTTCATTTCCGGAGCAAGCTCCAAAAGAGCACTGCTATTGGCTTTAACACAACCATTTCTACTGCACTTTTTCAAAGATTTTTTAGGCACGCACCCAAAATCAAGGCTTTGAAGCTTTGGGGAGTTTATAAAGTTGGCTTTCCCTGCAAACCCATAGAGTGGATGCAGAAATTCAAGCCTGTAGTGAGTTCTGAGGAGGGTATACATAGGATTTTGAGGTGGGTTTTGTAAAATCTTCCACAATCTGGAGTGGGTTTTCTTACTCTCTCAAATAAAGGAAAACACAACACCCCACTTCACAGAAGCAAAGATATTGTAAGAAAACCCAGAACCCCACTTCACTGAGATTGAGGTTTCTGTTCCGGGAATGAATCTGGTGATTTCAAGAGTCAAGGGAGATGTGGAAAGATAACCACTTCCCCTTTTAGTGAAAGTGATGAGATGCTATTGGAGAGATGGTGTTGGGCTCCATGATTTGGAGGGGGGTTGCTTTCTAGGATGAAAACCTAGGCATGCAGCTGCAAGGCTCCTGCCCATCACCAGCATGACCCCGGAGCTATATCGCAGTTATCCAGACCGGTGGCATTTTACTCGCTTCCGATAATAACTGAAATAAAAGTGATCATCAAAATGGTCGTATCGACCAACCTACCAAAAAAAAAAGAGATCCTATTATGATCAAATGTTGTTGTACCCCTTCACTGTTTTCTCCTCTTCCTTTATTTTATTTTTTGTGTTCCCAATCCTTTCGGCGGTTGGACTAATCCCTCTGGGTGGAGAGGAAAGCCGGATAAACTCCCCTATAGCCCCAGTAAAATCATGGTCCTAGCTACCCCTTGGAGTTACCCTTTCACCTCAATAACAATGATGTAGATGAATTCATCAATTTTTAATTCCCCCTTCTTCAGAAATCAAAGGTTGAGTCCACTAGTGCTACTACTTGGAAACCCTAAAGGGTTGGGAACCCTCCATTAGCAAATAAAAAATTAAGCATTTTGGATGAGGATAGAGTATCGATTTCCCATCTTCAGTTTATTCAATTTCCATTAGATTAGAAGATTTTGGATATTAACCTCTGATTCTTCATTTTTAACTACTTATAAAAAAATATTCATAATTTTAAAAATTCAATTACATGAAACAACATGCTATAAATATTCAGGATTAGAAGTGGAGATCTACAGTGGACCATCACTGCATCTTCCTTCAATGGACCTTGTAACCCACACTCATTTCTTTATTTTTTTAACATCTGGCAGCATCCAATTTTTTTTTTTTTTTTTTAATTTAACGTGGACATGATCTACACTGCTCCATGAGCCACAGCATTCCTGGGAGGAACCCACAAGGACTAGCTGTGGTAAAAATTTCATTGTGTTATCAACCTCAAACCACCCAATCAATAACGACTTTAAAAATGACAGCATAGCAGCAAATGGATACTAGGCAGGACGATCCAATTCCAGTCCATTCAATCCAGTCAGTGTCCACACTCTTCCCATCCCATTTCATGGAAACGGATCCCCTGTTTCGTCTAAATAGTAAATCCTGTTTGAACGAATGAAGGAGCGACATGTAAGGGGACGGAGGAAAGAGAACATGTCGCCCCGTAATACATGTGGAGAAAACAGGTGGAGGAAACTAATGAACGATTGTGACACCCTTGAAGAAGGCCGATTCGAAAGGTACTGGATTTGAATTATAAGCCCACGGATCTAGAGACCGGAAAGAAGCTCTTTTAAAAATTATCATTCCCCAATAATATTACGAATGAGATCTTCTCCTCTCTCAAATTAGTTGCCAAAACAAAAGATTCTCTTATAAACCAAATAATCTTCCATTAAATTTTGGCAAAAAATGCACGTGTGAGATCCAATAAAGGATCCAATCACGTGGGGCACATTTCCAGCACAAACAAGCAGGCCCCCATTCCTGCTCAGCTTGGATTTGTTGCAGCAGGATGCAAAATCCTCTTGGGCCCATCATTTCTCGGGAGACACTGTTTGGTTCCTTGGAAAGTAAATTTCTCTCTTAGCTGTCTTTTACATATGTAATCCTGTAAACTGTAAAGCGAATCATCCATCCAGCAGGTGGAACTGTAGCCTTCAAAATGAAAAATATCATTTACTAAAATCAATTATTTTAGATATTTGTCACATCTATCCCCGATGAAAACCCATAGTTTCTTATGCATAGAAAGAAATCACACTCTGCATAAATTATAGGCAGCAGCATTTGTGGCCATCACATATTCACATGTCATATTTGCAGTGACATGCTTATGCTTCATGTTTGTACATTGGAAATGGAATTCCACAGCTAATCTTGAACCAGAGAGAATGAGTCTACTGCTCAAACCGCCTTGAGAATATCATAAAATGTTGAAGGCCGGTTCCGAAACTTCAAACAAAGTTCCTGGAAACAAGAAAAACATGCAAGAATTAGCTGTCTAAGATCAAAATGATGATGGGCAGTGCTGATGCATCTATAGAACGGATCCAAATTGAAAACAATACGATATGGATCAACAACATATAGTGCACTTGAGAGAATGAAGGAGACAGAATCGACAAGATTATACTGTATGTAAAAGTACTATTTGCCAAATAGTTTTTTATGGAAGTTAATATCTTATTAAAAGGGCATTAACCAAATACAATCAAGAAGGAAAATAAACTCCCCAAGCCCCCTACTTTCAAGACCATCAAACTTCCAGGATAGTTGCTGAGAAAAATGAAGTGCGGCTGGAAAATAAACTGTGGATGGATGAAGACCCATACAGAATGCACTAATCTATCATTGCAAGTCTTGTTCACAATAGAATGATCCCCAAATGAAAGCCCACAAACCAGAAGAGCCACACACACACACACACAAAAAAAAAAAAAAAGAGGACACTGAACATCTCAGAACACAACTAATTTAAGCAGCAAAAACATCCACCTAACCATGTAAACAGCTGTTTATGAAAAGGAACAGAGGACATGCTCATCCGTGGCAGGAATTCTGTCGGCTGTGCTCAAAAGCCTAGAATGCATAGTATAGAAACGGCATTCGCTTTGCATAAACCAGATTGGAATTCCAGAAAGAAAGATGAAGCATCTGTGTGAAACCAGTCCTGAAGTTTTAAATATTTAATTGTATGCAGAAATCTAGAAAATAACTCATCTAGGTATCATTTGCACAACCCTATTTTTCGGAAATCAAATATTCTGAGATGTTACATTATCACATTTTCTTTTCTTCAACAATTAAATATTTTGACAGAAGAAATATATTGAGAATATTGGGCCGTCACAAACACTTACTGACATGTTTTTACAAACTTCCAGACATCAATATACAGAAAGGAGAAAATTTCTATAGTAAAAGAAATTAAGTCCAGGGGACACTGATAAGATCATGGTATTGTAAACTAGGATAATTGGTTTTGTACTTGGCAATGTATAGGGATGGAAAGAAGAATCCAAAGATTGTTACTTTGGACAAAAGATTCCTGCTAAAAAGAGTTCCACCCAAGAATTGGTGCATGGACCGATGATATGTGTGCCTCTACTTCTCAATTCATCATGGATCTTTCTTTTATAACTTAAAGGAGGAAAGTCCATTGCTTATTTTCTAGCAACTGAGGGTCACATTAAACCCTCTATTTCCTCTTTGTTTCTATTGCTCTAGTTCTTTTGGCTGTTTGGGTTTTCTTTCAATAAACTTCCATTTTTACCATGAAAACGGGGGGGGGGGGGGGGGGGGGGGGGGGGGGGGGGGGGAGGGAGAGAGAGAGAGAGATTGAACAATGTGGTAAAATGAATCTGCTTCAAATAATGTTTCTCAATCATTTTAACTTTGAATGTGTCTTTCCTATATGCATATGATTGGATATTCGAGGAACAGAATATCATCACCTCTACAGCAGAAGCCACTCGCAAGATAGTTGCCTCACCCCAAGGACGGCCAATCAATTGCAATCCAATCGGAAGCCCTTGCTTATCATGACCAACCTGAACATAGATTATGTTAAAACAGAGAGAAGATCAAAAGGAAAAAAAGCCACAACTCACAAGGCATAATCAGGAGACAACTGTAAGCCACCAGCTACTAAAACCATATAATATTTTCGCCAAGAAAAAAAATTTCTTGCCACTTTCACAAAGTACAAACCCAAACAGAAAAGGCCAAAAGGAAAAAAGCCACAGCTCACGAGACATAATCAAGAGACAACTGTTAGCTGACAGCTACTAAAACCATATAATCCTTTCACCAAGAGAAAAAATGTCTCACCATTTCCATAAAGTACAAACACATGCTTTAATTAATAAGTGATGCTTCTGAAACCTAACCATTGTCCTAGGTGAAAAGTCAATCGTTGTGAATGTGCACAATACTTTGTATAGAAGCTTTGGAAGAATTTTGACATGAAGTGATTTATGGTTGCTTAATTTACTTAAGTGGGTGTATTTGTTTTCTTTCAGTTCTCCAGCAGAGATTTCAGCCTAAATAAGGTCATGAGTGGAGCACAGGAATTTTTTTATTTTTTTTGCTGAAACTGAAATTCTACACAATTCCATGTAGAAGATTGGACACATTTAGACGTTAGGAAGTGATTCATGCTGATGCCACTCATTTTTTTTTGGTGGGTGTACTTTTTTAAGTTTCTTTTGGCTCTCCCAGCAGAGATGCCAGCTTATGTAAATGGAATTCCAGAAAATTTAAGAAACCCAGTAGATAAAATTTTCAAATAAGGACATCATTGAAGGAAGCAACTTTACAAGACAAAGATTAGACAGCTACGACCTATGGAGTAGAATAGGAAACAGCACATCCAAAAAATTAGTGTAGCAAATATGAGAATGTTAAGATGGGTGTGTGGTAAAATGTGGTAAAATTAGTAAAGATAAATTAGAAATGAGTGCATTTACGAGAATTAAGGGGTAGCATCAATAGATGATAAATTCATGTTTATACAAAGAGATGAAACTACTGTGAGAATTGAAGCTTATGAAATCCCACAAAGAGATTCTTTCCGTTACCTTGGCTCGATAAGTAAAAAGGATGGGGAAATTGATGAAGATGTTGAACATAAAATAAAAGCGGGATGGTTAAAGTGGAGACTTGCTTCTAGAGTGCTTTGTGACCGGAAAATGCCAATAAGATTGAATGAGATTTTTTACAGGGCAACGATTAGACCAGTTATGACCTATGAAGTAGAATGTTGGCCAATCAAGAAGCAACATATGCGCAAAATGGATGTAGCAGAGATGAGAATATTGAGGTGGATGTGTGGTAAAACTAGGAAGGATAAAATTAGAAATGAGCACTCGAGAGCATTTAGGGGGAGCATCAATAGGGGGAAAATTAGAGAAATGTTTTTGAGATGGTTTGGGCATGTCTAACGCAAGCCGGCAACGGCGCCAGTAAGGAAAAATTCGGCTATACAAGTTGATGGCCCCCCTAGGAGGAGTAGAGCAAAGAGGACGTCAATGGAGGTGGTAAAAATATATCTGAAGAAGTATAACTTATCTGAAAATTTGGCTTGGGATAGATCAGAATGGAGAAACAAAATTCGTGTAGCCGACCCAAACATAGTTGGGACAAGGCTTTGATAATGATGATTATCAATGGATGATAAATTAAGAGGGATTCGTTTAAGATGGTCCGAGACCATCCAACGCAGGCTAACAATGAAGCCAATTGAGGAAAAGTTTCTCCATGCAACTTGATGGCCCCTTAAGGAAAATGGATAGGCCGAAGAGGAAAATGATGGAAATAGTAGAAAAAGATCTGGAGTAATAAAACCTATATGAGAATGGTGAAACGAAATTCATATAGTTAATCTCAACATAATTGTGATGTAACGCAATTTGACACCACGAGATTCCGCAGCGAGACAATTAGAAACTTGCCTAAGTAACCCTCAACCTAACTTAACAATGACTGCAAAAGGCCAAGGTTACAGATGAAAGAAGAAAGCCCAGAGGCCTCATTTTCTTTTCGGTCGAAATGCATACATCAATACACAGTTTTGCACAAAACATCCATATATGCAAACTGAAAGCAAAACAAAACCTAAATCTTAACCCTTAGCTAAAGAACTAGCATTAAATCCTACCCACCCATTTCTACAAAACACATAAAAAAATAACTGCATATAATTTCACATGGGAAGTGCTTAAAGGAATTAAACCATTATACAAGGAAACGTGAGGGTAGTTTGACTTCCCTCTTGGATCTCCTCAATGGTTCTAGATCCAAGTGGTATGGCTCCTTGGATGGCCCACCATCAAGTTGGGACAAGGCTTTGATGATGATAATAGATGGAAGCAATTGCATTCATATCTCCCAAATTTGGAATGAGAAGTTCTTTAGCAGTTAGCACTTCTTGAAAAAGAAAAGAGGAAAAAAAAATAAAAGAACCCTACTCTAGTACATGAAAATAAAGCAACAACATCCAACTAGACAATCAAATAATTGAGACATGCACTTCAGGGTAATCTTGTAGATAAATCATATGTTCTATTTTAACCTTTGAAAGGGAAGTTTCATATACAGGTACCACACCAAGTGTTTGGATAAGATAACTTTATATAAGAAAAATCAAAGTACAAAGATATGTTTCTCTTACAGGAACAGTAATAGCTGGGAGTCCAAGAAGATTTCCTGCTAGTATAAAATGCATGAGATAACCTGAAATCAAGGATTAGATACAAACAATGAAGAATTAAATAAATTTCTTTAATAGATGAAAATATACTCAAGTTCCTGAAGCAATTTTGATTAATTTCACAGTTAATAGACGAAATATACTCTCAAAAAGTGTTAAAGTGTAAACTTGTATGATAATAGACTCAGCCCACTTGTATGATAATAGGCCCAGCCCACCAGTATATATGGGATCTAGTCAGAAGATAACTACGTATATACTAGGATGTCTTTCCATTCTTAGAGATCTAATTAGATCTTGATTCCATGATTTGTAGTGATTTGTAGCCTAAACTTAGGCAATGTAAAGTCTATATAAAGAAGAGAAATCCAAGAAGATGGATCATCGAATGAGAATACATTTTCACAGAATTCTCTTCTCTCTCTCTCGTTTAAGTATTATTTCAATATGCCTGCAACTGACATGGTATCAAAGCTTGAGATCTAGGAGATCTTCTTCCTTCTTCATTCTGAGAGAGTTCTAAAGCTTCGTTTCTTCTCTTCCGAGTCTATTCCTGCCATCTGATCGTCTGTGATCATCCCTGATCACATCTGATCAGACGTGGCCCACTTTTTGATCATCATCATCATCACAGCAGAAGCAGCCCACAGTATTCGTCTTGTTATTCTCATAATTATGAAGATTTTTTCATGATTTTTGGATCATCAAAAGTAGGGTTTCCAACCCATTTTGTGATATTTCAGTTTTGACGGACAGTTTCCATCACAGCCGTTCATCTTTGTGGATCTTGCTCCGTTTTGCATAGGATTTTTCCCCTGGGTTGCAGAAAAACATTGTTCTTCCATCCCCAACACCTGATCCAGTGCCTGATCATCTAAGCTGGGCCCACGTGGAAATCGATCCACTGACGACAGGGACGATTTCGGCCAACACGTCTCTGTTTAGCTCACTTACAACTGTGGCCCATCTGCGATCATCATGGATCATCAAATAACAACTACAGCAGTGGTCGACTGGGATTTCTAAGAATTCTGGTGCTTTTTTCTGGATTTTTCAATCAATTTTGAGGTATTTTCCAGCCACTTCTTCATCTGTCGACTGTGATTTTTCTGTATCAAATAGTTTTCATCACAGCCGTCCAGATTTTTGGATTTTCATCCAAATCTCATCAGATTTTGGCCTGAAGGAAGAATTTTTGGACTTCTTCCAGATATTCTTATCTGATCTATGATTAGATCGGATTCTGGGGTCCACGCACAGATTCTACACCTGATATTAAGGTCGTCTGGGCACCTTTTTTGCAATTTTTGTTGCTTTCTGTTGCTGAACTGATTAACAGACTCATCTTCTGCTATTGTGAACCATCGTGGAACATCTGTATCAGTGGAATCTATTGTATCAATCCAGTTGACTGGTGGTTATTCATTATGGAGAAAGGAGATATTAAATTGATCAAGTTTAATGGTAAAAATTATACCACTTGGGCTTTTCAATTTCAAATTTACCTTAAGGGTAAAGAACTCTGGGGACATATTGATGACTCAGATCCCAGACCTACTGATGACAAGCTCCTTGCTCAATGGGAAGTTAAAGATTGGCAGATCATGACATGGATATTGGGGTCCGTCGAGGCTCAGTTTATCCTGAACCTTCGCCCTTACAGGACTGCCAAAGAAATGTGGCTTTATTTAAAGAAGATATATTTGCAAGAAAATTCTGCTCGCAGGTTTCATTTAGAACATGAAATCTCGCAGTTTGTTCAAGGGACCTTGTCAATACAGGATTACTACTCTCAGTTTACAAGTTTGTGGACTGATTACGCTGAGCTTATTTATGTTGACCTCCCTGCTGCTGCCTTAGCATCTATTCAAGGGATACATCAGACGAGTCAGCGAGATCAGTTTCTAATGAAATTACGACCACAATTTGAAACTGTCCGCTCAAATTTAATGAGCCGGGTGCCATCTCCTTCACTTGAATCATGTGTTGGCGAACTCCTTAGAGAGGAACAACGCTTGATGACTCAGACGGCACTTACACAGAATGCTCCTCAAGTTACTTCTATCGATGTTGCTTATGTTGCCAGGGGTAAGCCTCCAGCCCGGGACATGAGCAAGGTCAAATGTTTTTGCTGCCATAAAATGGGACATGTTTCCACTCAGTGCAACCAGAAGTTTTGTTCCTACTGCAAAACCAAAGGTCATGTTCTTCCAGAATGCCGGACGAGACCTCGAAATCGGGCACCGCAACAGAGAGCATACTCTGCACATATTCCTGAAGCTTCTTCACCAGTCATGCCTGCACCACATTCTGAAAGTTCTTCTTCTACCCTCACTCCTGAAATGGTCCAGCAAATGATCATAAATGCTTTCTCTGCACTTGGCTTATCAGGTAAACCAAAATCTTCGGTTTCTACCTGGTATATTGATTCAGGGGCCTCCAATCACATGACACACTCTCCTGCCAATCTGACTCATATTAGAGAGTATGATGGAGACCTCTGCATCAATACTGCTGATGGTGGTAATATTCCAATTTCTGCTGTTGGACAGGTCCCTCACTCCTTACCTTTGCATAATGTTTTTCTTTCCCCTCGCTTAACCACAAATTTGTTATCAGTTGGTCAACTTGTTGATAGTGATTGCTCCATCTTGTTTTCTCGCGCTGGTTGTGTTGTGCAGGATCAAGTATCAGGGAAGGTGCTAGCGAAGGGTCCTAAGCAGGGGCGACTGTTTCCCCTCCAGATTTCGTCAAAACAACATCTTCCTTCAGAGTCTGCTTTGTTTTCCCAGTCTAGTCATAATAAATGCCAGTTGTGGCATAATCGTTTAGGACATCCTAATTCCAAAACTTTGATGTTTTTATTAAATTCTGGTTTAATTAATGATAATAAAGTTTCTTTTCAGGATGTTTCTTTTAATTGTGATAGTTGCAAGATGGGGAAAGGGAAAACCCTTCCTTTTCCTCTTCATGATTCTTTAGCAATGAAATGTTTTGATATTGTTCATAGTGATGTGTGGGGTATTGCACCTGTTATCTCTCATTCTCATTATAAATACTTTGTTACATTCATTGATGATTATAGTCGTTTTTACTTGGATTTATTTTTTGCATGCTAAGTCTGATGTTTTCTCGGTTTTTAAAGTTTTCTCATCTTATGTTGAAAATCAATTTTCCACCACCATTAAAATTCTTCGGTCTGATTCAGGAGGGGAGTATGTTTCTAAGGACTTCCAAACATTTTTGCAATCCAAAGGCATTATCTCTCAGCGATCTTGTCCTTACACCCCTCAACAAAATGGTGTGTCTGAACGAAAAAACAGACATCTCTTGGATATTGCTCGATCACTTTTGTTAGCATCTTCTGTTCCAACTAGGTTTTGGCCTGAAGCTCTCTCAACCGCTGTGCATGTCATAAATCGGCTACCTTCATCTAAATTAGACAATCAGACACCGTTTTATAGACTTTTTCAAAAGAATCCACTCTATGATCATCTTCGTCCTTTTGGGTGTGTTTGCTTTGTGCTTCTTCCTCCCACTGAGCGCACTAAGTTAACAGCTCAATCCTCCATTGGTGCTTTTCTTGGTTATGCTCTTAATCAAAAAGGCTATATCTGTTATGATTCAAAAGCCAACAGAATTCGAGTATCTCGCAATGTCGTGTTTTTTGAAAAATAATATTTTTTTCAGAGACATGGTGATTCGAATGACTCAGTCTCGTTCTCCTTTTTACCATCATTTTCAGATACAATGCCTTCACCTGTTACTCGTTTCAAGCCGAGTTTTGTGTATAAACGACGGAATGTTACAGGTGTTCTTGCCTCTGGGTCTCTCGCTACGCCTACCCTGACTACAACTGATCCTGAACCTGATCCACCTCCGGAGCCTTCTGCACCTGATCCACCTCCGGAGCCTTTTGCTCCTGATCCTGCATCTAATCCAACCCCGGAGCCTCTTGCTCTTCGCCGATCTATTCGCCACACAAAACCACCTGATCGATATGGATTTACTCATGCTTCTTTATTAACCACTTTGTCTTCTATTTCTATCCCTAACTCGTACTCTCAGGCAGTGCAGCATGATTGTTGGATAAAGGCTATGCAGGAAGAAATTACGGCTCTTCAAACAAATCATACATGGGACATTGTTACCTGTCCTTCATCTGTCAAACCCATTGGATGCAAGTGGGTATACTCAGTAAAATTGAAGTCCGATGGATCCTTGGATCGCTATAAAGCCCGTCTAGTTGCACTTGGAAACAGGCAGGAGTAGGGTATAGACTATGAGGAGACTTTTGCTCCGGTGGCCAAAATGACAACTGTCCGTACAGTTCTCGCAATAACTGCCTCTCAGTCATGGCCTCTATACCAGATGGATGTGAAGAATGCATTTCTTCATGGGGATCTTAAAGAAGAAGTGTACATGCGTCTCCCTAATGGCATTCCTTCGTCTTCCAAGACCGATGTCGCTCGTTTAAGACGCTCCTTATATGGCCTTAAACAAGCACCCCGAGCCTGGTTCGACAAGTTCCGAACCACTCTCCTTCAGCTTTCTTTTATACAGAGCCCGTATGATCCTTCGATGTTCACACTTCATTCATCCCGAGGATCCACAATTCTCCTTGTGTATGTAGATGATATCATTATTACTGGCCCTCACAGTGATATGATTCGACAAATACAGGCCTCTCTGCAAGATAAGTTTCACATGAAGGATTTGGGACCTTTAAATTATTTCTTGGGTTTGGAAGTTCATCAATCAAAGAAAGGCTTGTTTCTTCATCAGCACAAATATGCTACTGACCTAGTAGATCTCGCCGATCTCGGTGATTCTAGCCCAGTTGACACCCCATTGGAAGTAAATGCCAAGCTTCGGCAACAAGACGGCGATCTCCTTCCTGATCCTACATTCTATCGTCGTTTGGTTGGTAGCCTTGTTTACCTAACCATTACTCGACCAGATCTCTCTTATGCTGTTAATCTGGTCAGTCAGTTTATGACAGCCCCGCGGCATCATCATTTGGTGGCAGTCAAACGGATTATTCGATATATCCTTGGTACCTCTACCCGCGGCTTATTTTTTCCAGTTGGCACACCACTTACTCTCACTGCTTATTCTGACGCGGATTGGGCCGGCTGTCCGGACACACGCCGCTCTACCACAGGATGGTGTGTTTACTTGGGAGACGCCTTGATATCCTGGAAATGTAAAAAACAAGATAAAGTTTCCAAATCTTCCACGGAATCAGAATACCGGGCCATGTCTTCCGCTTGTTCTGAGATCCTATGGCTCCGTGGTTTGCTCTCAGAGCTTGGATTCTCCCAAACTCAATCGACTCCTCTTCATGCTGACAACACAAGTGCCATTCGAATCGCTGAAAATCCTGTGTTTCATGAGCGGACCAAGCATATCGAAGTGGACTGTCACTTCATTCGGGACGAGTATGATCGCAAAGTCATTTCTCTTCCTCATATTTCCACTGAGTTCCAGCTTGCTGATATCTTTACCAAAGGTCTTCCACGGCCGCGGCATGAATTCCTGGTTCGCAAATTGTTGCTGGTTGATTCTCCGCATCAATTTGAGGGGGGGTGTTAAAGTGTAAACTTGTATGATAATAGACTCAGCCCACTTGTATGATAATAGGCCCAGCCCACCAGTATATATGGGATCTAGTCAGAAGATAACTACGTATATACTAGGATGTCTTTCCATTCTTAGAGATCTAATTAGATCTTGATTCCATGATTTGTAGTGATTTGTAGCCTAAACTTAGGCAATGTAAAGTCTATATAAAGAAGAGAAATCCAAGAAGATGGATCATCGAATGAGAATACATTTTCACAGAATTCTCTTCTCTCTCTCTCGTTTAAGTATTATTTCAATATGCCTGCAACTGACAAAAAGCATATAGAAAGTTCCTTGGCCATTGGCTACAAAGAACTGAAAGAAGTATGCAAGATACATCCATATTCACATTAATACAGAAAGTTCATAACAGTCTTCCTAATGTGGAAATTGATCGCCCGATTTTACACCAATTTGTCTAATATCTACTGTTGGATTTTTAGCTGCAAAATTCTGCACTCTGAAAACCATGAAAATTTGAGGCTTAAAAGTAGATGATTAGGATGACCAGATTAGCCCCTCCTCACCGTGGTGTTTGTCATGTATCCAGGTGGGCTTATATATACACACGGACTCTTAAATGGGCAAAGAGTGCACTGGCATCGCGCCCCCCCGCCCACACACACACCCACCAAATACAACTCCCCCCCCCCCCCCCCCCCAAAAAAAAAAAAAAAAAAAAAAGATGAAAAAAGAAAAAAAAAACACATACACACCCCCCAATGCACACAGCTGCCCGCCCACCCACCCATAAAAAATAAAAATAAGGAATAATAATAGCAGCATTAATTCAACGGCTCCAAAGATTTATGGATCAAATCCATTGGAACTGACCATGACTGTCACCCAGGGAATGGATCACACACACACACACACACAAACTAGCTGCAAATTGAAATTGATAACTAACACCTAGATGCATATAATGATGAGTAACAAGGGATTGGAAGGAAAGGGCAGGGTGCAAAAAAGGCCTTCCTGTTGATTTAACAGTTTTTAATATCTAGGTAAAATAGACATTCTTTGCTAAAATCAAACCGGAATGACAGTCAAATCAATGAAAATATGGAACACCACAAGCCTTAAAGGGGATAGATGAAATCATAGGTGGACCTTATTATAATTTCCCAACTGGTTCTTAACTAAAGAGCTCTCACTTGAAATCTTAAATAAAGTTCATTATGAGGTTGTTTCTTGCATGGACCTAGCCTCCATCAATGTCTTTCAATCCCACCTACCCTTCGTGACTGGCACTCATCCAGGTGGGCCATATAATGCTTTCTCGCTTATCTCACCATTGCCCATTACATTTCCCTTTCATGGCAAGAGCTCATGTGGAATCCACCTTATTGCCCAAGTATATACATACACACGCATAGGTGGTCACCTGATTAATGTTGCACTGGTGCACCATGAGCAAGAGCCCAGTGGGGACCATTTGTGTGGGCAGAGGTGGGGGAACAGGAAGGCCTATTTTTGGAATTTGGCTCACCAAACCACAGATTGAAATGACCTGGGATTGTGGAGATATGGCAGCCCCAAAATCAATTGTCAAATATTTTGATGGACCAAATCCAATAGAGTAGTCTAGATGAATGGCGGGGGAGGGGAGGAGAAGTGCGAACCGGAAAATTGGTGAAAAGAAGGGTCCCAAATGAGACCTAGCACATGATGATCACTTAAGTGAGCAAAATTGTATATATCACTAAAATTCATCAATGAAACAATTGACAGATTTCAAACTTGTGAAACTTTCTGCAAATAAAAATTAATATATTCATAGCCATCAGCTCTTGTATAATTCAGAAATAAATTATTATTCATTTCAAGAAGAAGACGTTAAGGATAAAACAAACCGGACACTTGCAGATTTGACTCCCCGTACTTCAGAGAGCTTGGAGGTATTATGGGAGCTGTCATGCTGTCATAAAAAAGAGCATTATCCTACTTGAATAGTGCATTCAGAATGTGAGGGTGTGCATGCTTGTGCAATACGCCAATACTACACATAAAAAAATTAGTGCCGAAACTACCACTAGTTGTGGTATGGATGAGCAAAACCAGAGCCATGGGGCCCACTATATGTCAAAGTATAATGATGGATTGGAAACACCATCCTTAAATTGTGACTGATTGGAATTAATTTGTGTTTATACATGCATGTATAAACACATCACTCATGTGGATGAGTCTAACTGATTGAAATGATTCAATCACATAGTGATATCAGCATCATCATAAAAGCTTTGTCCCAACCATGTTGCGGTCAACTGCATAAATTATGTTTCGCCATTCATGTCTCAGAATTCATGTTATAGTTGTGACAAAAGTTTTACGCCGATTGTCAACCATCCTGACATCCAGTGCTTGGGACAGGCAGTTGAACAAGGGTGTTTCGATCAAGCAGTCTGCCTTGACAAAAAAATGACCCCCTAGAGTGCACCAAATCACAACTAGCATCTCTCTCTCCGACTCACCCCTCTCTATATGTATATGTGCGTGTAGACACAAATTTTCCAGAAAAAACTGGAAGAGATTCATTAGACACAAATTATCCAGAGAAACTGGAAGAGATCTTTTAAGCCAAAGATTTTATTTAGGTACTAAATTCACAATGTCACATAAAAACCTGAATCCAATGCCAATTGAATTTGTTATTAAGGATAGTAAATAGAGATAAGCATACCCGGTTGTTGGTGTTACTATCATGTCAACCCTTTTGAAAGCTTCCATGTGAAAATACATGATCCTTCTCCTACATTCATCAAAGACAAATTAGAAAGTAGAAAGTGATAAATGCAAATAATTCGACAACATTCATGTCAAGATAATCTGAGAAGTTTTATATAGGGATATATCAATTGTGTAATTTCTAAAGAGGATGAATGGAGTTACATAAATATGTACGATATATTCTCCAAAACGACCACCCTAGAAAAGCCCTCCTTTTGTTTTTAGCTGTGTCTGTGTGTGTGTGTGTGTGGTGGTGGTGGGTGGAGGCACCAATGGTAAATCCAATCATACACACATCACGCCCACCCTTTTTCAGTTGGCTCCAATATCTCTATGTGGTGTGTGTGTGTGTGTGTGTGTGGGGGGGGGGGGGTGCGGGCACCAATGCCCACCCTTTTTCAGTTGGCTCCAATATCTCTATGTGGTGTGTAGGAGAATTTTCTAAAGAGCCTTCTCCAAATCTATTGAATGAGCCTCCTACTTACTACATAAACATCCAAGAGTGAGACTCTAAAATATTAAACTAACATTTGTCAATCTTTCTAAAACAAG
Source organism: Litsea cubeba (assembly GCA_012931725.1). Lineage (NCBI taxonomy): Eukaryota > Viridiplantae > Streptophyta > Magnoliopsida > Laurales > Lauraceae > Litsea > Litsea cubeba. The sequence goes on from CM022945.1 coordinate 19,701,924, forward strand.
GTTTCACTAATACACTTTTGTACGTTGACCAAATTGACTACAAAAAACTCCACCTGAGAAATAGCAAGTACTTAAATTTAAATATACTGATCATTCTTAAACATGCCATATCTAATACAGTATCCTAAACAATAAGCTTACCCTTTTTTTATTACCTTAAACAATTCTTACATCCTCTCTCTCTCTCTCTCTCTCTCTCTCTCTCTCTCTCTCTCTCTCTCTCTCTCTCCCATCCTCGATGTCCCAATTCTATTTACATATATGACCTTCAATTTAGAAAATCAATATTAATGAAAATATTGTTCTCTCAATACTATTAAATAGTTAAACACTTGTATTCGGACTCCTCATCAAACAAACAGTAGAATAAAACCATTACCAACCGCCCCTGCCCACCCCGCTTCCTTGGCAACTGTCCTTAACTATCTCTAATTAGAGTGATTTCGCCGGATATCATGATTAACTCACATTCTACATAGGTTTAAAATATTTATTTTCAATATTCACAAAACATATCTTGCCTCACCTAAGGCGTTGGGCAGCAACATAATCTGCTGCAGAGAATGATCGGAAAACGGCCAAATTAGTACGAGTATCAAGTGTCAGTTCACTGCATTTCCTGGCAGAAGAAAAGAAGGAAAATAAGGATTTTTGTAAGATAGGAAACATATAATATGGCACCAGAAGTTGAATAAATTAGCAAGTAGTAAAATAATCTTTCTGATAAGATTTTCCTAATCATAAATCATAGCAGTTCACATAGCTGAGGAAAAACAAAATTTCTCTGATTACTATCTAACAATTTGGAAGCATACCCATCCTCACAGTCAGGATTTAAAGAGCACAATGATTCAGAGCCAATAGAAACTACATGGGCATTGCGCATCTCGTGAAGTTCTGGCAATACAATCTCAGTCACCTGAAACCAAGACAGACACATGATAGGATCTCAATATAAAATTTCTATGTTGCCTGAATTCACAAAACTATCTTTCTGTTTTATTCTAACTTCTAAGTGAGCATTTCATTATCAGAATCGCTTAAAAACTGACATAAGCTTCCAATATAGACTCACTTGACATCCATAAGTTTTTGTAAGCAGATTAAGAACATCCTCACACTTATCGGAGATATCCGTGGAATAAACATCATTGAACCACTGTAGAAAGAAAAAAACAGGATATGAGCACATTCGATTTATATCCTAGCCAATATTTCTTAAAAAAATGGTATCATGGAAATAAACAACTATGAGACATACCTCAGTATATTTTCCTAGTCTCAATGATCCTAAAACATCCAAACTGTCGGAGGATGATAAACATGGAATACTGAGTGGTGGCTGCACATGAAATTGAAATTATAATAAATTTATTACAAAATGTAGTTTCTGAGTATGATCCATTAGCAGATAACAAAATATAAGTTTTAATTAGCAAAGTGGCCGAGCTAAAAGTAGAAGACCCCACAGCATAAAGATAGAGATATGATAGAATATCAATAATGCACACTAACATGTGTGAAAAAAAGGGTGGCATTATAATCTTAAAACTGAAAACTACAATTCTCAGTTTTGAAGGATAGGAGAGAATGCAATAATTACAAGAATATGCATTAGTATCACTAAGGGAGAACTTCCTACACTGTCCTGTAATTCTCTGTAACTATTCTGCCCAGTTAAAACATGGATATAATAGGAACATGACATTGAAACAGGAGGGACCCAGATTTTCCACACAAAAAAAGAAGTATTGGATACAGGGGTAGAACTACCCCTCCACACAACAATCACATAGTGCCCCATAGAAAATTTCCTGGTTCTGGCATGGATTGGAAGGATATGATACAGATATATTGCATCAACATAAATGTATGGGTGTCATAGCTCCAGATACTAGTATTTGCCTAGAGTATTATCAAACCTGAAAGGTTGTGCACCATAGAGATAAGCTAAGGTCTTGTACTACACATCTCTTGGAAGCACCACTGACATGTTAACTTCCTTTGTCATGCACATAAATGGTCAAAGGATGGAACATGTCACCTTGGATGCACACCACAGAATTTTGGATGTTAATGCTTCATTGCTTCTATAGCTAAACATGCTTTGGAGTAAATGATGAAAAGATCTATAAACAGTAGATTCTTCAGTACCTTGGTACCAGACTACCAGTTTCATAATAAAACTGCATGTTCTCTTTTCCTTTTCTTTTCTTCTTTCTTCTTTTTTTTTTTTTTGGGGACAGGTAAAGAGTAAACATTGGAAAAACAAGAGTATTAAGACAATCAACATGCATGTAAATAAGTGTTCTACAAAAACAATCACTAACATCTGAGTTATCTACATCATCAACAGTAACAAAAATCTGCACATGACTTGATCAAATGAAAAGATTAAAAATATTACTGGTTTCATTGCTATCCTATCTTCCAGAGAAGAGCCTGAGATTGCCGCATAACTGCAAAACTCATAGTAGTGTTTAAATGGCAAGTCAATTCACATGCACAATTTGATTAAAAAAGCCTTTAAAAGGTAAATAATGAAATGTCATTGTTAAAGAACCATCAATGAAAAAAATAACTTAACAATGAATTCAACATTACAACTCAATATAGTAACATGACAAAAATTAAGTTGACAAGAAAGGCTTGAATGTAGATGCATACATACAAAGGTCCATCAATCCTCAGTTGTATCAATAGAGAAGTCGATAATAACCAGAAACACCAAAAGCTTGAGCCGTTAGTGAATAATTAAATAATGTATATCAAAGCGCCCCCCCCCCCCCCCCCCCCACCACCACCACCACCACCACCACCACACACACACACACACACACACACGTGGGGCTCCACAAGTGAACAGAAGCACGCTAAATGACCATACGTGAATAAAAACACATCCCCAGGGATTCAAATACATGGCCCCCGGCTTTGATACCATGTTAAGAACCAGAAACACCAAAAGTTTGAGTTGTTGGCGAACGACTGAATAATGTATATCAAAGGGTCCTGACAAAAGTGACACTGCTTCTCAAGTTTCCATTTTCTAGCGATTTCACATTCCTTTTTGTACTCAGTGGTAATCAGTACACAGTAGTCAAGTGGCCACTATTCAGTAAACTCAATGGTGTGTTATAGCTTTAGCATTGTTAAAGCAGCAGACATAGGAGCTATGTTAAATTTCTGACATTAGTTGGGTGATGCCTAGTAATGTGGAGAATCTTTTTCTTCAATGGCGTTTACAAAGTAAGTTTGTTCGTGGCAATATTTTGTGGAAGTTAGTTGCTTATGCTGCGGTTTGGAAATTGTGGTTGGAGATGAGTAGAAGAGTGTTTATAAACAAGAGTAAATCTGTTGAGGAAGTTGTCGAGTCCATTGTTTGGACAGTGTCGGAATGGGTTTGTAATAGTAAGGACTTTATTGGTATCTCTTTGGAAGACCTTAATCGGTCTTGGCCAGCTATTTTTAAAGGAGGTTGGCGCTCTAGAATCGTGCATATAACAGTTTGGAACCATCCCCCTCCTGGTATTTTAAAGTTAAACTTTGATGGTAGTTTTGTTCAAAGTGTTCAACGGGGAGGTATTGGTGGCATCATCAGAGAGTGGAATGGAATCATTATTAGAAACTTTTTTCGGCCAGTGGACTCTTCTGATGCTAACGAAGCAGAGATGGTTGCTCTTCTAATTGGGTGTCGTGAGTTGCGTAGATTTGGATGTCTTAATCCTATCCTTGAAGGTGATTCTTTTTCTTCTATCCAATGGGGTTCTGGAAGAGCTATTCATCCTTCGAGACTAGAGGATTGGGTGGAGGAGGTGCAAGATGTTTCAAGTCTGTTGGGTGCTTCTTTCCATCATATTTTAAGAGAGGCTAGTTATATGGCGGATGGTTTGGCCAGGGAAGGAGTTCTTCACACTTCTATTTCGTTTAATGTATAATTTCTAGTGTTTTTCCGTTGTTCGTTGTAGCTTTCATTGTCTTTGTTTTTGTCTGGTTTCTGGTGGAATAAAATTTTATCAAAAGGTAAGTGAAACAATGTGAGAATTTATCATGACCTTATTAGAAGTGACAAGGCAGATATAGTTGCATCACAAGTCACAGTCATTTTTTTTTTTCTTTTTTGATCGGTAACAATAACATTTTAGGCCTTCTTTCTTAGAAGTTCATTTGATCCCAAATTATAGCCTACTGCAGGCTGCTTGTGTCAGATAAAATCAGCTAGTTCCTACAATTCCATGTTCTGCTTGATATGAGCAGGATGTCAACTGAAATTGGAGTTCTTATCTAAGGAGGTATTCACTATGTCCAACTTCTTAGGATTGCATCCTAAACATTGATTCTAAAAGGATAAAAGAACTAAATCATGGAACCATACCTTGCTGCTCATGGACTCTAACTCGACACAGCAGGCTAAGGAGTGGAGTCAATTTATTGACTCATGGAGTCAAGTCACATTTTTATTTAGATTACTAAAATTTTCAAAAAGTAACAAAATGGATGAAGATAGTAGTCAAATATAGAAAAACTCTCTCTTGAAAATTTCTGTAAAAAAATATATTGATCATGGATATGGGACAAAAATAAATTTTTTAAGTTAATATCTGCTCTTTTTTGACATGTCGGCTCCATTGGTATTTGAAGTTTATACCATGACCTCATGTGTAATGTTTAGTAATGCAGCAAGAGGGGAGGCCACAAAATAGGTTATCAGATGATAGGCCAAATACAACATAGGCTTGTACACATGGCCTAGCTCCATGGGGCCAAAAGCCCACTCATGTACAGGAGGCCCATGGCCCTCACACCTGTAACTTTCATAGGGCACATTCATTTAAGTGTGCAATTCAACACATACCAAATATGTACTAAGTGAAGTGAGATTTGGGAACCATCTACTTGTGTGCTGTGTGGGACCCTCTTACACATCTAAAAGGAAAGAATGATACTAAAATATAGATTTATATAGATTTATCTTGTTAGAATTGCATTAGATTTGGGTTTTTTTTTTTTAGAAAGTTGAGTTATAGAGTAATTTGGTTTCAATTCCTAAAATTTAGGAGAAAAAGAATCTATCCAGGTATGTCATAAGCTTGGAATGCAAGCTACGGGGGTTCCAGTAGAGCTATATATTCATATTTTCCTCTACTGTAGAGACAAGTAATAATATTGAACAATAATTTTAGTGATTTTTCTTTGACCTCGTTTTGGAATAGTTATATTGAATCCATGGTTGACATGATTGTGAAATCTTGAGGCTTCATCTTCGGCAGTTGAACCATTGGTCATTAGAAAGTTCAAGATTAATGATTGGACAAAAGTTCTTTATATACATTTCAAAGTTTCTAAGAAATATGTAGTGCTTCTGTCACCTGAGATTGAGATGTGGTTTTTTCTCATAGTCAGGTTGTGTGTTCATACTTGCAGCAATTCGCAATTTTCCACATTTTAAAATTCTTTCCAACTTGTCCAAGTCAAATGACATAGCTGACTCCAGCAATGTTTAGTGAATAAAAGCTACTCAGCTCTAGTCTTGCCATTCCTGAGATGTACAGGTCACCCAATTGTCACCTTAAGGAGGCAAGTCAACTAGGCCAAGTCACTTGACTCACTGAGTTGGCAAGCTGTAACTGAAGCAACATACATCTGCAGTAAACAGGCTTTTAAGGTTGCAACGACAGGCTCTTGGATACATTAACAAAAGCAAAATTATTGCAAATATAGCTTTTTTATTTAAAACAAATGATATTGGGTTAATATATTAACAACATAAAAAATGATTGCATAATACATGTGAGGCAATTAGACTAAAAGAAAACCAAATTGAAGTGACACAGAGTAACTGTCCTGTGTCTCCATAGATTAGAGCTTTACTTTAAAATTGAAATTCCTTCAAATTGTTTTGAAGAGGTTGCCTGATTTAGTTAACAGATCTCCATAGAAGTTAACCACAAGACAGCAACAAATGAACAGCTCCAAAGAAAGAGAATCTCCTCATCGAGATACACCCATGGCACCAGCTCTCTAACAGATGTTTACCCAAACCCAGTTTCATTCATTGAAAACCAAAAACTGAAGAAAATAACTCCACACCTACTTAGCAAAGGAGCAGCAAATAAACAGCTGAGAGACATCCTTCGCTCCATTCAAACACAAGATACAAACATTTGCTGTTTGAACTCTTCTTCTGCTCTTTTTCAACTGATTAATTGTTAATATTCAATTCAAGGTACAAGCATTTGCTATATGAACTTCTACCTTCTGAACTGATCAACTGTAAATATTCCATTTGAATAGCTTCCCAACAAAAACATGCACCTTTGGTGTCACTTTAAATCCACTAGAAAACCCCGAGTGAGATGCATATTGAATATTATCATTAATCTTGCCTATTCTTTTCTCTGCACCATGTGAATGCCCTCACAGAAGGTATGACAGTTTTTGCTATGGTTGATTGAGGGATGAAACATCTCATTCACTAAAGCTGAAGCAAGGAACCAGGGTACATGATGCTAAAAGCATTTCAAGAAACTACAACAATGGAATAACAATAAATGATGGGAGGCACAAGAATGAACTCCTTCGTAGGCACTTGTTGTTTGCCTAAACTAAAAGGTTCCCAGGCTGTGTCATGAATTAACCATAGTTCCCAACAGATGAGTGAAGATCAAAGTTTCATTTGTGTTAGCTAAGAGCCCAATGTACAATGACACCATGGCAGATATCTTCATTACAGATTTAAAAAAAAAAAGGAGAGAAAGTTACACAAGCATTATATCCTCAACTGTGGCGGCAATTGGTGCAACAACTTCAACAGTTCCACAATCACAAACTGACCTGCAAGAGAACAGCCTAAACTGTTACAAGTCTTAAAACTGTTATGACATGACTCAATCGCCCACAAGCAAATCCTACGAAAGTTGAAATGAGTAATTAAGGGTCAGACAGTAAAACTAGAGTAGAATACATGGCTATACATAAGCTCCCACCACTTTCTAAAAAAAGTAAGATTCTTGTCAACTTCCCTGTGGTGCATAACAAAAACCATTTGACAAAGTCTTCTTCAGGAAAATCAAATAGATCACTATCAGGAAAACTATCTTTCCATCTTATTAAGGACAGTGAACAAATTTTGAGCTTATGCTTCATGCTTACCAGCCTCGCCATTGTTTCCATACTACTTTAAATCAATATATGAAAACACATGGAATTCTTATGCCTCAAGGAGAGGCTCTCCTTAAACACCCTAAGCCATATGCCTTGAGGCTTAATGCACTATAGGCTTACCCTTCACATTGTGAAGCATATGGGAGGCTTATGACTGTCAACACCCCCATTCCTTTCATCAAGAAGCTTATTCCTCTGGGCCACTTTTCTTTCTTTCTTTTTTTTGTAACAATAACATTTTATTAAAACGGAGAAAAGTACAACACAGATTAGACTAAACTGAAAAGGCATAGCTCATGGATGAACGGGTATAAAAGATATATACCAGACTCCAACCACCACTACACTACATGGGCACTTAGATTACAAGAACGATCTACCCCTTAATTGGCTAAACAATCCGCCATTACATTTGCAGATCTGCACACATGCTGAAACAATACTTGCAACCCAGATACTAGAGAAGTAGTCTCGTTGAATAAAAATTGCAGTTTTCATGGACCTCTTGGTATCTCATTTTATCTTAATATAATCGTTTCTTGTTACTGATAAAAAAAAACACTACTGTGAAATGCAAAGCTTTCTCATCAATCATGCTTTATGAGGAAATGAAAAGGATGCCAGTTCTCAGATATTGTAGCATAATTTGAAAAGGCAGTAACCACATTAGCAAAACATTTATAATAGTTCTGCTAATCTAGAACATATTACCCTTTCATATCAGTTCGACCATATGTAGTTTTCAAGCCCACAACACCGCAAAGAGAAGATGGGATTCGAATAGAACCTGACTTATACATAAAATTTGCATTAGGATCATATATTGTGACATGGGTGCTAGTAAATAAATTTAATGGTCATGTCGTACAAACCTCCACCATCTGTTCCTAGAGCAGCTGGGCATAGTCCAGAAGCAACAATTGCTGCAGGACCTGAGGAAGATCCACCTGTGTACCTTTTAATAGAGTGCGGGTTTCTTGTTGTTCTGTAACAAAAAATGCATTAAAAAGTCATGATGACTATATATCAATAGATAGTATCTCCTGTTAAAAATGTAAAAAAAAAAATATAACTCACATGTGGATTAGGAAATAGGTCTCTTTCTTTGCCCTTTTTTTTGGTGTGTGTGTAAGCGATGACTCTAGTGCTAAATTCACATATTTTTACTCTATTATCTAATAAAAGGAATCCATTGGTCAAAGTCCTTAACAATTCATTTTTTTTTTTTTTTGAAAACAGTAAAATTTATTAATAAGAGGGGAAAACCCAAAAGAACAAAAAACAGGAGAAATCTCAATACAAATCAAAGGATAAAGAAGAACAAAGCACCCCTTCCTTAGCGAGGTTATCCACCAAAACATTAGCCTCACGTAACACATGATGAAAGACAGCATCCAATTGACTCAAAATATCTTGCACCTCCTCCACCACATCAGCCAACCTCGAAGGATATAAGAACAATTACCTAAACTAAACCAAATGGCAGAAAAAGAATCTCCTTCAATGATAACTTTAAAACCTTCCAACTTACGCAACTCACGACAACCAACCAAAAGAGAATTAATTTCAGATTCATTAGCATCTAAAGAATCCACCGGCCCAGAGAAATTTCATACAGTAATCCCATTCTAGTCTCTAATGACACCTCCAATTCCACCACTTCCAATGGCTTGAACATAACTTCCATCAAAGTTTAATTTGAGAAAACTCGTAGGAAGGACATTCCCATAAAACAGTGTTTGAAGATTTAGAGACCCATCCACCTTGAAAATGAGCTGCCCAAGATCTGCTTAAATCCTCCAAACACTCCCCTTTAAACTCTTTTCTTGAAGACACCCACTCTGAAACAAACCAAATAATAGATGCAACAACATCCTCCACCGAGTTACTCTTATTCTTGAAAAAACGATGATTCCTCGCCAGCCAAATTTTCCAACAAACCGCATACAACACCCCCTTCCAAAGAATTCTCAAACGAACATATTTGATTCCCAGATGCCATTGATGAAAAGGATCCTGCAACTTTCAAGGGCATGACCCGTTGCATATCAAACACATCAAGAATTGCATACCACACTTTAAGAGCAAAAACACAATGGATAAGCAAATGATGCAATGACTCCTCGTCCTTTAAACACATAGGGCACCCATTGACAATAATATGCTTACACCTCCTCAACTTGTCTAGAGTAAGAGTTTTATGAGACCTCACCACACAACAGAAAGCTAATACTCGAGGTGGTATTGTAGAGTCCCGAAACATTTCCCCCCCTTGAACAGAATGAGATAAATCAAGCAGAGCATGGTAAAATGATTTAACTGAGAAATTGCCTTTAACCTCCGACTTCCAAACTCTAACATCACATCCTCCACCATTAACATAAACACTGTCTAATAAGGCCAACATGTGAGTGAAGTCAACAACTTCTCTATCAGTCATATCCCGACAAAAATTAATATTCCACACCACTTGACCACCGGTAATAAGGAAATTATCTGCAACAACAGCCTACCGTCTCCTATCTAACAAGTAAGGGTTAGGAAAAAGAGTAAGAAATGCCGACTGCCCACACCATTCATCATGCCAAAACCGAACCCGACGCCCATCACGCACTCTAAAGTGAATCCATGGAAAGAAATCCTCCTTAACCACTCAGATTTTAACATATGGAAGCATTAAAAATAATTAAAAGAATGAACTCGTAATTTTTTTGTTCTAAATACTAAATTAAAATCAGGGACATGGAAAAATTAGAGTGATTTATAATAATAAGAGTCAAAATTAAACAACAAAGCTATTGGTGGTGGTACCATAAAAAAGATTAGAACCATTGAACTTAGGATTTACAATGTACTTTTTAACTATTTAATATCCCGGACACAAGAATGTAAGCATACAAGAGAGAGTTGACTAATAGAAGGCAATAGAAGAAGTTAAAATCCAGCTTACTTAGGCCTTGTTTCTCTAATTGCGTACTTTTTAAAAGTTCATTCGTGTTCCTTGTTCATTATTCAAGAATGGGCTCATCTCTCTTCTCCAAAATGAAGAATGAGTTCACGTTGACAAGTATATGTGAAGAAAGCCCAAGAAATCAAAGTTCTTCCATTCATATCTACAATCCTAAAATGTAACATGCACTAAAAATATTGTACTGAATATCTTCATGATTGCTATATTGCCTTGCACTAACTGAGACTCCAAGATTTTTTTTTTCCAGAAAGTTTTCAGGAAAAGCATATGAAAAATTCTTGCTCGACTCCATCCTGCTATATCTGATCTATCCCTGGCTACACAAGATTTAATCACATCCACAAGAAGAAGAATGAAGAATCTTGGATTGAATTTGGTGCCTTTCTTGAGATCAGTCACCCCTTTATCCACTTTTATATGGTATATTACAGGATTTTGATTTGAGTAATCATAGCAACTAGCCATCCCTAATTAGAATTTGTATCCACGGATTGATATGAAGAAATCTAATTACACTATTAATACACTAGAGGTATATTATACAATGTAGTCCTCTTCAGACCTCAGGCTCTAATATTCTACATTTCATTGGTTGCAATAGAGAGTGCTCCATTATTCTGGACACACCAAGACTACTTCATCCTAAATCCAATCTTTCCTTATTCTTGGTTATAAGCTACTGCTAGCTCCACCTCCAACTATTCTTTTTTAAGGATGCGAAGCATTTCCAACATGAAAACAACTGAACAAGAACTTTGGATCCCTATCACTCTAGAAAGATTGTCCCAGATATGATGACAGTATGTTATTAGAGTAAAACAAAATAGTGCGCAAGAATTGTGCCAGAACGTTGGTTTCACTAAGAGACCACTTTAAAAGAAATTTTTTGTGTTGACCCATGTCAGGTGCTGCTCTATGATGACCAAATACAGCATGGATATGGCATGACATGAAATGGATATGGTAAGGACACAACTTTTACACATGAAAAATGAAGTATTGGATACGATAAGATACACTGCCTATTTTGATATACTGGGTATCATATGTGCTGCCTTGGACACATCAATATTGATATGTAAATCAAGGAACATCTTTAATTTATTGTATTTTCTTGTTCAATATTGTCCTCTTTGCTTGAATCCAGATTAAATTTCTGAGGGCACATCAACAGGACCCTCAATGTGTCTTCAAGATAATGGATCTGTCACTTTAAAATGGCATATTACGTACCCATAATTTGGATTGTTTCCAGTTGTCCCTAGCCCCAACTCATGCATGTTTGCCTTGCCTACAAAAATAACACCACAACTTCGCAATCTTGAAACACAAACAGCATCTTCATTGACTGGTCGGTTCTTGTGAAGCCATGTCGTTGCACCTGACATCAATCATTCCTCAGCTGTGATAAACTTAAATGCTGAAAAACAAAGGAAAAGTTCTCACGAGTTATTACCCTTGGTCAGATGAGGTACGCAGTCTATATCATCCTTGATAGCCATGAAAATACCATCTAAGACAGATAACGGGTTTCCTGCACATGTCATTCCAATATAGGAAGCAACTTTCAACCAATGTCAACCCATATATTATTAGCATATTACTGAATTTTCATCATGTTATGTGCATTTATGCACATGGACAAGACCAATACCTTCCTCAAACCTTCTTGTAGAAGCCATAGCTTGCTTCCTAACTTCCTCGGCATTAAACGAGATTAAAAAGGGCATAGGTGGCTTCTTATTGTTGGACTCCTCCACCACTGAAATGACATGCTCTGCAACCTATGTATTGAAAGAGGATATGTTGACCTGAATTTAACTAATAAAGAGAAACAGTTGCACAAATTATGCAAGCACAATGACTAACCATCAATGGGGTTACATTCCTGGACCGATAAGCATGTGCATAGTCACCGATTGTCCAGTACAAGAACGAACCAGGGGAGTCATTGCTCCAGTGACGATCCGGATCATAAGGTGGGAGGCATTTTAAGGCCGATTCGACACGGACAACTGGTGCACTGTCTTCGTCCATGATGATAGCCCCAGGTTCCGGCTCTAAAATCCACCATGATTATGTTATTAGCATTAACTCATCTGCTAAGGATTAAGGAGGTGATTCTACACTTAATAGCACCAGATTCTTTTTGTAGATGCCTAATTTCATAATTCCACTCTTCCCTATGGAATCCCTTCATGAGTTCCACTTTGAGTTCTTGGAGAGAGAAAAAGAACATCCAAAATGGGAACTAGAGAGACCAGTAAGATTTTTTTTTTTCATGATAAAAAGCAGCAACAAATTTATTACTAGAAAAGGTACTCATCAGGGCTGTATCATCATATTAACAGAGGAACATGCTGCAAGCCTGAATTATTATTGCTGGCTTGCAGCCCCAACATCATTGAAAATCTTGATAGAAAAGAATGGATTGGATGGCCCATTATTGATATGCATTAGTAGGTAATAGAAAAAAAAAAAGGTCCACAGTTTAGTATGTAATAAAAATGTGAACAAATTAGATAAACCAGTTGAAAAACCTTCTGCATAAAGCCTATAAACATTGGAGACTAGGAACTGCACTTTTGAAATTTGATGGGAAGTTGGGTGGGAGCACCCTCAGCCCCTCATTAGGCATCCCCTTTAACACATTAACAAGATAAGAACCATCCATTAATGGCCTGCACTATGGATAGTTCTACAAAATTTGATCTGATTGTCTCACTTTAAGGGCACTTAGAATCATTTAGAGGGAAAAACAATTCAACAGAGGCCCAAGGCATCCATTGTGCATTGCATAGCCATTGCCCCTTGTGCATCAAAGAAAATTATTCCTATAAAATTTCTAATCATGTTTCGCAATTTTGTGTGATGAGATCATTGAGAAATTCACCCTTGGATGGGCCATAAAAGTATCCACACAAGAAACCATTTTATTCTAGTTTCGCATTTAGTGCATTCTTTTAGAGAAAACCCAAAAGTGGACGGCATCGGATTTTTAGAGTAGCACCAAAAATATCATCTTGTATAATGACAACAAGAGTAAAAGACCATTAGATGTTCTCAACAAAGCTATAAATCAGATACGACCATCTACTTCAAAATATGGAAATAAACATCAAAACCTTGAGGTGGAAACTCGGGTTTACACATAGGTGCTTCAGGAATGACAGTTTTCTGCAACATCTGCAGTGCAAAATCACATACTTCAATTCAATCTCATGTAATGACATTGTTGTTATTGGAACCATACTTAAAAAAGAGATAAATAAATAAATAAAAACCCATGACCTCAGATGAGTAAGAAGCAGGGCATGGAAGTATGAATAACCATTTTAAACTTAAAACTTAGAACTATCTGAGACTGAGGTCCAAAAACATTGACATTAAAACTCAAACCTGGGTAAGCTTATTCTGCCGCTTCAAGTATGACATAATCAAAGAACCCAAGAAAGGGATCTCAATCAACCAAACAAAAATCTTCAATGCATATCCTGTCAGATGCGGAGCTGCAAAAAAAAAAAAAAAAGGGCAATAAAACAAATCATGCCAATTCATTCATTCGGTGTATCATTTTAAAGAGAATTATGTGTGAGGTTACATTTGGACAAGCATCACATATCAATATTCTGTATTAACTCAAGGGAAATACTCTGCAAACGTATGAGTTTTTATAGAAACACGCATTCTTCCAGACGAATGGGTGTCTTATTAAAAACAAGGGTGTATGAATTCCTCATATCACATTCTCAACGTAATTACACAAACATAAAGAAACCAATACTACAAGATTTTTGGCAATGACTACAACGAAAAAACGTTCATTACTAAAAATATTCATATCAGTGCTAAAAATTAGAGTATAACACATTGGAGAACGATGGAAAATCAGAAACTCAGAACTAGAATCAGAAATAGTAAAGAAACTTCAAAAAACTAAAAGATTAAGGGAAAAAAACAGAGAGAGAATCTATAAGGGGCTCTTTGTTCGCATTAGCATCAGAATTCATGGGGTGGTTAGAAATGAAAATTAAAGATGAATCTCCAAAAACAAACATCAAATAACATTTTTTTAGAGTGAAAATAAGACACTTGAATCCAATTCCGAATCCAATTCCCATATATTTTAATGCAAACAAGCAGGTTTGAAGGAATTAGAAACTAACTGACCATGGATTGCTTCGCGCTGATACTTGACGGCTGAAATGTCGACTTCCTCCACCGGTAACATTACAAACTTCTTCCCCATGTTCTTCTACACAGAATTCCCGCAGAGAAAAAAAGTCAGTTCTTCCCCCAAATACGTCAACCACAATACAAGTCTCAGCTGTTGAAAAGAAGAAGAAGCAATAAATGGAATCAGGATGCGAAAGTTTCTTCTTTTCTCTTGAGAAGAAGAGGAATGCAGTGAAAAAAGAGAGGCCTTTATCTTTCTCTAAGATGAAGAGAGACGACAAATCTTTTTGTAATTTCTGTTGTTGGATGTTTTGGAAGGAGTATTACAAGTCGGCAGAGTGGTGGTCAATGCGCAAACGAAGCTAAAAGCTATCATGGCGAGGGAGGTTAGAAGGGCCCCACAGAGAGCGAAGGACGTATTTATCGTGATGTGACTCATTAACCATTCACGTAGCAACGCATCAGCTTAGATTCAAAAAGTCTACACAGACTAACTCATGGTCTTAGTCGATGGACTAATAAACCCATGCTTCTGTCCATGTAACAAGACGCGGTTGGATTACATGACTTTTTTTTTGGCTGGAATCGATGGCAAAAAGATGAAAGACGTAATAAGAAACGAGATTTTCCCATGTTTGGATGTTTATACATACGGTAAAAGCGATGCAGCTCTGCTTGAAGAAGTGGACTATGTGGATCAGCAGTCTCCTGTTTTGTAAACCCAAGGGGCAAGGACAATTTGGCGAATTTGAAAACTTTCCTGTAGGATAAAACATTAGTGATGGAAATCCACGTCTCACATCTGCTGACAAAAGTTTAGAATTTTTTGGAATGCAAATGATTCCCAGAGTCTCCATCAGTTTACCCCTGGGTTTCTATCTGTTAAATGGGTTTGGGACTGTTTTCTTCTTTTACCCGTGACCTAAACGGATTCAATTTCACCTTGGTTTAGACCTATGGACCAAGGAACTAATACATTATCTCAATTTTTAAAATTATTTTTTTAAAATTAATTTTTTTTTCCATATCATTTTGAATCTAGATTGTGACCCGCCCCATATATGGTTCTGATTCCAAGTCCGATTCCACCTTCTCCTTATTGGTTCCGGGTCTGAGTCCACCATGAATCCGGACCAAAACTGGCCCATTTACATCCCTAGAATTTTACCCTAAAACATTTCTTCCCCGAACGACTTTATTTATTTTTATATATTTGCGATGTTACAAAAATTTAATTAAAGTATGTGATATCATATTAAAGACAAAGAAGAAAAAGTGCTATGTTGACTTCTTATCAATTCATGTTTATACGATATTACATAATTTAATTAAGATTTTGCAATATCGCAAAAGATGGATAATGCTAGGGAAATTACTTTATCCATAATGATTGGGCAGTAGGGATTACTTTATCATGGATTTTATCTAGATTTAAACTTATCAGTTGCAAAATAAACATTATCAGAATCCTGAAAATATTATCAGAATCCTGAAATCGGTGTGATCAATAAATCATGGTGAAAGTTGGTGCACGATAAATTTATGAACATCCTTGTAATTGCAAATGGCTAAAAAAGGGTGCCCTAGTCTATTAATTTATTTTATCAATACCAGTTCAATAGTTTATTTGACTCCAATCCCATGGAAGTTTTTAAAGAAGCAATAAAATATTCATACAATCTTTTTGCTTCTGTTTGTTCTCAAATTCTTCCTTAACTGTTATTATTATTATTTTTAAGTGTATTAGGTTGTTGCTTGTTTTTCGAAATCTGTTGACTTTTATGGTGCATACAAATCAATTCGTTGATTAAGTACTCTTGTAAGTGATCTTCACTCCACCTAATATCAAGAATCATGAGCTACTTAGGGCAATTGCAAAACTTGAATATTGTAAGGCCCACCTTCTCAAATCCAAAATGTTCAAAAATAAACAAATGAGATACTTGACCAAATCTCACTAGAGAACAAGTCATTTGCATGTAATTTACTATCTCTGATTTTCTAATTTAATCACATATCTGACACCTTGATAAATCCAATTGTGGGACCTACTCTCATTGCAGTGATCTATAAACCCAGTAATAAAGCAAGGGAAAAAGATAATTTTGCATAATTTGGATTTAAGAAACTGGGCTTGACTCCTGAGTGATTGGGAATCCATATCAATATAACGGTGGGTTGTGAATTAGACTACTTCTTAATACTTCACAACCAAGCCCTTACCTCTTGTATCTATCTACCTTACCTAGGAATGTCAAATGAGCAAGACGATTTTTTGGTTGCCCTGAGCTCTTGTATGTAACTGGCTGGAAATGTCAAATGAACAGGAGAATTAGTTTTTTTTCGTCTGTGGCTCTTGTATGTACTAGCTAGCAATGTCAAATGAACAAGAGACTTCTGTTTTTTAAATAAACAAATTTTTAGGTGAGGCAGACAGATGCCCCTATCCCCTATGTATCCATTTAATAAAAAGTTATTAAAAAGTTGATGGTCTAAATGAAGTTATGTGCTTGGGGTGCTCATGGGCCGGGCCAGCCCGATCTCGATCCGGGCCTAGCCTACTTTGGGCCTGACTTGAATTAAGTAATTAAAAGCCCATAGCCCGGCCTGGTCCGACTTGTGTAAGAATTGCAAGTAATTTAATTTGACTAGTGCTTTAATGCCCACAAAAGTGATGAAAAGCTTAGTTCAGCCCTGCCTGATTAATTAAATATTAAATACATGGGCTCGGGCCTAACTTTTATGGTCCGTGTTGGGCTGGACCTGGATAAGCCTTAGCCCAGCCCATGAACACCCCTATTATGTGTTGTTATGATCGTCTTAACTAAGATTACTTAAAATGTCTTGTAAAATTGACTTTCCTGTACATATGAATTTATGTTCCAGTTTTTAGTTGTTCTCATCGGACACCACGAAAATGTCACATTTCTCAGCTCAAAATTCGCTTGTGAAATGAATAAGCACTCTAACTTGTGTAATACAACTTTCCCCCCTAATGCCATACACGGAGAACTCAAGCGTTGTGATAAACGGTCCTTCCCCAACAAAAAACACAAACCTAACACAATAATGACTCATTAACATAATAACGGCTACTTATTCAAGTCTCAAGTGGTACGGAGTGACAGTTCTCACATGACTGTTCAGGGTTCGAACCTTTGGTAGATAGATCTCTTCTTGAGTATGCGGGCTTCCTTTCCACTTGTGTGGGCTTTCTTCCCGCGTGTGCAGGGTGTTAAACTTATATGATATATACGTCTAATGAGGTCCCTGTTGTTTCTTAGATGGTTACAGACGTGTGGATGCCTGAGTTCGGTCCTTGTTAAAAAAAAAAAGAGTAGGCCTTATGATGAGTTGGCTTGAGTTTGATACTGATGATCCTTTAATTTTCTTTTAAGAGCAAATGTCTCACACAGAAGACCTTTCAAGAAAGCCTAAATGGCCCACCAGGGGCCTCACTAATACAGAATGAGGTGGAAAATCAAACGATCCAAACTGGACCAGCCCATACATGAAACTTTTAAGTCAATCCCAATATTCTAACCCTTTGATATGTGGCCCTCAAGGTTTAGTAATTTTAATATACAAAATTGAAAAAAAAAAAAAAACATTGGTCTAATCCATTTGAATTTGTGTAAACCCAGGGCTGGGCTGGGCTGAGGGTGTTGGGTGTAGCCAACTCTACAAATCAAGCATAAATGGATGGAATAGCAAAACTCAGACTTGCTGTAACGAACTCGAGTCAAAATCTACAAACTCAAGCCCACTCAAAAAACTTCTACGAAACCAACCCATTATAATCCATAGTTATATCCTTCCATTTCTGTCTTACATTAAAAATTATATACATACAAATTTCAAGAATTTTTTAATTCCTGCTTTACCTTTTTAGGTTATTTTAAGAGTTTAAAGACCAGTTTCTATCATGTGCAATGCCTAGCCCTCTTTCACAGTTGTACAATTAAATGTTTCAATCAAGTGATATTCTGGGTCACATCATGGATTAGCCATGTGCATAAATTCTCCCACTAAAGGAAATGGTTGACAAAAGCATGTTAACTATTGTCCTCGAACAGAACTGAGACCATCTAAGCTCGATAAATCTAGATGATGCTTCCCATGATTCAGTGCAAAAAAGAAAAAGATCAGGTGAATCCCCATCGTTTGAATAACCATTCACATCAGAAAATGTAAAATCCCTCGTATATGATTTGTATGGTGGGCCGCAGATAGTAGGACTGATGCTTCCCTTACAACATTGTTAGCAGATCCATGTGTTTCTTCCTAAAATGGCGTATTCGATTATGGTCCAAATATTGGGATTCACTGTGGAAGAAGCAGAGCACACTTATCATACTAATCAGATGATCATACTAATGAATCACAGACCAAAAACCTTAATCATCCAAAGTAGAAATTTTTTAAAAAAAAATGGTTTTTGACCACTAGCTAGGTTTGTTGTTATCATTTCATTAGATGACCTCCAATCTCCAATCTGATTCTCATGTATAAGATCGTCCAATTAATTTAAACGCAATTGGGATTGGCGATCCTTAATTGTCCCAACCTTCTAATGGAAGATCTCACTTGCTGTGATAAATAATTTAAGGCTCCTTTTTTTTATGCAACTATTCAACACTAGATCAGACATTTTCTCCCATTATTAATCTGTAACACAGGGCTAATAAGATGGATAAACTGCATTCACTGCACTGAGAGTACAAAGTTGAAAGCAGATCGAAAGATTAAAGTGCTCAATTTTATTACTGTTAACAGTCCCAAACTGCATCAACCAGACTCAGGCTAAGCCTCTCTTGAGTTTTGAACTATTTGAAGTTTTAATGACAATTTTACTATACAAGAATGAAAAACATGCATGGAAATTAAATTATAATGTTGGTGCGAGGGTACAATTACCCACTCCCTGAAATCATCCACTCTGAATCATTAAGCTCCATCCACTCAAAACTTGAGAGATTATTGCACAAACTGGATTCTCACCTATCCCTGCAAGACTTCAATGTTGTCCATAAACCAATAATGAATGGTGAAGGAAAGTGTTGGTTCTATATGATGGGTGTCGAAACCGAATTCGTTAAGTACTTTTCTACGTTCCGGTATGAGGTAAACCATGCGAATTCGTTGCAAATGCTCTCATAGGGTTGAAAGAGCAATCAACGTGTTACCTGACGGTGGAATCCAAAACATTCACGGGTGTTTGAGGTGTTAAATATCTCTTAATTAAGACGTTAATACGAATCAAAATTGATTAATGGCATATCCAAATATCGATAAATCCTTATATTCTTAAAAAAAATTTATAAATGGTCTCATATAGTAGTGGGCCTCCATTTTCTGGGTCTAATTTAACTTTGCTTATAGGTGGGACCTACCATCAAGATCCCATTCTTTTTTTAAGGAATAATATTAGATGTGAGCCTACATTTGAAAAGGCAATCTAATTTTCAAAAGAGCATGAAATACTTAATATTCAAATCAAGGTACAAGCATTTGCTATATGAACTTCGCTTCTGTACCTTCTCAACTGTAAATTCCCAACAAAAACATACACCTTTGGTGCTTTGTTTATGGGCCCTTTTGAAACCCAAAATGCATTATACTAGACAATGACAGCATCGCACATATAAGCCCAGTCTCTGGGCAGCATCATGGGCGATGTGGGATTGGAATCCCTACCTTGCTCGCAGCTGACCCGGGTTATTACATTTGATGTCACTTTAAATCCACTAGAATTGCCCCGAGTGAGATGCATATTGAAGATTATCATTAATCTTGACTATTCTTTTCTCTTCACCATGTGAATGCCCTCACTGAAGGCATGACAGTGTTTGCTACGCGGTTGATCGAGGGATGAAAAAGCTGAAGCAAGGGTACATGATACTAAAAGCATTCCAAGAAACTACAACAATGAAATTACAATAGATGACGGGGTCCTGTGACAAGAAGGCACAAAAATGTATTCTTTCGTAGGCACTAGTTCTTTGCCTAAACTAAAAGGTTCCTGGCTATGTCATGAATCAACCATAGTTCCTAACAGATGATTGAAGATCAAAGTTTCATTTGTGTTAGCTAAAAGTCCAATGTACAATGACGCTATGGCAGATATCTTCATTATGGATTTATGAGAGAGAGAGAGAGAGAGAGAGAGAGAGAGAGAGAGAGAGAGAGAGAGAGAGAGAGAGAGAGAGAGACAGTTACACAAGCATTATATACCCAACTGTGGCGGCAATTGGTGCAACAACTTCAACAGTTCCACAATCACAAACTGACCTGCAAGAGAACAGCCTAAACTGTTACAAGTCTTAAAACTGTTATGACATGACTCAATATCCCACAAGCAAATCCTACGAAAGTTGAAATGAGTAATTAAGGGTCAGACAGCAAAACTAGAGTAGAATACATGATTATACATAAGCTCCCACCACTTTCTAAAAAAAGTAAGATTCTTGTCAAATTCCCTGTGGTGCATACCAAAAACCATTTGACAAAATCTTCTTCAGGAAAATCAAATAGATCACTATCAGGAAAACTATCTTTCCATCTTATTAAGGACAGCGAACAAATTTTGAGCTTATGCTTCATGCTTACCAGCCTTACCATTGTTTCCATACTACTTTAAATCAATATATGAAAACACATGGAATTCTTATGCCTCAAGGAGAGGCTCTCCTTAAACACCCTAAGCCATATGCCTTGAGGCTTAATGCACTATAGGCTTACCCTTCACATTGTGAAGCATATGGGAGGCTTATGACTGTCATCCCCTCCCACACCCCCCCCCCCCCCCCCCCCCCCCCATTCCTTTCATCAAGAAGCTTATTCCTCCAGGCCACTTTTTTTTTAGTAACAATAAGTCAATAACATTTTATTAAAAAGGAGAAAAGTGCCAGATCTAACGAGAAAGCATAGCTCATGGATGAACATGTAAAAGAGATATATGCCAAATCCAACGACGACTACTCTACACGGGCACTTAGATTACAAGAACGATCTAACCCTTGTTTGGCTAAACAATCCGCCATTACATTTGCAGATCTACACACATGCTAAAACAATACTTGCAACCCAGATACTAGAGAACCGATCTCATTGAATAAAAATTGCAATTTCCATAGATCTCTTGGTATCTCATTTTCTCTTAATATAATCATTTCTTGTAACTGATTAAAAAACACTACTGTGAAATGAAAAGCTTTCTCATCAATCATGCTTTATGAGGAAATTAAAAGGATCCCAGTTCTCAGATATTGTAGCATAATTTGGAAAGGCAGTAACCACATTAGCAAAACATCTGTAATAGTTTTGCTAATCTAGAACATATTACCCTGTCATATCTGTTCGATCATATGTAGTTTTCAAGCCCACAACACCGCAAAGAGAAGCTTATTCCTCCAGGCCACAACACCACAACATGTCAAGTTGGTTTACTTCATTCAAAGACTTTATTGGTGTTTCCCTATCTCATTGTACTTCCTACATTTCAATTATTTTATACATGGGCATTTTTTGTGCATCTATTTATCGACCTCTGTTTAGGATTACCTATATATATTCATGCTTCAAACCATCTCAACCAAAATTCCTTGCCATTAGACTTCCTCCTATCTAGTCAGTCTTGATGATATCTGTAGGTGCAGAAAATAATGACTCACAATAACTGGGGAGCCTTAGAGGACTTATCCAACAATGGTGATGACTGGGTACCGTCCGAAAGCCTGAAAGAGTAGAACACACGGTCAGAGGACCCTGGCCTGGGCGGCGCAAGGCTCTCCGATGCCAAAGTCAGTGAATGAACGGGAACAATGGAAGGAGAGGAAGAAGAGAGGCAGAGTAACAGCTCTATGAGTTGTATTCTGCGTACCTTGCATGCGAAATGCAGTCCTTTTTATAGACGATTTGGAAGATATCTTGGACGATATCTTGGCATGGGTCTCATGATTCGACTGGGAAGTCATGATCTGCCCACGTTGCAATTAATGCGGTCCAATCCAGCCCACTTTGCATTAAATGCGCGTCAGATCAGCCCACGTCGCATTTAATGCGCGTCTTGTTGGGCCAGATCGTGTTAGACGCCTTTGGCGGTAGGGGTTCCATCGGATCCGCCCTCGGGCCCTGCCCTGATGTGGCTTCAGCCGCTGGATGCCGCCATGTCAGTGATCTGGCGAAGATAGTGGGCGGCTGGATGTCGCACTTGTGTTACTGGCTTGCTCCCCTATTCCTCCACGTGCCCGATGACGTGGGGGATGAGAGGTGCGAGTGGAAGTCCTTTCGTGTCTCGGCTTCCGTCCCGGCTCCTTCAGCCGGGATGGAGCTCTCAGCCGAGATGGGCACATCGGGTAGCCGGGCTCGGCGCTAGTGGCCTGGAGCTGTCTGATTTCGGCTGAGGCCTCTGCCCCGCTAGCCGAGGTGAGAATGGTGCCACGTGGATGGCACGCGGATGGCACGTGAGAGTGCTTAGTCTCATCTGATGGCTGTGATTAGCTTAACCCTGAGGCTCTGGAAATCTCCCCACACAATTGCCCCCTAGCTTTTGACCTCTTAAGCGCCCTGGCCTTTAGTGGTCGAAAGCTAGAAGACTCGTCTGGGGATGCGACGGTCATTGCCTGGTGTCGCTTCAACTGTCCTGAAGCAATGAATGCTCTATCCTGTCTGTACTGGGAAGTGAGTCGACGGCTACACGCGTCGCCTCTTCACTGGTTGCGCTGTTTCAGCGATGGAACGGGCGCGGATCACGAAATCCGTCCTTTCGAATTTCGAAAGCAGCGCGCGCTGAGGGTCCCCTTTCCATAAAAGGGGTGCCTTCTTCCTTTCTTGTTTCTGGTTTCCTTTCACCTTCGCATCCGCGTTCGATTTCTGCTCTGCTGCTTAAAATCTTTCTAGCGAGGACGACCATAGGACGTGCTCGGACCTGTTCTTGAGCTGCCCCTTCGTCTCTGTAAGTTGCTTCGTGCCTCTGTCTAGCTTTTCTTTGAGGTTTCGCGTCTTTTAGGGTTAAGCTTTCGTTGTCTCCCCTTTTTTAGACATGGGCACCCCTAGGTTCGATTTAGATACTGAAGAGGGCATAGCCAGATTTAGGGCTGCTTTCAGTATCCCGGAGGGAGTCCTTCTCAAGCCGGCGGACTCCGTCGACTACGCCACGATGCGCTGGTCCTGCGGCTGGATGCGGTTCCCTCTGATCTCTGTGATCGAGGGCGGGGTCAGATTTCCCCTGCACCCTCTACTTAGGGCTTGCCTCAGTACCTGGTCCCTTACCCCGTGCCAGCTGATGCCTAATGGCTATAAGGTCATCATGGGCACGGCGAAGCTGAATGAGATTCTAGGGACCGACCTAGGTGTCCACGATATCGAGGACACCTACGATATCTGCAAGGCCGGGGAAGGGAAGTATTATCTCCGGGTGAAGCCGCAGCGAAGAGGCTTCGTCCTGGCCTTGGAAGATTCAAGTAAGAATGCCGAAGAAGCCTTCTTCTGTGTTTCGGGGGACTGGGAGTTCGGCGCTGGCGAAAACAGGAGGCTAACGGTCCCGCGCCGCCCCGGGACAGTCCCAAGTAAACATCGCTCCTTCTCATTCATCTTCTTTGCTTGATTTTGACGATGCCGAGCTGACTCCTCTATTATTTGTTATGCAGAGGCAAGTGCGAGGCGACGCCGAGCTGCGAGTGAAGGCTGGAGGAGGAACGCCGACGACGTCAACAAGGTTGAGAGGTACAAGGGGCACGAGACCAGGTCAGCTTGGAAGCTACTCGGATATACGCCGAGATACCGTGGTCACTACCAGAGGACCGGGGTACCCGAGGTGGACGAAGCGCACCCTGACCGTCCAACCGTCTCCGTTGCCGTGCCTGCCGGGATCCCTTTGCCCGCTCCTGCTGCGAGCCGAGCTGCGTCTGGTGCCGAGGCGTCCACTTCTAGTTCAGAGCCGCCTAACCTGACGCAGATTGGGGACGCTTATTCTTCCGATAGAGAAGAAGGTATGGAGGGAAGCTCAAGGGAGCCAGTAGTGAAGGACCTGGCGGCCAAGTTCAGGCTGAGGTCCTCATCCTCTGGGGCGCCATCATCTGCCAGTACCCGCTCAGCTTCGGGCTCGGGGGGTGCTGGCGCTTCTTCTGCTCCTGTCCCCGCCCCGAGCGGGGGAGTTCGGCGACGCTCGCCGGATCGCTCGAAGGAGGGGTCCCCGCGCAGGAAGAGGTCCAAGGCGGGGGAGAAGGACTTGGGGGCCGAACAGCCTCCGAAGGGCAAAACCCCTGCACGGGCCCCCGGAGTCAAGGCTCCAACTGAAAAGAGCGCACCAGCTGAGAAGAGTGCGCCAGCCGAGAAGAGCGCGCCAGCTGGGAAGAGCGCGCCGGCCAGCAAGTCGACCGGCGGGATGGTCCGCGAGCTCACCACCTCGGCGGGGCAAGGGTCTGGATCGTCCTCCGGACCCCGAACTGCCCCAGCGCCATCGAGGCCGAGGATGGAAACGCAGCCCGGTAAGCCTCTGAACGTCGAGGATCGGCTGCTGGGGAACGCCGATGTCATCGGAGCTCTCGCCAAGGTCTGCGCTCTGCCACGGGACATGGAGACGCACGAGGGGTTCGATAACGAGAGCCTGATGATCTCAGCGATTCAGGCTAACCTTCTGGTAAGTGTTTTTCAGTGTTTTCCTTCCAAGTGATTTGGCTCGACTGCCCCAGCTTGACCCATCTTTCTCCATTTGCAGAACGTGCAGAGGCTCCTGACCGTGGTGGGACGGAGTGATAGGAACGCTGCACGGGTCACTCAGCTGGAGTCCGAGAGGGATAAGCTGAAGAGGGAGCTGGAAGAGCAGCGGAAGGGAATGGAGGGGCTGAAGAAGGTCAGCGCTGAAGAGTCTGTTCGGCTGGCATCGGCCCTGACCGATGTCGCCGAGCTCACGTCGAGAGCTAATCAGTTGAAGGGCGAGGTCTGGGCGAGAAACAAGAAGACCGCCGAGCTGGAGTCGGAGCTGGCCAGATTAAAGGCTGAATCGACGGCTGAGGGGACGAGGCTGCGCGGGGAAGTGCTGGCTGGGCGAGCCGAAACAGCGAAATTGAAGACGGCGAACGCCGAGATGGAGAAAGAGAAGGCCTCTCTTCTGTCCGAGGCCCAGTCCGCCTTCCAGGATGGGGTGGATCACGCCACTGAGCTGTATGAGAAGCAGGTGGAGGAGATCACCGTCATCCTGTTCGAGGAAGGATGCCTGGCCGCACTGAGACGTGCGGGGGTCCCTGAAGACCACCCTGTCTACCGGGACCTGCCGAAGTACTCGGACCCGGCTCCTGAGCCGAGCTCCACTCCTGCGGCTGAAAGTGCCCCTGACGAAGCTCCTGCAGTCGCCCCTGCTTCAGACGACGCTCCAGCTGCCCCGGCCCCGAGCGATGCCCCGGTCGCCAGCGACGCTTCGGCCGTGCCTCAAGGCGAGGGCTCCTCTGCCCTGCTTCGGCTGAGGTACCCGTTGAAGCCCCTTCTGCTAGCGACGTTCCAAGCACGGTCACGGTTTCGGCCGAAGCCACTGGTTCAGCAGATATAGTGATCGACCTGGTGGAGTCGCCGAAACCACAGTAGCCTGGCTCATTTCATCTGTAATATTTTTGCTTTCCGCCTTGTAATACTTTCTACTATCAATGAAAAACGGGCTTCTTTACTTGGATGTTTTCTCTCTTTTGTTTTTGGATGTGACATTGAATAGCATTGAATGCCTTTACTGCGACGCATGACCATCGAGGTAGAAAGAGTCATACGGTTTGCATAGCTGTCTGTGCCGATTCTCCGTATTCCGGAGATCGTAAATAGCAGTAAACATGGTGTTACGGCCGATGAGAGAAACGGGCGGATGTCTCCACATGGCGCTACAGGAATCGCTGGTCAACAGGCAGGAAGGCGTGCATCCCATGTAACGCGTAGGAGAATTCGCCCCTTAACTTCCTTCGGAGATTGAGCCCTTCTTCTTCCTATAAGTAGGGGCGATAGGCTCGCCATGGGCGAAGAAAAGAAAAGAACTTAGGACAGTTTAAATCACATAGACGTAGGAGCCATGCCCAGTGGGTGTTCAGAAGCAATTGATCCGGGGGGAACCCCTGCGCATGTGGACGGCTTTCTTCAAGGGGGGAAGCCTGTCGTGGTCTGCGCGCTCTCTGAAGGAACTCCCCGTGGACCACGCGCTCTCTGAACGCGGGTTCATGGCCGACCGTCCCTGGTCAGGTTGCAGGGGAATCCTCTGCAACTGCGGGATGGTCGGGTCCTGGGCGTCTGGCGATCCTGCAGGGTCTTGTGTGGCATCGAGCTCCCTGCGAGCCCCTTGCACCGTGTCAGGATCGTAAGACTAAGGGTGGAGTTGAGGCCTGCTGGACCTGGGGGCTCTTCAAACTTTGGTTTCACTGACCGGAAGGTGTTGAAGAGCTCGGCGAGGTCCAGGGCCTCCGAACTGGAGGGGGTCCTGAATGCTTTGGTCTGACCAACCAAAGTGTATTATAGAGCTCTGTGAAATTCAGGATCCCTTAGAACCTCCAGGTAACGATCCGGCGTCTTCGAACCTGCAGCCTGAAGAGTCGGTGAAGATCAGAGTCTCCCAGTCTTACTTTATTTTCTGTTTTTAGAGGACTGCGATCCTCCTTTCTGTATTTTTCTTTTCTATTCTGTAACTCTTGTAATGAAGCAGTCTGCAATGAATAAAAAGGAAGAATTTCGCGACCATTTGAATTGTGTGTAATGCCTTTTGTTTTCCCTTTTACTTTCCTCGCACTGTCTTGGAATGTTTTTGTGCTGCCTTTCCGTGCTTCAGTGCTTGCACAGTTCTTTTCTTAAAAACTGTCTTTGGCCGAAGTGGCTAGCTCTGGTCGAGACGAACTGCTTGTGCGCCGAGGTGGACCCAGAATACTGCTGGTCTCGGCTATGTGAGCATGAGTTCGGCTTCAAACCCTTGGAGAGTGTTCGAACTCGAGGCCTCCTTCCAGGGCTACGAACCCTTGGAGATTGGGATAAATCTCTGAGTTTAGGAATTCGGCCGAGTGTTCGAACTCGAGGCCTCCTTCCAGGGCTACGAACCCTTGGAGATTGGGATAAATCCCTGAGTTTAGGAATTCGGCCGAGCGTTCGAACTCGAGGCCTCCTTCCAGGGCTACGAACCCTTGGAGATTGGGATAAATCCCTGAGTTTAGGTTTTCGGCCGAGCGTTCGAACTCGAGGCCTCCTTCCAGGGCTACGAACCCTTGGAGATTGGGATAAATCCCTGAGTTTAGGAATTCGGCCGAGCGTTCGAACTCGAGGCCTCCTTCCAGGGCTACGAACCCTTGGAGATTGGGATAAATCCCTGAGTTTAGGAATTCGGCCGAGCGTTCGAACTCGAGGCCTCCTTCCAGGGCTACGAACCCTTGGAGATTGGGATAAATCCCTGAGTTTAGGAATTCGGCCGAGTGTTCGAACTCGAGGCCTCCTTCCAGGGCTACGAACCCTTGGAGATTGGGATAAATCCCTGAGTTTAGGAATTCGGCCGAGTGTTCGAACTCGAGGCCTCCTTCCAGGGCTACGAACCCTTGGAGTTGCCGGAGTTAGTGAAAGAGACGACAGATTGAAGACAAGGCGAAAAGCTGCTTTCATTGATTTGGGATTCATTACATCTTTAGAAATAGAATTTCTTTAGGTGGGATGCATTCCACGGTCTCGGCAGCGGCTTGCCTTCTAAGTCTTCGAGCTTGTAGGCTGATTTCCCTGCTAGTGAGACCACCCTGAACGGGCCATGCCAGTTTGGAGCCAGCTTCCCTTCGTTTGGTTCTTTGTCAGCTGGCAGGGCCTTCTTTAGAACTAGCTCTCCCACGGAGAATCTTCTTTCTCTGACGTTTTGATTGTATGCCCTGGCTAACCGCTGCTGATAGTCGGTCAGTCGCAGGGCTGCTGCTTCTCGTCGCTCGTCTGCTAGCTCTCGTCGCTCGTCTGCTAGCTCCAGCTCCATCGCCAGGTTCGTGTTATTTCGGCCTTGGTCGACCAGCTCTGTCCTCAGAGTGGGGAGGCCGATCTCTAAAGGAATGATTGCCTCCATCCCGTAGGCCATAGAGAAAGGAGTTGCCGAGGTGGACCTCCTTGGAGTTGTTCTGTATGCCCATAGCACGCTCGGAAGCTCCTCTGTCCATCTTCCCTTTGCCTTGTCCAATCGCTTCTTCAGGCCGTCCAGGATCACTTTGTTAGAGATTTTTGCCTGGCCATTACTCTGTGGATATGCCGGAGTGGAGTAATGGTTCCTGATACCGTGCTCTTGGCAGAAGTCTTTGAAGGACTTGGAGTCGAACTGAGTCCCATTGTCCGAAATCAGAGTCCGGGGGATGCCGAACCTCGTTAGGATGTTTTTCCAAACGAAGCTCCTGGAGTCCATGTCCGTGATTGAGGATAACGGTTCAGCTTCTATCCACTTTGTGAAGTAGTCTGTGGCGACTATCAGCCATCTCTTATTTCCTGGAGCCCGGTGAAGAGGCCCCACAATGTCCAGGCCCCATTGAGCGAAGGGCCATGGGCTAGTGAGGGGACTCAGATCTTGTGTTGGCTGGTGGAGAGAGTGGGAGAACTTCTGGCACTTCTGGCACTTCCTGGCGTACACCTGCGCGTCCTTCTGCATGTAGGGCCACCAGTAACCCTGGCTTATTGCTCTGTAAACCAGTGATCGGCCTCCTATGTGACTGCCGCAGATTCCTTCGTGGATCTCATACAGGAAGTCGTCCACTTTGCTCGGATGGACGCACTGGAGGTATGGACCTGTGAAGGATTTCCTGTAGAGTTTGCCCTCGGGAGAGAGCCAGATTCGAGCTGCCTTGAGTCTGATTCGGTGAGCTTCAGCCTTGTCCTCAGGGAGCCGGTCATCCTTCAAGTAGGCGACGATTGGATCCATCTAGCTTGGGCCGAGATCAGCACAGAGGACAAGCCGAGATGAATGGAGTTCTAAGCTTGACCTTGATACTGACCCAACCTCGATGGTCCTTTTCTTCCCTGCTTCGACGGCGGAGGCGAGGTTCGCAAGCGCATCTGCGTGCGTGTTGGTATCTCGGGATATTTGCCTGACCTCGGCTTTCTGGAAATGAGATAGCAGTTTTTTCGCAAGGGCTAAATAGGCCGCCATCCGGTCATCCCTGGCCTGGTAGTCTCCGGCGAGCTGGCTCGTTACCAGTTGGGAATCGCTGAAGATCACCAGGTGTCGGGCTCCGAGGATTTGGGCGCTGTTCAACCCTGCTATCAGCGCTTCATATTCTGCCTCATTGTTTGTCGCTTTGAAGTCGAGGGTGAAAGCCTGCTCTATGACCAGACCCTCTGGCGATTGGAGGACTATGCCGGAGCCAGCTCTCTTGGAGGTAGATAACCCGTCGACAAAGATCTTCCATGCCACGGTGGGAGGCTGCTCGACCTCAGTCAGCTCTGGCTCGTGCCCTGTGCCCCCCAGTGCCGTGCCGAGCTGGGTCGGAGCCGGGTTGGGGGAGACGAATTCGACAATGAAGTCTGCCAGAATCTGGGCTTTGATCGCAGTTCGGGGACGGTACTGTATATCATACTGCCCCAGTTCAACTGCCCACTTTGATATTCGCCCTGAAAAGTCAACCTTTTTGAACACTGAACGGAGTGGATGCTCCGTGATCACCACAATGGTGTGGGATTGGAAATAATGGGAGAGCTTGCGAGAGGCGCTGACGAGGGCCAGCGCAAGCTTCTCCAATAGAAGGTATCTGGTCACGGCATCAAGCAGGGTCTTGCTCGTATAATAAATTGGTTTTTGAATTCCCTCGTCCTCCCTGATGAGGACGGAGCTCACTGCGTGATCCGAGACCGCAAGATACAAATAAAGAATCTCCCCCGAAGCTGGGGTGGAGAGTAAGGGTGGTGACATTAGATAGGTTCTGAGCGCGGCCAATGCCTGGTCGCACTCGGGGGTCCACTGGAATTTCAAGTTTTTCTTTAAAAGCTGAAAGAAAGGCCTGCACTTATCTGATGACCGGCTGATGAAGCGATTGAGTGCTGCAGCCATTCCTGTGAGCTTCTGAACTTCCTTCGTGGTAGAAGGGCTCTGAATGTTCTGGATCGCGGTGATCTGATCCGGATTAGCCTCTATCCCCCTCCGCGTTACCAAGCTGCCGAGGAACTTGCCAGAGGCTACGCCGAAGGCGCACTTGGAAGCGTTCAGCTTGAGCTTGTATGCGCGAAGGATGTCGAAGACTTGGCCGAGATCCGCCAGATGGTCGCTGGAGTGCACTGATTTGACGACCATGTCGTCGATGTACACCTCTACCGTTCGGCCGAGCTGAGCATGGAACATTTTTGTGACGAGGCGCTGATAGGTCGCCCCCGCGTTCTTTTGCCCGAAGGGCATCACCTTGTAGCAGTAAGTGTCGCGGGGGGTTATGAATGACGTTTTCTCCTCGTCAGGCTCGTGGAGCGGGATCTGATGGTAGCCTCTGTAGGCGTCGAGGAAGCTCATTCGGTCGTGACCAGCGGTGGCGTCGATCAGTTGGTCAATCTTTGGAAGGGGGAAACTATCTTTAGGGCAGGCCCTGTTCAAGTCCGTGAAGTCCACGCATACCCTCCACTTACCAGTTTTCTTCTTGACCACTACCGTGTTGGCCAGCCATACCGGGTACTGGACTTCCCGGATGGCTCCTGCCTTTAGCAGGTTGTCGACCTCTTCGACGACCGCATCTGTCTGCTGCAGCCCTGTCCTTCGGGCCCTCTGCACTACCGGCTTGTGGTCGGGGTCTACATTCAGCTTGTGGCACATGACCTCAGGGTCCACCCCAGGCATTTCGCTTGGGCTCCAAGCGAAGACGTCGACGTTCTGCATCAGGAACCGTGAGAGTTCGGCCCTTTCTTCGCCTGGCAGCTGGGTGCCAACCAGGAAGAACCTGTCTGGGTCTGCCGGGCTCAGCCTGACCTCGGCCAGGTCCTCGATGCTCTTGTTCTCGGGATCTCGGCCGATTTCATCTAGGCCTTTCTCGAACTCGGCGAGGTTGACGCGCTCTGGCTCCTTCACTGTTGGGACTGCGGCCAGCATGCACTGCCTGGCTTGTTGCTGATCTCTCTCCACCGTAACCACTTCCAACTTGCCCTCCTTGTTCTCAAGGACGAACTTCAGCTTCTGGTGGAGGGAAGAAGGGACTGCTTCTAACTTGTGGAGCCATGTTTTGCCCAAAATGACGTTGTAGGGAGAAGGGGCGTCCACGACCAGGAAGTCGGCCGACACGGAAGCTCCGCCAACTCGGGTCTCCAAGGTGATCCTACCCTTGGGATAGACTGGCGTGGCGGATAACCCCAGCAGGGGTGCACGGACCTCCGTGAGGTCTGCTTCCGAGAGGTTCATCTTCTTGAAGCAGTCGTAGTAGAGGACCTCGGAGGAGCTGCCGGAGTCGACGAGGATCCTCTTCACTGTGAAGTCTCTCAGCTTCATTGTGAGGAGCAGGGGGTCGTTGTGAGGGAGCTGGATTCCCTCTAGGTCTCTGTCTGAGAACGAGATGGCGGGTCGGTCGCGGCGGGCTTTCTTGGATGCCGGAGCGAGCTCGGCTTTCATTACTTCCTTCCCGTGCGAAGCCCGCCTGGCTTCGGCGCGGGCCTGGGAGCTGCCCCGAGACGAGGGAGCGGGGGTTGAGGACGCCAGATGGATCACGTTGATGATCTTCTCTGAATCCTCACTGTCTGGATCCTGGGCTGCGCTCTGGTGAACTCGGCCCTCGCTGCCGCCGGCATCTCCTGCCTTGACGAACTCTGAAATGTGGCCCTCCTCGGCCAGCTTCTCCAGGTACCACTGCAAAGACTTGCAGTCCTCGGTCCTGTGCCCGTTACCCTTGTGGAAGGAGCAGTAGAGCTTGCTTCGGCTGCCGGAGGTGGGCTCGTGCTTCAAGGGCAGAAGCCATTTGAAGAACGGCTTGGTCTTTATCTTGGCCAGGATGCGGTATATCGGCTCCTTGAAGACGACGTTGACGCTCTGACTGGCGCTGGAGGGAGGTCTGGGCTTCCAGGCGCCCCCAGACCTGGACGACGCAGGCTTCGCCGAACTGGAGACCCAGGCCTGCTTGGGCTCCTGCTTCTGGAAGGGCCTCCCGCCTCTTTGCCGAGGCTGTCTGCTCTTCTGCTCGGGCTCCGGACGCCCGTCTTCTTCCCGGGCTCGGATCTCATCTTCCTCCCGGGCGACGAAGCGCTTTATCCGGGACATCAACGCTGGCATGGACTCTGGGGGATCCCCGACCAAGTCCTTCCGAAGGTCGTGACCGGGGATCAGGGCATGTTGGAAGGCGTAGATTGCTATCTCTTCCCTGGTGCCCTCGATCTGGCTGTAGACCGCCCAGAATCGTTGGGCGAACTTGGCAAGGGTCTCACCCTGTTTCATTCTCAGGGCGAGGAGGTCCCCTTCTTTCTTGGGGACGACGGTGTAAGCTTGGAACTTCTTTAAGAAGGAGAGCTGGAGCTCCTTCCAACTGGAAACTGACTTCTCTGGGAGAGAACAGAACCACTTCAGGGGGAGGTCACCCAAACTGGAGGAGAAGATTTTACAGTTCAGGTGACCCTCATTCCCCCAGATGGACATCTTCTGGGAGAAGTGTCGGAGGTGAGCGGATGGGTCGGACAGTCCGTCATAAGGGACGAACCGCGGGACAGAGAACTTTTTGGGCAAGGGGGTGCGCTCGATCTCTTTTGTGAAGGGTGAGCCCCCCAGATCAGTGTGGCCACAGATCTGCTTCTGGTCCCGCACGTCCAGGTTGTGCTGAAGAGCTAGCCTGACGCGTTTGTCGAACCGCTCCTGCTCGTCGTCCTTCTCTGGAGTCTGGGCTCTTGGCTTTCGCTTGGAGTGGTTCGGGCTACGATGGCTATGAGCTCGGCCATCGCGGCTATGATGACTCCGGCTGTTGCTCGAGCCTTCGTCACGAATCTGGCTCCGCTTATGGTCCAGATGGTTTCTGAGATCTTCGCGGGGAGGCTGGGCTGCCCTACTGGGGGCGTCCCTCTTCTTCCCTTGAGGCTCAGAGACCTGCCTCAAGGAGGCGGTTTGCGCTGCCCTCAGCTGCTGCTGGAGCTCGCGAATCAGCTGCTCTTGCCTCTGGAGGAGAGCAGTTTGGGCTGCGACAACCCCTCCAGTGGCAGGGGGTTGAGCGTGGCGCGTCTCTTCTACGGCCACGGCTTTGTCCTTGCGAGGACGCCCATGCCGACGCTCATCGCGTCGGGGTGGCATGACTTCTTCTGCTGAGATCGAGGTCTCGAGTCCTTCTTGAAGGGGGACCTCGACAAAAGCTGCGAGCCTAAGCGGCCCTCGCCTGCTGACGCGCCATGCACCGTCCGGGGAGCGCCCTTGAGGAGGGACGTCCGTCGACGGTGGTGGCAGCTCGAGCGCTGCTCTCGAGGATTCTCAGCCTTTCCTTGCTTTCGGAGGCATGGCTTCTGGGAGATTGAGGTTGAGAAGGTTGGAAAGGTTGGGATATTACTTTCCCACAGACGGCGCCAATTGTTGGTGCAGAAAATAATGACCCACAATAACTGGGGAGCCTTAGAGGACTTATCCAACAATGGTGATGACTGGGTACCGTCCGAAAGCCTAAAAGAGTAGAACACACGGTCAGAGGACCCTGGCCTGGGCTGCGCAAGGCTCTCCGATGCCAAAGTCAGTGAATGAACGGGAACAATGGAAGGAGAGGAAGAAGAGAGGCAGAGTAACAGCTCTATGAGTTGTATTCTGCGTACCTTGCATGCGAAATGCAGTCCTTTTTATAGACGATTTAGAAGATATCTTGGACGATATCTTGGCATGGGTCTCATGATTCGACTGGGAAGTCATGATCTGCCCACGTTGCAATTAATGCGGTCCAATCCAGCCCACTTTGCATTAAATGCGCGTCAGATCAGCCCACGTCGCATTTAATGCGCGTCTTGTTGGGCCAGATCGTGTTAGACGCCTTTGGCGGTAGGGGTTCCATCGGATCCGCCCTCGGGCCCTGCCCTGATGTGGCTTTAGCCGCTAGATGCCGCCATGTCAGTGATCTGGCGAAGATAGTGGGCGGCTGGATGTCGCACTTGTGTTACTGGCTTGCTCCCCTATTCCTCCACGTGCCCGATGACGTGGGGGATGAGAGGTGCGAGTGGAAGTCCTTTCGTGTCTCGGCTTCCGTCCCGGCTCCTTCAGCCGGGATGGAGCTCTCAGCCGAGATGGGCACATCGGGTAGCCGGGCTCGGCGCTAGTGGCCTGGAGCTGTCTGATTTCGGCTGAGGCCTCTGCCCTGCTAGCCGAGGTGAGAATGGTGCCACGTGGATGGCACGCGGATGGCACGTGAGAGTGCTTAGTCTCATCTGATGGCTGTGATTAGCTTAACCCTGAGGCTCTGGAAATCTCCCCACACAATATCATTTCTTGTTACTCCAAACATCCATCCAAGCTTACACATCTTAACCACACTGGATGTACCCCATCTTCTTGTACTAATCATGTTTGTGACATCCTCTGAAACCCTTCATTTGTTCTACAATTGCCCCCATATATCAAAATCTATCATACAATGGCACCAAGTGGTTTTATTTTATTTTAGTATATTTTTTTGGAAAGATATTAACCAACTTGTATTGATTAAATCAAAAGCAAACAGAACTCTTACATATCATGCAACCCCATCCTTAGCTAACTGATCAACAACCTGATCAGCCTCTTGGGGACATTTATATGACAAAAGATAAAATGACCCTTCCAAGCTGAAAAACGAATTTTCCTATCTGATTCGCCAACTTCCGTGATTGGGCCGGGTCGAGGAAGAAGCGCATCGTATGGCACAAATACAATAAGAACCTCTTTCTACTAGAACTCCAATTCCAATTGCACCAGGCCCCTTAAGTAAGCACCCAATGCACTTCAGCCTTATTGTCACAAGTCCAAAGGACCCAAATATTTTTGAATATGACAGCCACTACTTTAACCTGATTAAACCACAATACCTCCTATCTGAAGCTGTCTCAAAGCATTATCATAAAAATTAACTAAGAACATAGCCAAGGAGACAGATTCCTTCATCCATTTCTCTTCAAACCCCTTCCATCGAAGAGAAAAGCCCAACCTGGAGTTGTTTGCCTCTATTAGCTGGAATAAATACATTCTATGAGTAACGAGAACACCAGCCAAAATCGAATGCAACTTCATATGCAGAAGATGATATGACCCAACACCTAGTTGCAGAGTAATCACTCTCTACATATTACTTCAACATATATTTTATACGTATAAATCTAATCATATATATTACTCTAAATGTAATGAAAGTTTATTTAACACGAGCCATGTACTAGGTAGGAGTAGGTGGAGCAAGCATATACAAGTTATTGTTGTTGCTTGTTTTGTTGATTTTGTCTGGTAAGGAATCTTATCTTTTCCTGAAAAAAAAAAACATAATCAATAAAAAAGAGAGAGGATATTTTTCCTTCTTTTTAAAGTCATAAAATCTTTCCCCCTAGTTTCTTCTCCAAGTTGCCTTCTAGTTAATGACCAAAAGCATTTGACAATCTACAAAATAAGAGAATGTTCTCAAATCATGTCCAATTTATCTGCATCAATTTGCCTTGCTAAAAAAGGAATTTAGAACAAAGTATAATTGAGTTGCCTCTCAAATAAAATAAGACTCAAAGTATGTAGGTTTTCTCTTTATTCTCATTCATTTATTCTTCAAACGATTCTACCAACTCCTCTTGGGAAAAAAAAAATTAAACTTTTCTGCTTTTTTTCAACTGAAAATCTTTTACTTCGGTGTATGTGCTGTGAATTTAACAATGGATTTGTCCTCAAGTCGCCCTCCACCCTAATTATAACACTACTAAGTGGAGCTCAACTTTGACAAATCTCCTAGCCTTTCACACTCACCTATACGGCCACACCCAATTAATTGACATAAATGCCAATTCAACATTGATATGATGATCATTAATACCATTAGAATTCAGTCGCAAAATTAATAGAACTAAGGAGAAGCAGTGAATTTTGATTGTTTTAAATGTAGGGTATCAAAATGATATTTGACCCACTCAGCTCGTTTGGTAACTTGACTAGTAAAGTCAAATAAAGTTAAGGCATCCTAAACATCATATTAAAAGCACTTTTTCTCAAACTTCCCTCCAACTTTTCTAATTTAAAGTAAAAAAATAACCACATTTATTACCTAAAAGACAAAAAAAAAACTCCATTTTTCATACCAAAAGTCAACAATATTCCATCCCAAACAACTAAAAACAAAATACCATCATAATCCACTACATATTTTATTCATACTTTTCATTTCACTTCACTCCACTTGACTTTAATAGTAAATGTCAAACGGGTAATACAACACCCCCCTCGATTGAATGTATCTTGGATTAATTCCTCCTTACAGTTTTGGACATCTCTAATCAAGGGCGGAATCAAGAATTTTATTTAGGGGGGCAAAGAAAAAAAAAGACTATAAAAAAAATTGCGATGTAAAAAAACTTATAAAATAAAAAGTGGATTTGTCATTCTTCTTCTTTATTCATGCCTTAAGGTCTCTGTCATGTAAACGCCGTGGAAGAGGAAATGGTCCGCGGAATCGATTTCCTACCACCCTAGTTGGGAAGCGCGGATCCACGCCATCGTAGAATTAAAGTACAAATGGAGGGAAAAATCGGGACATTTCATCACTACACCAAACGCATACCGGCGCCTTGTCTCCTCCTCTTTTCACAGGCAAACTTCTCTGTGCAAAGCCATAGGTTTCCTGTTCTGTAGCTTTGTTTTTCGACAGGGTAGATGGGATTTTCGGAACCTCTCTAACAAGGAAAGATAATGTAAAATACCGGAATTTCCTACATTTTCGCCGCTGCACCAAATAAGAAGAAGAAAGCTCTAGATTTTAGCCCCTTTCCGTTGAAACATCACTTGCACAAACAAAACTTTAAAGTTTCTACGAGATGTGCTTTCTCCTCTTCCTCTCTTGGATCATAAGATTTGGGGCAAGTGTAGATGGTTAGAATGAATATTAAAAAAATCTCTTTCCCAACTCCATTAAGCCTTGTTTATTTATTCTTCTTTTCTTCATTTCCTTTTTTTATTTTAAGTTTTTCTTAAAATCAATAATATTTTTATTGCCCTTTTATAAGAGCTTAAAAGATCCATAAACAATGGGGGCCATCCATTAATGAATGGCCACACCATGAAGGGGCCAAAGCAAGCTTCTTTGAGAAGCTTATGAAGTGCGCTCCCCCCCTAATAGCATTGTCAATTTCTCGGGTATTATACATTGATTTTTCATGCTGTCTTGAAAATTCCACATTTAACAATTGTAAATTTCAAATATTTGAGCTAATAAAAATCTTTTTTTATGAAAAAAATGATTTTCAGCTACAACTCACAACTCTACGAAAATTCTCATTTTTGTGGATTTACCCACCAATGCCAGTTATTTTGCATCTTACTGACAAACTTTCCATTTGACTTGGCTGTGGACACATGTCCCTTTTTTAGGATCCAAGGATTGTGGGAAGGAATATATCTCTCAACGAGCACTTGGCAAATGGGAACATCAACAAAACTTTTATTGGACCGACCCTCTTTACACAATCTTTCTGTATTCTATTCACTCACAACTGCAAAGGCAGAATACAAAGGAAGAAAAGTAAAAAAAAAAAAGGAGCAGAGATGCTTACTTGCCGACCTCTTAGAGCATATCAACAAGGTACCTTTCCTACATTGCCAAATTGGAAAGGCATCAATACAATACAGCAGTGTGCCGAGTTGGAACTTGAAAGCCCAGACCACACGCATTGCATGTAACTTGCAAGTCGTTTTTGAGGCTGGAAGAATCATTTGATCAGTCCATCTGCAAAAGTGTGTTATTGATACATGTGAAATCCATGCCATTCATCAAGCGGCGTATCCCTGTATGAAACAAATAAACCTGTACGTTGTAAAGAACTGGGCCCCAGTCCATGTGATATTGCCCATTTCTGCTCAACCCAATATTGCCCAGAGTTTTTTAAAAAGGCCTTATGTGGGGTTAAGGTCAGGTTTCTGAAACTTTTTGGACCACTACAGACCCGGTTCTTTACGGTTTCCTCCACTCTTTTTTTCAGCGGATGCTTGCCGAACCCAACACTCTTCTATAGGGGTTACAGGCATGACATACTGTCTTATGCATCACTACATTCGCAATCCTTGAGTTTCCCCTGCCTTCTGCCTTCTCTCTAGGCAAATGCTCGCCGGATCCATTGTCATTCTACAGTGGGCCATAGGGGTGACAACAGTATTAACACATTATATAATGGTTTGTGGCCCAGCTTATGACTGACCACATTTTTAGTTCCTGCTCATAAGATTTGTCTTGTTCCTCACATTTACACAAGGTAAACCATAACATTCTCTGTGAATTGTGACTAGCATGAATCTAAAGAATTGAAAGTGATGGTCTCTTAAAGGCATTGGCGCTCGGCCAAATTTGCGGGCAAAGCTGCCATACAGCAGCACTGCATCATGGCATATGCAAGTGGGTGGGGCCCATCTTTAAGAAATCCAATCGGTCCAGCATCTTTTACACACATTTTGTTCTTTGCATAAATAACTTCAAAGTGTATTTCGTGGGGCCTACCGTTAGATTGACCTGTTGATTTTAAACATGTGCCCAACTTTTATTTCCATAAGGAAAGAGAGAGAAAGTAAATAAAGTTGAATCACGTGTTCAGGATTTAGTTAATCCAACGGTATGCATATTGTTGATTTGAATAATATTTTACATGTATATGCCACGGGGGTGTTAGAAACAATAAAAGAATTTGATTTCTTAAAGGTGTGCCCCACCCACTTGCATATGCCAAGCATGATACAGCGCCGCTGTATGGTAGCTTTCCTGGATTTATAATACAGGAACGCCATATATGTTCATTGCATTGACTTCCATGGCATAACATTGAATGCCACTTTTTTTATTTTTTAAAAGATTGAATGCCATTTAAGAAAAACAAAGAAGCAGTTAACAAGAAAACAACGTTAATTTGACAGTTATAATTGAAAATAGATGTTAATAGCTATAAAGAATATAACAATCAGATCAGTGACTAGTGTAGGTGAAGACAATGAAATTTTCTGGGCTGCCCCACTTATGGAATTCAAAATCAGTATTAAATATGTTTGGGAGATATTGGTGATAAGGATCAGCTAATTCACTTGAATGGACATGATCAGCTTTTAGCTGAAATGAAATATAGTTTGTAGTGGTTTTTATGGATACAACTGAGTTGGGTCGTGGTTTGGGTTTGGGTTTGGGCTTGGGCTCCTATTAAGTAATTCAGAATTTGGTCGGATCCACACTGTGAACCTGAACTGGAACTGACCCATTTTCATCTCTTAGAAATGTTTCCCTACATCATGTATCAGGCTATCAGCTGTGCCTCTCATATAATTTTGTTAAACGGGCCTCATAACAAATTACCCAAAATCCATCCTGGCCCGTTTGCAAAATACATACAGACCTTCGTGCTAAATATGTCGGCCCGAACCGGGATAGATTTGGGCTAGGACTAGCTCGGCCCATGGGCACCTTATCGATCATTGATCTAGCTATTGGAAATTAATAGGACCTTTTGTGGTTATGGTGGAAGGCAAGGGCTTTTTTTTAACAGGGAAGGCAAGGGCTTTTTTTTAACAGGGCCAACCACTCCACCTCAAGACCTAGCATCCATGACATCAAAGGTGGGCGTGTCCCCTCCACCCAAAAATCAACTACTCGTCCAGACCACCGAAGCCTACCTCCACATCCGGTTGGCAATGAGGCCCATTTACACATACCCGACTAATAAAAATGTTGGACCCATTTAGTTTTGGAGTCTTATTAATTTGGGTCTGATTAATCAGGATGCTAGGGTCCAAGTTTGGGTCCATTTAAGCCCAGATCTGTGGCCTCAAATCCAAACCTTAAATATATATATATATATATACACACATTATGCCTAGCCTAGTTGTGATTCAAACAAATTAGGAGGTGGGGTCCACATCATTAGGCCATGGTTTATCCAACCGTTCACTCAATCTGCAACTTTCCAGTCACTATGACCACCTATCTGCATCTTCTTTCACCGACTCATGTTTTCTTCCAAACTTGTCAAATATATGATTCTTTATATTTTAGGAGTTTCTCTCTTAAAAAATTGGGTTTGAAACTTATTTTGGATTTAATGAATGAGGCCCCTGTCCAAAACCCAATTTAGATTTTGATTGGTAAACAGATTTGATGCCGGATCCATATAGGTTTCGACTGTGGACCTGGAATTCTGCTCATGGTTGTGTTTTTTAAAAATGGTTTTTGACTTTGTAAAAACTAATCTTAAAAGCATCTTATCATTTCAATATTACTTTTGAAAATATTGATATTTAGGGCCTGTTTGGATGCACAAAAAAATATAAGAATTTCTTTTTATTTTTAGTTGTGGAAGATAGATTTAAAGCATTATTATTAGGTTGAATGACATTTTTTTCTTTTTTTTTTTTTGAAATCTAATGACATCCCTTTTTAAATTCTTGGATTGATTGGCATTCCCATTTCAAACAAGAAATAAAATAAAAATATAAAAAGTTCGAATCGAATTTGGAACTAAGAAAATGGTTTCGAGCCAAAACCGAAACAGTCTTTGCGAAATATCTCGAGTCCAACATGATTCCGACTAAGAATGGACCCATTTGTATTCGTAGTTACATAATGTCATATTAGGATACCATTCATCTATTTAGTCTTTGGATTTGCAATAAATTTATGATCCTGATACGACGGGTCATTCTTATCATAATCTGAACAAAGAAATCAGAAAATGTAGGCAGTCTAAACAAATCCATAATCCATTTCTCTGTCTTAAGATTCCGAGGAGTACAATTTGACATGCTCTCGATTCCTATAACCAGAAATAAAGACGGAATGGTAACAAGAAATCAAAAGAGAAAGAATAAAACGACTCGTCTCCTCTGTCACACCGCGAACTTTATCAAGCGGATTACTTTTCCTTTTTCAAACGTCGGTTTCTCGACCCTTCCCACACTTGTTCTTATAAGTTGCAGGATCACCAGCTCCAGAC
Source organism: Litsea cubeba (assembly GCA_012931725.1). Lineage (NCBI taxonomy): Eukaryota > Viridiplantae > Streptophyta > Magnoliopsida > Laurales > Lauraceae > Litsea > Litsea cubeba. Next base: position 19,743,310 of record CM022945.1, read on the forward strand.
GCCTTTGAAATCATATCCAAACACTTCTCCTTTGTCTCTGATAATCTGTTTCTCTTGCCATCTGGTGCAAAATGAGTGACCCCAAGTACGCTTATCCTTACCCAGCACAAGGTAAATTCATTTCTAAGCTGTTTGGTCAAGATGTGTTGTTTGTTTCTCTGTTTCCTAGCATGGGTTGTGTTTCTGTTTCCACCATGGGTTCATGTGTGTGTTTTTTTTTTTTAAGCTACATGTTTGTTAGCTTATGAAGTAGGCTCTATCCATGACATCTGTTGAGGGGTATCTCCTTGTTATGATGGTGCACCCTTATCTTTTAATTACCTGTTGATTTTTTTTTTCTGAGTGTTGTATATTTCATGTATTTTTAATAAATTTATTTATTGGCATGGATGGGTAATGTTGATGAATCATTGGGTTTCTTGGAGTAGTTCGGTTTGTTAGTTTCATGTGGAGAGAGGAGGGGATGGGTACCATATGAAGTTGCAGGATTTTTAGCTTTTTTACTATTTTGATGGGGTTTGTTTGGAATATCATTCAGGTAATTGGTAGTGATACATAAGAAAGGGCCTGTTTCTTTTGCATAGGTATTGTATATGTAAGAAGTCAAGGTCAAATAATCTCTATCAAAAAATTATTTTAGATAGTTTATCTGAGAGGAGAAGGGTACAAGGACATAAGGCAGCTATTTAGATGGACCTCACTTATTAAGATTTGAACTAATAGGGTGATGGGTGATGGTTTTCAATTAGTTTCTCATCTCTCCTCTATTCAATCTCCATAAGAGGGGAGGTTATTTGATGGTCATTTTTAAATATTTACCTTTGATTCTTCATTTTTAAACGCTGACGTCGTGTTTGGCAACCAAATCCTCGAGGATTCCTCACTAGATTTGAGAATCGAATATTTGACAATTACAAATCTTCGAAGATTTGGTCAGGTGGAAATCCTCATTCTTTAGGGCCTGTTCTTTTAGAAGAATTCCTGACAGGAATTCAGGGTGTTTTGGAATTCTGAATTCCTGTCAGGAATTCTTTGTTTCTTTACAAGAATTCACTTGCTTTTGAAATTCCAAGAATTCAAAATCCCTAAAAAGGCAGGATTTGGAATTCAACAATGGCCTGGAGGATTTGGAATTCGTTGCTTGAAACGGGAGGAGCCTGACAGACGACCATATCTTCCGGGAACGTGTGTGAAGGGAGAGTGGGTGGGCGACATGCTGTTGTGGAACCCACTGGATGATCTGATCACAGATCTGGACCGATCATCGGGCCGGACATGGCGGGGTGATCTTAGAGATGTGGACCCGTGAGTAGCCGTCTTGGTTGGCCCACCTGATCCAGCAGTCTAATCAGCTGGTCCTGGTTGGCCCACCTATAGGATTCAGACGCGTGAGCAGTCTGATCAGATGGACCCAGGGGTTGATTGAATCTTGAGCAGAACCCAGTTCAGAGCAGTCTGATCAGATGGCCCACCTGTAGGATTCAGACGCCGAACTTCATGATCACAGAACCCAGTTCTGTGTTGAGTGACTGTGTTGAGTGAGGAGGACAACCTACTGTATATAGAATAGTGGCTGGTGACCTATTACCTGGTGACTTGGTGACCTGATGACTTGGTGACCTGTTACCTAGTAACTTGGTGACCTGATTACTTGGTGACCTGGTCACTTGATGACCAGTGACCTGATAAAAGTAGAGAAAAGGTGGATGACCTGATGATACATTAACCAACAAACCTATATAAATCATATTAGATAAGTTATGATGGGCTAACATATTTTGGATGTGTGAGATTGATAGTGTGATCTTGTTGGTGGGCAATTTACACTTGTTTTTGTATAGTACCAATACATACATGGTTCTAATTTCAGATAGAAACTCTTTTAGCTATGAAACAGGGAATTTGTGGAGGCAGGAAATTTATAATTCTCAGACAGGAATTCAGGCATTTGAATGAAACAGGGAATTCGAAATTTCAGAATTCAACAGTATTTCAAATGCCAGCATTTGAAATTCTCAGACAAGCACCAGACATGAATTCTATGAATTCTAGTAAAGAAACGGGCCCTTAGGATTTTCAAGTCCAACCTCTCCAAGGATTTGGAAGTCGTTAGTTTTGCTAGAGACACTTATACCATTTTTTCTCACCTATACACACCAAAATGTACCGCTATCAGTTTGAAGTCTTTCAGCTATACAAATAGTTAGGAATCTTCAAATCTTTGCCTTCAAGGTATTCTTCGATCCGTGGATTTCTTTTGGGATCCTCATCTGCCAGCGAAGTCCTACAGACTTCGAAAGTCAATTACATGAATAAAACATGCCCCAAATTATTTTATGAAGAAGTAACTGTACTTTCACATCGTCTAAAATTTATAGACTGTAGAGCACATGAGTGTAGGAGATAATCATCCTTGATTAATATCTTCTGTGAATGAACATGCTGCATGAGACCTTTTATTTAGTTTGTGGACTTGTTTGTGCAATGAGATGATTCTTTCCATCTCGCATTTCTTTTTCCATGAGAAAGGAATCTTGCATTCCTACCCCTCCCCTAAATAATTGGAGTCCTCTTTATTGCAATATCCCCCATGCTTTGTGTAAAGCCATGGAAGAGGAAACCCGGCCTTTCACACCACGTCTGGTAGGATTTCCGGATCCTCTCAATAGGAAAAAACACGGCTAAAAAGGCCGTTTCCTCTCTAGGATCCTCACTGCACCAAACAACAACGAGAAAGGCGCTAAATTGTCTCCCAACCTTCTCGCGGAAGTGGGCGTTGCACAAAGGCCTCCTTAAACTTCTTTAGGTTAATATTTGATTTTGGAAGTATTTATGTGATTTCCCTGCATGGGTTTTTATAAGGGGAGTTCTATTGTCACCACGAATTTTTCTCTCCCCACCGCACTAGAAGACAAAAAAAGATATTTTTTTCTAAACTACCCCTCCTCCCTCCTCTTCCCTCCCTCCCTCTCCCACCCTCTTTCCTCCCTCCCTCCCTCCCTCCCTCCCCCTATCTCTCAATACCGATCCCCCGTCTCTAATTTCTCTCTTCTTCTTCCTCTTCATCTTCTTCTCCAGCTCCGTCGTCCAAACCCTAGCAATCATACATCCGACCGAATTCCTCGCCCTGCAATCGATCAGAAAATCGCTCTCCGACCTCCCTGGCTCCACCTTCTTCTCCTCCTGGGACTTCACCTCCGACCCCTGCAACAACTTCTCCGGTGTCCTCTGCAGCTCCAACCGGATCATCTCCCTCACCCTCAGCGACCCCACCGCCTCCTCCCTCGGACTCTCCGGCCGCCTCTCCCCCGCCCTCTCCCTCCTCTCCACCCTCTCCCGCCTCTCCACCCTCTCCCTCGTCCCCGGCCGCGGCTCCGGCCCCCTCCCCTAAACCCTCCGCTTCCTCGCCATCAGCCGTAACTTCCTCTCTGGCGACATCCCCGCCTCCATCTCCACCCTCCGCCTTCTCTGCACCCTCGACCTCAGCTACAACCAGTTCGCTGGAACGATCCCCCGCCAGATCGGAGAAATCCAAACCCTAACCAATCTCATCCTCTGCCAAAACCGCCTCTCCAGCGACATCCTGCCGATCTCGCCGGCGGTCACACGCCTCGATCTCAAGCACAACAATCTCTAGGGAAGAGGATGGAGGGTGGAGGGTGGGAGAGGGAGGAAGGGAAGAGGAGGGAGAGGGAAAGGGAGGAGGAGGGGTAGTTTAGGAAAACTCATTTTTTATTTTTTTTTTGCAGTGGGAAGAGAAATTTTTAAGGTGCTAATAGAACTCCCCTTTTTATAATTCAAGTCCTTTTTTATTGTAATATTTTTTTTTCCAGGTTATTATCAAGGACCTCCTGTAATGGCACCACCCCAATATGCAGCTCCACCACCAAGAAGAGAGGCCGGTTTCCTTGAAGGATGGTAGATTTATTCGTTCTTTCAATCTATATTGCTTGATTATATTAAGTTGAAGTTTGTTTATAATACAAATTCCTATCTTTTCCTTTGGGTGCAGCCTTGCAGCTCTATGCTGTTGCTGTCTTATTGATGAGTGTTGCTGTGATCCGTCCATATTTTTTGTTTGCTGAGTGTGGTCCATTTCCTAGTGTGATTTTCGTGTCTCTGTCTGTCTGTCTTTCTACAATGGGGAAGAAAACTGATGTTTGGAAAGTGTTGTATTACTGAATAAAAGGGTTTGTAATTAGAATTATTGAAACCCCATTTAGGGGGAAAAAAACTGGCTAATGATTCTCATTGGTTCCTGACTTCATGGGCGTGGTTTTTTTTTTTTTTTTGGGCGGGTTTTTGCTCTCTCACATTTCAAAAGTTCATGGGCTCCAGCTGGGGGTGGGAGGGGACTCTCTCACATTGCTGGACTCTTTTTTCCAGACAAGAACTAGTGGAACGAGTCATTGATGGGGTCAGTGGCAGGAGACTGTAGATTTTTATGATAGTGGGGTCCACTTGACGTTGTTTGGTTCTGAAATTTCAATGCTACAAGGGCCAGATGATGTGATGAGTTGTTGCAGAGCCAGTAATCAGCAATACGTCCAATGGCCCACCTGTCTGGGTGGCTTCCCTATAACCTTTATCAGTTGTCGTCTCTTCAGGACCCGTAGCACTTTCGCTGGTTTAATGGGAAGGACCCTGCCGCATTGTATTGGCTTGGGCTCTGCTTCTAGGACTAATATATAATATAATATATTAAGTTAGAAGATTTTGAATTTAATTTTGACTTTTATCTATTTTGTTCAATAAGTTACTTTCAATTTTTACAACTATCAACGTATTCTTCTTCCACATTCCCGTTTCTAACATACATTAAATCATACTTCTTCATACATATCCATGATTAGCATGGATTTTGATACTATTATATTTTATATGTGCCTAATTTTATGGGCCCATTGGAGGAGCTTGGTATGTTTCACAGTTCACACACAAGGTTGTTATATCTTCTATATTATTTGTTTTTGCGCCCTCCAAATGTGCTGGCTTTCATAACCATGTGATGAATTTGGGTTGTTGATAGGCTGGTGAAAAAGGGAAAAAAAAAAACAACGAAAAATGAGGAGCAAGTGGAGTTAACCACATGTACAGGAAATCAGTTTCATGGTGCCCCGCACAATTGATTTGAGCAAAATTTTATGTTATAAATTGCATAGACTGCTGGACATGATAATAGTTTTAAGGTGCATCTGTTAATGGCAGCAGAAGAGGAAACTTGGCGTTTTATCTTTTAAGAATTTTGACTTTCCTACCATCTCGACGAGGACGTTTGAATCCTCTTTCACGCTGAAATAAGCCAAAAAAGGGAGGAATTTCTGGCCATTCCATCGTCGCTGCACGAGCACGACACTGGATATCACTTTTCTGCTGAAACCGGCACAAATTAAAGCCTCTTGAAAATAAGGTTCTGTAGAATTCAATAGTATGCAATGCTCAAACAGTGCAAAACATGACATGAGGGTACAGAGTCACATAAGAAAGTTGGGACTTAGCTATAAGAAAGTTAGGACTTAGCTATAAGAAAGTTATCACAAACAAATACAATGGATAGAGCCAATATCTTCATTAAGAAGTTGAGAGCAACGGATACACCCAGTGAAGTGTCTGTTCATATATTGCTTTCAATGCGGCTCATTTTTTCTGACATCAAATCCACAATTTCCACAAGAATCGGAAATCAGATGGGGAAGAGAAATTTCAGCCACTCAGGTCTTGTCAATGTCATCTCATATCCAAATCCATTTATATAGTCAAATTGAGCCTGGCTGATGTAAAAGTCAAATTGAGCCTGGCTGATGTAAAAGATCCTGACTTTGATGTTTCAGCTAAAATGAAAAATATTGTGGCTTGAGAAGTTCTTCTAGATGAAGGTTTAGCAACTGATTTTGCAAAGGTATTTATTTTTAAGTTCTTTTGCATTTTTCATTTATTTAATTGGTCCGGATCCGGATTGATGGGAATCCAACCATCATAAGCCAATCAATCTATCATAAGCTAATCTTGCTCCTCATGTGAACAAGTTACTTGCAGTTGCAGGGTAGACATTGAAAAGGGCATTTATATAAGTGACTGTCATCTGCTAGGATGGGGTGAGCTGTTGATGTGGCAAAATTCAAAATTCAAAATTCAAAATTCAAGCTTTATAGGACAATCACTTTGCTTACCTTAATGATCCATCCTTATTCCTAATATTAAAAGTTTGAGTGCTATGGTAGGTCTGGTTTTGGGAGATGATAGGAGGGCCCACCCTTTAACTTGATGTCCTTCATGCCACAGACATGAATGAATTTGGGGTCATTCCTTGGACGAACCTAACCCTTTTATGTTTTTTAGTGTATGATAGGTTTTTAGTGTATGATGAGGTTGTAAATTGATATGATAGAATCTAGATCTCCTTTCTTCATATCGTTCATCGGTTGGGTCTATATTAGAGGTCAAGTTTGCTCCAGACCAGATTGATATCTAGTTATGATAAAATATATTATTAACATGCATAATAAATAGGATTAATATATTTCATGCATGTAAACTCCTTACACTCGGGTAAATAGGTATTCAGGTATGAATGGACAGGACAAGGATCCGATATTCAATCTGCAGTCCATGCCTCAAATTTCCCAGGTGGATCCAGGGTAATCGGGGTCCATTTACAGCCGATGGTCTTCCTCTGACTTTTGTCAATAGGAGACCCAGACTCAACTGATTTTGGGTAGACTGTAATTTATAATAACTAGAGATTAGGTATTATTTACATGTACTGATGGTGATAGAAAGGAAATCCAACCATTGTTGCTTTTGAGTATCATTCTCATGTACTACTAGTTTAGTAAGAATAGGCTAACTTACTGAAATGCGCGTCTTCTCCAGGTTACCTAATTCCAAATGGGCCTGTCACTTCCATCCTTCTTTTAAGGCACTGATGAATGAAGAAGTTAATCTTATACAACTTCTTGGATGGTGCACAAATGCAAGCATATACAACAGAGAAGCTATTGATTGGAAAAGAAGATCCTCATTTACAAGTTTGCATTGTAATGAGAAGGTTGATGAATGAACAGCAACAATTGGGTTGCAGATTTGCACACTGAGGTTGTCATATTAATAGTTGGTCATAAGCTAATCAGACTCTGAATTTTGTATATAAAACTTGGAAGAGAATTGTTATATAACCACTCTAGAGTCTTAGAGCGAACAAACCAGAGCATTCAATTTATTTATGACACTGAAATGTGTTTATTGGACATTACACTTAGGATTGCTGTAGAACTGCATGCAAGGAGAAGAAAACCACATTCCCATAGAAGCCCCTATTTTTTTTTTGGATGAATTAAGTTCCTTTATTGTCTAAGGTATCATATAGAATCACCTTATATTTGATGGATTAACCACGGCCTTTGGTTAAGCTGCTACGGCAACCTCTTCTGCTCCCCCCACCAAGCTGCATCCATCACTCCCAGCCGCAAATGGTGCACTCTTCACATCATTTCCAAGGAAACCACACCCACTACCACAGCCGCCGCCACACCCACTACCACAGCCGCCACTACGGCCACTGCTCTTTATTCCATATCCACACCCACCACCACAGCCGCCACAGCCACCACCACAGCCACCGCACTTAGCACTGCCTATATCTACATATTCACCACCACCCTCGCAGTGGCCACAAGCGCTGCCATTTTCTGCTTTTGCAGTAGCACTAACACCTATACATTCACAACAACATGACCCACTGCCACACCTGCTGCTCTTTACTGCTTTTGGAGACTCACTGCCAGAACCAGTAAAGATGCTACTCTCAGCCGCCACCACCTCCGCTGCAGAGGTGACGACATTAAAGGCTTTCCCTTCAGCATTGCACCCGTTGACTTCCTCATCTAGATCACCCAACACCTCAACACTTTCTCCACTGATGATGAAGGCACCATATCCTTCTTTTCTCAGCAAGTCTCTGAGTATGAATGCCAACACTATCCCAGGCAAAGCAAACCACTCTTCATTCACCTGTTGGTAGAGAAATTTCACATAAAAAATACATGAGCTGTATTGAGGATTATGCCCAATTCTGATGAAAGAAGAAAGAGAATAAATATACCATGATATAACCAGATTTCAAGTTAAACATTGCCAAAGCTTTCCCATATGGATAATCTCTGGAGAATCTGACTACAGTCATGAAGTCACGCTCATTTCTCTCCTTGTTGCAGCATCCGCGTTCAAATTCCAGCTTTCTCCCAGGGAAAAGTTTGACCTGTTAAGAGTGTGCGCGATGAGAACAATGACCAAACCTGAAAGCACAGATAGTAAAACCGAAGCAATTTTTTGTACACTAATACTTTGGACCGGGTTCTGTTTGGTGGGTTACAACCTTGCAGGTCCTAGTGGCTATAGTTGAGAATCTTGACGATCCTTCTCGAGTTGGCAAGGCATTCCGATATCCCACCGACTTCCTTGGATTAGAGTATCCAGGTAGGACCAACCAATAAAAAAATATAAAAGGAGGGCTTAAATTGTACATGAGTTGGGAATTGGGATAGTAACATGCATACCAGATGGTTTCCCCTGAGCTTGAGAATATGACCATCTTCTTCAGACCTTTTATCTAGCTGAAGAGACCAATTCGAATCCAATAAAGCCCACTGAGTTTCCACAAACTCAGCTAATTTACGTGTTTCACCAGACCCTCCTATTACACCAACTACCTCTCTCTTTGCAATTCCTGTCTTGGCTTCTTTTGAATTCCTGTAATCATGAGAAAGGTCAAAGGAGCAATCATGATAGTTCATGATCCAATGTTCATGCAGTATTGCGGACCAAGAAATTTAAGAACATCACTTCATTTTTCAAAAGACTTGTTGTGTAAAGCAACCCTACACACAATGAGCTATCAACAGAGAGCCTTACACGGTTACACTGCATTTGAGCAAATTGCGGCTATTGCAAGATAGACTTGTTCAAGTGCACTCGAATCAATACTATTTTCATAATGTTCTATTATGGATTTGGCACTCACATATTTGTTATTTAATATCACCATCACAAATGTTCAGTCATATATTGTAGCATCTAAATGCAACCTATTTATTATAGAAGTCTGACAGGGATGACATGCAGTCCTTAATCATAATACTAAATGAAAGACAATGAACTATCAAGTAACAGTGCTTTTAAAAGAACACAGTTCAAGGCATGGGCGGACCCATGTATAAGCTGGTGGGGGCTAAAGCCCCCACATGATTTGGCAAAAGCCCATAAGGGCCTTGAGGACTTTGAGTCTTTCTCCCATAAACTCTCTTTTCGTCGACTTTGAGCCCCCACCAAATTTCAAAAAAGCCCATAAAGGGGCCTTGGGACTTTGTGACTTCTCCAACCGGACCCCCTTTTCTCTTCAACTTCGAGTCTTCTCCCAACCTCATTGTGACTCCGAGTTTTCTCCTACCCTCTAAATCACTCTGACATCGGCGCATCAACATTGGTCGATCGCACTCTCTTAACTACTTACAATGATATTTTTTATTTTATTTACAACCATCTAAAACCTTCTTGACAATGTAGGGTTCTCAATAGACTTAAGTCGGGCTATATGTGCTTGAGTTCAAGTTCCAATTTTATAGAGGGCCTGCTCCCATTTGTATCTTTAGATATATTATTTTCTTCATATCGTTAGTCATCTTAAAGTTATTTTATATATGGACTATTTCAATTGACCATCATTAGCCCCCCTCAAACGAAAATTCTGGGTCCGCCACTGGTTCAAGGTCACTGAAATACCTCATATATAAATACAACAATTTCCACAAGTGGAGTTCAGAAATGCAAAATGCTCAATTCCATCCAAGAATGCAAAAACCATGGCTTAAATAACTGATGCAGGCAAAAATTGAATTACATGCATATTCATATCAGCCCATATTATGTCACATCATATCCATGCACTAAGGTTACATGTCAATTAGCCATCATGAAGACTCAAGGGGGAGGGGGTGCTTCAGCCAATAAACCCAATAATTCAATCAGTTTGACAATGACTTATAAAGGTTCAGACAGGCTTTTCTCTTGAGAGAAACTTTGCACCATATCACTAGCAGCCATATTGCATTGGTTGTAGACCAGCAATATAGACTGCTAATTTTTATGTGCATGCAAATGTGAAGCTGCAATAAATTGTATAGAGTTCACTCCATTTTCTTCAGAGAACTTCAGCAAGAGCTTACCTCATCTGCATGCTGATGATCTCCTTGCCAGTATCATCCACAACACAAGTCCAACCTCTGAGTTGTTGAACCCTTCCAGGAATTGGCAGGAAACATGTGTTAACCGATAGTGGATGTGATCGGACCATGTGAAGAACATAGGGAGCCAGCACGGGAACAGTGAACGATGCAGCAATATGCAGACAGATTGGCATAGAGTCTGTAGTGCCCAAATTAGGCACCAACTCAAACCACTTCTGAATTGACAGTTTTGAGTCTGGGCCTGACAATTCTTGCAGAGATATTGAGGTTGTTCCCAAGGTTTTGGCTTTCCTTGATATGGAGAGGTTTGAAGGCATATGAGACTTGAGCATGAACAACAGCTCCCCAGCAGTTTCGCACTGGAAAGCAGCTACATGTTTCTCCCCAGATTCAGAAAAAACAGTCAATCTTCTCTCTGCTTTGAAGAACAAATCCGGCTGACTCTTGGAAACAGAGACAACCAAGCTACCTTTGTGACCAACTGGTAAGTTTCTTACCCCCACAATCTCCAAGAGAACCTGCAAGATGATGCATGAGAGATAGGAAAAGGGCCCCTCTAATAAGACCAATGTCTTTGCTTTCTTTGTCATCTTAAGTTGAAGAATATGACTCTGATTTGGTACCAGACCGCCTTTAATAGAACAAAAATAAGAAAATGTCTTTTGGTGCATTTGTGTGATGAGAGGATTCCGTGATAGAGAGAGGAAATTAGTCTATTTTTTGTGCTGCCTACTTTTTTTTTGTTTGGTGTGACACATTTTCCTTGTGGAAAAGGGAAAAAAATGAATTGATCTTCATTTCCTATGGGAGAGGTACGAATGCAGGATTCCTCTCTCTCGTTGAAACAAAAACCTGCAGAACACGGAATCCTCTCATTGCACAAACAAGTCCTGGAGAAGACCCAAATGTTCCCCTTCCTTAATTCTTAGAGGAACATAAAAGAAAACCAGTCTATTGTGAAACAATTCACAGTTTAAAATATAAAACAACACCAGGTTTGAAAGGAACTCTATCTAGGAGACCATGTAACCAATCAAAAAATGGATAAAAAAATCCTTAAATTTTAATGTTTCAATACTCCCCTCCTTGCATTTACTTCATATAGGAGCTTAGATGTTAGAAAAGATGTACAAGTAATGTATTCACAAACAAAATAATAAAATAGTAAACAGTAGGAAAGTAATAATAGTGCTCCAATGCAAAAAAAGCTTTAGAGGTGGGAAGCATACCTCCACAACTTTTTTCTGTGTAAGTTGGAGTTCCTGATGCTCACTACAAGGTGTAATATTCTTGCCGACAAAAGTTGCTGGCCATGGAGAGAGAGTGAGAGGAGAAGGAGCAGTACCCCTGTACATTGCCCCTGCCTTCCAGTATCTTGACCCAAATGTCACTTCCCATTGCTTGGTAGTAGCTTCAAATCCAACATTGAGTTTCTTTCCGTTGGATCTATCTGAGTCTGTATCATCATGTTCTAATACCTTTCCAACTGCTGCTACCAGGTCTTTACAGTAGGATCCAGGGTTCAGTTGGTGAGAATGCCAAATTAGATCAATATCATAAGTTGGTACACAAAAGCGATTCATAAACCTTTCTAAATTTCTCTTGATCAAATAGAGAAACCCCTTATATCTAGCCAAGGCTCCTTCAAGAAAGCGATCATCCTGCATGCTGGGCCTTGATACCTAGCAAAAACAAATAAACAGTTGGGGCAAAAGGAAGAACTTAATCATAAAAAATCCGAGGGCATCAATGAGAATAAAGTAGTCTTTTCTAAGAGTTGAAACAAAGAGAAAAGAGTAAGGACAGAAATAGATCCAAACTAGGGCAATTAAGTATGGTGATTTTATAAATATTTAGCAAGCTCTGAACAGCCAGCTTGGGTTTTGGTTTTCCCATGAACTGAGAATGCAAGATCTCAGTATGTTTTTCCCTTTTCTGGAGATGTGTATTTGTAAAAATTTCAAAATTTTGAAATGGGCTACAAATGGCCCTGCAAAGTAATGCACGAGGAGCCATAGAGTGAGCACACAGCCATTTTTCTTCAATTGTAGGCTTTTGGAGTTGGTTCTGAAAGGGTTTAATGGAGTCTACATCAGCAACACGAAAAAAGAATTAGCACCAAGCATAAGACAGGAGGTAATTAACTGTATCTCATTGAATTGAATGGTGAGCATGGAGTACATGTATACATAGGTATGTGGAACCTTAGATATCCAATCTAGGACTCCAATTTGGACTTGCACTTGATTGCTTCTTATTAGTTGTTTTACAACCAAATGACTCGATTCAACTTCAAATTAGTACTATTGAAAAGAATATCAAGCAAAAATGGCTTGAACTAACTCGGACACTACAAAACTCGGAACTAGACCAACCATCAAATAAATGTTGCAACTTCTTCAACCCTTGCCTGAATGGCACTCTAGAGCTTGTTGGAAAGATAATTGAATAACTGATCTAATGCCCTAATTTCACATAATCAGGCCATTGTTTGACACTAAATAAAACATGAAAATATATATTTTGCTATTGGTAATAAATAAATTTTGTTGAAGAAGGAGAAGCATAAAAAATAAAAAATAAAACTTGCCAATTCTACAAGACTCAAATGCATGACAAACAATTCACTTGTGGCATTCGCGGAAGGCAACTACCAGAGTGGAGAAAAGCACTATACAAGCATGTGTTGACAGAAAAGACACAATAAATTGCCGGGTTACCTGATAAACAAAAGAGCTCTGCCTTTTCACAGCTGAAATCAGATCATATTTGATATCGTTTGCAGCCTCAGAGAAATTTTCAATGGTTTCTTCAGGTCAAAGGGATGGTAAGGTTAAGCTCATATGGCTCTTCTGGGTATAGACTGCTCCAAATCTCTACAGTTCTCTCCTTGGAAGTGCCTTGAAGAACAGATACAACACCAGCATTGTCCAGGATCCGACCATAGAATTTCTCACAGTCCTTTCTATATTGTACCTAAGCATATTGATCACATATATACTAGAGTAAGAAATCTCAGAAGCTAAAAGTAATAAGTTTGCTTTGGCCCCCAGCGGTTTAGGGGTGGAGAAATTATTCTAGAAGTTCTTTTCTTTTGAGAGTTTCAAAGTCTCAAGAGTCCAGAAAAAAACTTTTCTCTCCGCTCCTAAAATGCCAAGGAGTCAAACACAATTTAAGTAAATGAACAAAATTCTCATCCACATAGCCTACCGGATTGAGCCTGTGGCAGTGCCATATCCATTCGCAGTCAAGGGGCACAACCAAAGGGCCTTCCAGAACCATAGACTCAGTATGTTTTGCGAGCAAGGGTAGCCAACAACTCTTATACCTAATATCAGAATTTCTTAAAGTCAGAACCAGACACAGAATTACAAATGCTTGGAAGCATCCAATTTGTAATTGCAATATTCACAGAAAAGTTGTGAGTGAAATGTTCTTCCAAACTTCAGAAATAAACCATCCTAGCATTAAGATATCACGGGGCATGTTGGCGATTGAAGTGCATGTGTGATTTCACAAAATCCTGGAGAAACTATGAAAATAATATCAGCATCTGTTCATCAACAGAAGATTGAAAAACTATGGACACTCGAATCCCTGAAGAATACAGTTGGTAAAATTGTATTTTGTTGTACACTAAAATCACACAACATAAACGTGTTGTTATGGTTGAAATGACAAAATGTATGTGAACAGCTGCAGTTGACTCCATCCTGAACGATGAGGCAAGGTCCTAGAATCAGGGATTCCAACCATCAGCTAATGCCCTACGGATACACTTGGAATTTTTAGCTATCTCAAAAGTCATTATTATAACATGATCCAAGATTCTAACATCTTTGGTTTCTGTTTGTATCCCAAGTTTATATCTTCTTTTCTTCTTAATTTAATCTCTATTATTGTTCAAAACAAAAAATAATAAATTATGAAAGCTGGTAGGTGCCTAGTTTAATGAACACAATGTAAACCATACAGTTCAAAATGTTTGCAACATCTAAGAAAAATAACTTTGCCAACCCTCTATTGGAGCAGTGTTAAGACACCATCCCTGTCATGGAGAACTCCAGGGTTTGAATGCTAGTGTTTTCACTTGCGACTTGCGAGTGAGTAAGGAAGTGACACAATTAGCTATAAAAAAATCAAAAACCAAAAAGGAACCTGTGCTTCTGTGAATATATTATCAAGAGATCGTCATTTGCTGGGTGTCTGAAACATATCTGAACCATATAACCAGTACACTGTTCATTCAAAGAATCTCTAACTGGAAATTAGTGATGCGCTGCACAAAATTCAATCATAAATTTCATCCATAAACCAAGAACTATACAGTAGTTTATGACTTGCTTGTTAGATTGTGTACCTGTAAATCGCCTTGCTTAATAAAGGGCCCTCATAAAGGCACCGGTTCTTATCAACAGCTGCAAGAAACTGCAGCTGCTGTTTTGCTGCAGCCACAAGGTCAACACTAATAACAATCTTTTGAGCTTTGAGCCATGCCAGTTCTTGTTTCTCATCCATGACCACTATATTGGATATAACAAAATCCCACCGATAATAGAATGCTCGAATTTCAGAAGAACTTCAACTTCCTGTCTGCAATAGAATGGGATATATAGGCTTAAAATTTGGTGGTGTTGTAATTTTACCAAATAATGAAAATGCCATATACAGAACAAACTGAATGTCTCAAAATCCTGAGAAATCCGGGCAAGATAAAGCTTTTACTTCACAAACTAATAGCCGTTACACTTCAGGTATGACCTGATTGTGTCAGAGACCACTTTGGATCATGGAGGTCGAAAAGGGGGTCTCCTTTCGGACGCAGACATGCAGTTCCTGCTTTTCATGTAGTCTCAAATCACAGAGGCATATATGAACATCCATCCATAATATCCATTCTGCTTGCAATTTGGGATACATCCAAATACACCCAAATACACTCAAGAAATCTTATAAATCTGCGCGTGTGCAGTTGAAATTTTAAATAAAAAATAGATAGAATGTTCATCTAACACAATTAACCAAGAGAAATTTCTAGAAAATTTTCAAAACATCAGATTAAATCAACAAGAATAAGAATTTCACTTGAAATTCGTTTCCATCAACAAAAGATAATTAACTTGGATTTCATTGGGAAAACATGATCAATCAGATCAGTTGAGATGAGTCGAGTCACAACTCAGCGGTGTACACAGTACATGCCTACGTGATCAGGTTCGTCCCTCCATTGGCCTCTACTATGTATAGGCCCAGACCTAAATACACAAAAGTGTCCAATCCATTCAACCATGGATGAATTGTCAAAAATTATAAGCAGATAACATTAAATTCCACCAAATGGATAGTTGGGATGATTCAAGTCTCATTAAACATCTACAGACCATCAAGATGGACACTCACATGAAGAACAATCTTGATTATCCAATCCTAGAGCTAATACTGCTTCTTTAGATCAACCCATTACAGACAGCCATACAAATTAAAGAAACACAATAACAATAACAACACAAGAATATCAATCAATCAATAAGATAATTCTTTTCAGAACTTACCATCCTAAATCCTTTCATAAACAAGAGATTAAACTTCAAACAGGTAAAAGAAACGCAAATTAGAGAGTACGCATCATATATTACCTAAGTTACAGAGATCTGGTAATTTAAAGTGAAAACACGAAATGAAAAGCACGAATGCAAAATCAGAGATAACAGATACAGATGATATGTCGAATCTTAAAATCACATCGAATCGAATCAACGGAACATGATAAGAAAGGAGAAGATGGTGGAATTCGATTGAAGTGACAAGGGAGTGTGAAAGAGAGATGGAAATGGAAAAGTCACCAGAGGATTCCACGGTTCCTGCCTTGAATTTTCCGCGAAGAGATGGGTGATCGGGCGGGTCTGTTTATAGGAAACTTTCTTGGTTTCGTACTTTCTTCAAACACCTATCTACCGGACTGGTACCTGTTGTACTACCTTCATTCAAAAGCGTGGAATGACGAATATAACCCCCCCTTCTTTTTTATCCAAGCATCACATGATTCACATTGACGCTTCATAAAGGGCACAGTTACAAATTTCGTCGCAAATAAAAAGGATAAAATTAGAAATGGGTATATCCGTTGGGGGGTGGTATCATCCAGATAAATTAAGAAACACTTATTTGTCTATTTGATATGATTTGGACATATCTGATAGGCAGGCCAGGAATGACACCATTGACACTAATAAGTATCCACGTTAAGAAAAATAATAGGATAGAGGTGGTAGTGATGGATGTGAAAAAGTGTAGTCTAAATATTGAGGGTTTGACTCAGAATAAATTAAAATGGAGAAGTAGAATTCATGTAACCAACTTCATGTAATTGGATTAAGGCTTTTATGGGAAAAAAGAAAAAAGAGAAAAAGGATTTAATAATGATGTTTGTATTTATTTTGTGTAGAAAAATATAATAATGTATGATGAATGGGATCAATTAAAATGTGCATAACACTCCAAGTAGAGAAATTTTTGAAGTATATTTCACACATGGAGAGATAATAATTGAGTTCGACTAAACAAAGGTAGGCATGCATTTTAAATTAAGCAATCATCATCAACATTGTGTGATTTCATTTCGCTTGTTTAGATTTTATTATACTATCCCGATATGATGTTTTATATTAAGGAGATGCTCTTATGAGAGATATCTCTCATAAAAGCATCTTCCATTATATTATATACGTACTGATTATATACGAGTGGTAGATAATACGTCAATATAAACCCTCCAAGTTGTGGGCCTTGCTAGGGATGAAAATAAGTGCGGATCCGATCGTCCTTAGATTTTAAAGGGCAGTCAGTGAATGGGTGATTATAATTAAAAATATATATGTGTCATCGTCATTTTCATTTTATGTAAGGGGGAAAAAACATATGTCCAGGAACAGGACATTAAAATCTAGATTTTGGTTCCATGTCCCAAGGGATCTACACTTTTGCAGCCTTAGAGTGGTGTAACAGTATGCCACCTCATCAATTTTTTTTCCTCAAATCATGCACCTTGTGAGGCATGGATGACCCATAGGCCATAGATGATCTAAATCCAGATTATTGACTCTCTATCCATGGATACGTTGACCTTTTTCATCTTTAATTATCAGCTTGCGTGCGGAAATCAGGCCTGCTGGATCATCCAGTTGAATTTTTGAGCAATGATCGAGTTGGGTGAACCCCATGTAGGACGAAGTTCAAAAGATTAAAATTTTAATAATTGGCTACCCAAGTGAGTAGGATTTTCAGTTGAGGGGTACGGACCCAAACAAGCAATTGGGTTTTGAGAACAAATCCAGAAATTTTCATGTGAGTTTTAGCGGCAGATATAGGGGTTTTATGTGAATTTTTAAAGTCGAGTTGGAGTTCTCATTATGGTTTTAAAAGTGGACTGAGGTCCAATGAGTGCGATCAATCCCATATTGATATACTTAGGTCTGCCCTTGCAGCTGAGCAGGGATCTACCAGGTAAAAAGTAGTTGTGGTCTTGAAGGTGGACAGTACGTGATGGGGCTATGTAAAAAGGGTTGGGATGTGGCTCTGCAGGCTGTAGCCATGGTCTTGGCAAACGGTTAGGAATTGTGGATAGACTACGTAAAAGGGCCTAACTTAAAATTCTATTTCAAAGAGTAAATTCATCAGCTCTGTTTCAAGCTGATCAGACTGGCAAAACAGGCCCTAAAGTCTATCAATGGACTTGAATTAGACCAGGTTAACGTGGATCTGAGTCAGATTCGGACATTACATTTGGGTTCAACCGGGTGGACCTGGAGCTTAGGATCTGACACCCCTATTGGGTCTGAGACTCTGATCCAAAGGTTTTTTCTTAGGATGTTTCGATTCTTGTCTATAAAATGAAAGTGGGTTTTAACATCCGGATCAGGATGAGAAGAGTCGAACCTGCCATTTGTTAACCAGGCAGACATAGACCCGGATTCTAGGACCAGGGTCAGACACCACTTCAGACCAAATGCAAGCAATCCAGTTTCATAGTTCATGCGTTTCCCGTTTCCATGAATTCTGCTGTTTTCACTAACATGCAAAGTCGATGTGATTGTTCCACACTCCTGATTTCTCGGTACGGTTGTAACAGAAAACCACGTCAAAATGTAGAAATGAGTATACTAGCCTGATGCACCACACAATGTTAAAAGTATATATGTGACATTTCCAATGGTGTGCTCATTTTACTTACTTGAAATCATGGGCCCATGTGGTAATTTTACATGAAAAATAAAATACAGTAAAGCATCAAATTAAAAAATAATAAAAAATAATGGGATTATAATAAAATTTATTTTAGTTTTTTGGTATGAAATCTTTTTACTTTTTGTATAAAAAAGTACAGTTTTTTTTTTTTGTAGAGAAAGTGGAGTTTTTTTTTTTAGTAGAGAAAGGAGTTTTTTTTTTTACTTCTTTTTTTTAAAGATAGAAAGAATTTTAAATTAAAGTGCTATTGATATGACCCCTTATTTGAAGTATGGAATCTTTTTACTTTTTGCATAAAAAAACTGGAGTTTTTTTTTAGTAGAGAAAGGAGTTTTTTTTTTTTTTTTTTTACTTCTTTGTTTTTTTAAGATAGAAAGAATTTTAAATTAAAGTGCTATTGATATGACCTCTTATCTGAAAAATGAATGCTTTACTTAACTTTTAGTAATCTAGTAAAATAACAAATGGGACGATTTAAGAAGGCACACCATGCGGATATCAATTTTTTATAGAAGTAAAATATTGGATTAACGGCTCCATTGCGTAAAAGGAAGGATTGAAAAAAGAGAAGTTCTACTATGGAAGGCCTGATACTAATAGTCTCAGTCCACTGTCATGTGATAATCCTCACTGTAAGGATTTGCACATCAAAATCAAATTTACTCAGCTATATGCATTGATATACGACTTTAGATGGATTGTACTATTTTCACAGGTGGCCCCAGGGGCGGCCCTGAGTTTTCAGGGGCCCTAGGCGATTTCTTAAAGTGTGGCTCTAACCGTATACCCACCGATAAATGATAAAAAAATAAAAGATAATTTTTTTTATTTGATCGAAAATTAAGTCTAAACTCCTTACCTACTTTTACCGAATCAGAATTGTGTTTCACATTAACCAATTTACACCAAAATTCAATTATAAAAACTAAACACTACTGAAAACTAGTAGTCTTCTTGCATTTCTAGCTGCGAAATCATTAATTGAGTCTTCATAATCAAGTTTTTCTAGCAAAGACTTTGCAATAGATAACATAGCTAATCCATTTAATCTTTCTTGGGACATGGATGATCGAAGGTAAGATTTGATCAACTTTAGCTTTGAAAAGCTTCTTTCTGCAGATGCAACAGTAACTGGCAGCAGAATTCTGTACACAACCTATGCATTTGGAAAACAATTATCCCGTGACTTCAAATGATTTAGCACGTCGATTGCTTTTCTTTGCGTTATCTGGTAAAGATCTCTCATGATTCTTAACTCCGAAAATAAATATGTCCCATCAATATCAGAAACACCATCATGTTTCAAAAATAGGTTTGAGTAAACGAAAAGAAAGTAGCCCTGCTAATAGGTTTTACATCACCAGTCTGCCCAGTCCCATCTACTGTCTGCATCGGTGAAAAAATCCGGCGGTTGATCATTTATTTCTTTCAAATACAAACAAGCCATAAAATTTGAATTTGGGTCAGGCTTGGATCAAATTATTAGCCTGAAGATTGGTTCAAAGAAAATTGGTCCAAAACCAAGCTCGTCTAGGCTCAACCTGATTGATTAAATGGACATTGACATGTTTTAGACTTGGGGGCCCCCATTTTGGGCCAAATTTTGGGGGCCCCAGCCGGCCGCCTGTGTGGGCTGTTCCCAGGGCCACCCCTGGGTGGCCCAGCCCCAGCCAGCCCCAGGCAAATGATCTAAATAGCTGAAAGATGGCCCACCTGTGCAGTAGTAGACCGTCCCAGCACCAGAAACTTGGCAATGGGCCAGTGGCATCACTTCCATGGGCATTTTTTGTTTTCCAATTTCCCCAATTTGAATTTACACAAATACCAATTTTTTAAAGGAATGTGGAAATGCAGTACAACAAAGGGGAGCACACGCAAGTAGTGCAGTACACTTATCTTCTCGGTCTGATGAATTGACACTAAAATAGAATGAAACGGCTGGAAAGGATAGCGACAAAGCTTCCGTGTATCATCTTACACGCTATTGAATTATTATTTATTATAAATTTATTATTGAGCCATCACTTATTTTAAAATCAATTGGTGATAGAAACGGCGCAACAATAATTTTAATATAAGGGCGCGAATCGCTCAAAAGCGATGGTAGATGTTGACCTCAACACTATATTACTAGGATCAGAAAGACAAATGGTCAGATTTTGTAATGAGTCAGCTTAAACTTGAGTCCAATGTGACCGACTGCCTAATAACCTTTTTACTTACTAGAGATGGTCTACAGTATCCAGTCCAACTGGTTAGAACCAGGACTACCCGTCTGATTTGACCTGGATTTCAGGTATTTTATATCTAGTTAAATTTTTATGGAAACTTGAACTATTTTAAGTACGGGGAGTATTCATATGCATCTATTCCTTACCATAGGATGAGGGACACTCCCCTTTCACTTGTATATTTCCCTTTAAGTATATATGCAATTAAATGTTTACCTATTTACTTTACATAATCTACTTGTGAAATGACTTTTGAATTGTAAAAATGTTATTTGATAACAATAAAAAAAAAGAAGAAAAGACCCTTAAGTGGATCCACCTAAATAACATAATCATTATGGTATGTCAAAAAGGCCCGAAAACCATTGCCATTGGCCCTGGCTTTTTGGAAAAAAAAAAAAGAAAAAGAAAAGAAAAGAAGCCATTGAGTTGGTTGTGGCAAATTACGTGGCAAGCATTGATGCAGTATTCCAATAACCATAGCACACACTCGTGGCAAACTTTCAAAATACCACATCTATACACTCTGGCTAATAATTAACCAAAAATCGCATATAAAAGCCGTGCCTTTTTTGTTGTTTTTTTTTTAATTTATTTAAAAAAATTAAAATTAAAAAATTACACATGTTTCATACCAGTAACAATGAACTAGTACATGGGTGGATGGTGGTATCCTTCATCACGTATTTCTATACATACAATAAGTCATTGGTCAATATTTGTCTATTGGGATTTAGATAGTTGAACCCAGTGAGTCCTATGTAAATATGTAATATAAGTGTGATCTATTATCCAACATGTCCCACTTGATTGGTTATAGGATATGTATCCAATAATTCCCACCTGGACAGTGCATGATTTGGAGCAAGTGAGGTCTACATATATATATAACAATATGATTGTTGAATTGATGAGTGGCTTGGTATTTCATTTAAACAAGTTCACTCAGGTGTTTGGTTGGGTGGATGTGTTAGATCCTATTAATGGATACGTACCTAGTAGTTCTCACTAAGATTGGATGCACAAAATGGAATGAGATCCATATATAACAACAGGATAGATGAATTGATATTTTATTGAGTGAGTTTTACATGCATTTGGTTGGATTTCTCAGCACTGGCGCTCGCGGAAATCGCTGAGCCCGTGTTTAGATTGGAGTGCCTTTTGCTCTCTTTGATGAACCCGATCTTGGCTTTCAAAAAAAAAAAACTCGTCATTTTTGGATTCCGATCGAGAATTATGGTTTCATCCTTTGAGTACTGGCGCTCGCGGAAATCGCTGAGACCGTATTAGATCGGAATACCAATCTGCTCTTCTTGATGAATCCAATCTTGGACCTTTCAAACATAAAGTTCATCCTCATCGAAATCGCGTATTTCAAAACATTGGTTATAAATCTTTTATACATAGGGATAAATAGCAGAATACATTTACCTAGCTTGGTCATATTCATGACTACCTCCCTGCACTTTGGCCTTTTGATATAACCCTACATGACTTTTACACTAAACCTGCACAACCATGGATCTCTGCTTTAGTTATTACCGGTGTAGGTCACATACTGGGTGTCTGGTAACATTACAGGCGACAACTACTCCGTCTAAAGACTTATTACCGGGCTTTTCTAGATAGATCAAAGCTCATGTCCCACTGCCGGATTCTCATTCCCTCCAAGTTCTTCTCCATTGATTCATGGACTAGCAGGCTCAGATCCACAGAGCTCTTCTCAAAATTGATTTATGGGTAGACTGTGAGTCCTTAAAAGGTCCCTGTTACAATTCTTCACATCCGGCACAAACCCATTTCATTGTTGTGCATCAGCGTCAGGTTGTGATGGAGGAGAAGACCTCCCGCCTTTTCATCTCCAATCTGATTGTTTCCCTTATTCACATCATAGAGAACCAAAGTCGTGCCTTGATCAGAAGTAGGTCGATCTAAAACCTGCATCTCATCAATAGAAGAAACAACCGGCTGAATCAAATTGTTCAATGGATGTGGACCCTCACCAAGATCGGTCAAAATCTAGTTGAAATCTGATCTCCCTTGAGATAAGTCACGTGCAACCAAAATTCTAGAAGTTCCTTTAGGTTTGAACGCTCTCTCAAAATCAGATATTGGATCAGGTGCCTTTTGTGGAGATTTCTTCTTGCCGCTAGCCATTGAACCATGACGAATCTATAAGCTAAAGGAAGAAGAATAAAATCGCTAGATAGGAGAGAAATGCCCTGTTGTTCTTCCACTTCAGTTGTTGCCTTTTGTTGTACCCATCCCAACCCTCTCCACTCCTGGTTCCGACCGCGGCCGATGCGGTTGCTTGGTCAGGGAGCAGGACTGCCCCTCCGACCTGAAATCTCCGCACTGCTTCTCATACTCCGTCTTCCGCCGCGCCACCGCATCCTTCTCCGCCTCCCGGAAGCTCGGTCAGGGCGGCTTCGGCTCTGTCTACAGCGCTGCTTTCCCTTTCGGCATCGACGTCGCCGTCAAGCTCATGGATGCCGGATCCCTCCAGGGCGAGCGCGAGTTCTAGAACGAGCTATCTCTCGCCCCGAAGATCAACGACTCAGATCACATCGTCTCCCTCCTAGGCTTCTGCTCCGACCGCCGCCGCCGCCGCCTCCTCCTCGTGTACGAGCTAATACCGAACTGCAACCTGTCGGACGCGCTCATCGATCGGAAGTGCCTGAAACTCGCGATCTGGACCCAGTGGCTCTCGATTGCCCTCAACATTGCTCGAGGGCTCGAGTTCCTCAAGACGAACCCTAAACGGCTTTAGAGATGGAGCACTGGACCTGTAGGGTTTTGAAGAACCCTAAACGCTGGTTTCTTTCTCACAAAATCGCCAGAATCGTAACCACAATCCAAAAGGGGCGAAAATGATGGAAAGGGCAAGACACGAGTTATATACAGAGGGCTAATTTCGTCATTCCATCTTTTCCGTTACGGACGTCTATATTTGCATTGTGATTTAAAATACAGGTAAGTTTAGTACAAAATACCAAACTACATGGGGGTAATTTGAAATACATGCAAAATACAAGTAGGTATTATGTATTTATCCCTTATAAATATGTTATGCTAATAGAATTATCTATTCAAAGACTCATATATGTCTACCAAAAGATCAGATTGTTCCTTATAACAAACCGGAGATTGATGCGACTATATAAGAGTAGGAGGTTGGCAATTGTGGCCCCACACGATGATACTTAAAATAGCGAAATTCATCACAGATAAATATTACGGATCGCTAAGGGGAACGTTGAGTTGCAATTGTGTGGCCCAGAATTTTCACGACGACACCCAAACTGAATCGCCCAGTTAAAACCGCGGCACTCTCCTACTAGAATAGTTACACCTCTATCGTAAATATAGATATAGATTAAAGTTGAACTAACTAGGATTAAAAACATAAAAAAGGCCAACATCAGTTACTCACCATTGGCACTCGCTATACAAGGGATGAATTTCTGGTTATTTGAATTGGAGGGAGTTGACTCAGCCATCACGACACAATACAATCATTTTGACCCGAGGACATGAAATTCCAAATTTTTTCTTCACCTCCAACCAAACATCTGTGAGAAATCTCGGAGAGCAGGCAAAGGGCCGAGCCGTTCGAGATAGTCTCGACACGTCACCCCACTGTCACTAAAACCAGTCCTTTTCCACGACTACGAAATCCATTACCTCCACACCAAACCCTATCCCATCCAAAACTTCACTCCCAAAAATCACCTGCCCGTCAAATCACTCAGCAACAGTTAAAATCTTCCTCTTCAGACACTTTTCCTCCAACCCTTTCGATTTTTCCACGAATTCCGAATTTCCCACCCATCGATGTCAAAACTCAAAAAGTCTCCCCCTTTTTCACCCAAAGCCATGAAAATCCTTACCCTTTCTTGCAATTTGCTTACCTAACTGGCAATCTACCCCAACTCCTCATTTCCTTTTCCTTGCTGGATTCAAAGTTTGGAAAGAAAAAGGCAAAAGGCTATAGGTATCGTTTTAAAAATCCATTCTTTTGCCTCATCCCCACTGGCAAATAGATGATATTTGAAAGGGTTTTGTGGGAGAGAGAAGGAGAAGAGAGTAAAGTGCGTGAGCGGCGGAGATGGTTGTCCGGAAGGTAGGGAAGTACGAGATCGGCCGAACGATCGGCCGAGGAACCTTTGCGAAGGTGAAGTTCGCGCAGAACACCGAGACGGGGGAGAGCGTTGCCATGAAAGTGCTTGATCGGAGCACCATCATCAAGCACAAGATGGTCGAACAGGTCAGATTGTTTCCAATACCGGGCAATTTTTAGCCATTGATTCGGTTTTCACACCACCCATGATTTCTAAATTGGTAACTGTTACAAGTTTCGTTGGAAAGTTTGGATCTTGGAATCTGGGTACTGTTTGGATTTGGGCGTGGTGATCGGAAACTGCATTTGGTGTGAAAAAAAGAAGAAGCTGGGAAAGCGTATCCGAACCTTATGTGATTTCTGATTTCCGTGTTGTATTATTTACACGGACTGTGGAATGGATAAATATCCGCTATGACAAAGCATTTGCAGCCAATGCAATTTGGAATACGTCCAAACGAACCTGGAATAATTTTGAATTACAAGCAGCATAAGCACCTTTAAATTGAGGTGCTACATCGAACCCATGAATGCACTGAATATTAGCTTCTTTGTTCCTAGTTTGGAGCTCACCGAAGTAGGATGACTTGAGTTCACAAGTATGATCGAGCTCTAAAAGCGTGGCGTGTAACGATATTTAGGGACCAATATGGATGTTCCTCATTTAAAGGTTTTATTCAATATCAATCCGACCATATGTTTGGAGCTGTCTATGTTCTTATCCAAATGGGCCCCAAAACAGCTTTTTTGCCAACTAACCAGCCAAACAAACCAAGTTTGCAAACTTAACAAATCAATGCAAAAAAGTATCGAATCAAATAGTGAACTTTATGCATCAAATGGAACAGTTAAAACAGGTACCCTGCAGAGTACAAATGGAATCAAATAAAATGAACTACCCATTACTTATGATTTGGAATTTAGATTGTGTTTAGATATGCCTCAGTTTGCAAGGAATCCGATTATTTGATAGCTTACCGATCAAAAGAAAAAAAAAAATTCAGCAACATCGTACTTCTTGGTCCCTTTGCGCTTTTGAGATTAGGTACAAACTGTTTTTCCAAAGAAACATCAGGCACTGTTATTCATGTGGGATGGGTGATGGCATTAAAACATTCCCACCTAATTTGGCTTCCAACTCTGCAAGGTGGGCTTAGGTGATGGTGGACAAACCATCTATTTTTCCAAAATGCTCAAGTCATATGCAGTTTGAGATACAATGAAAAAAAACTATATATTACTCATAACTCATACGCAAGGGTAGACGTTAGTTTCTTTCTTTCTTTCTTTTTTTTTTTTTTGTTGAAAATACCTTTCTCTCTTCAATGGTTGATTTTTCTCATGTAGTCTTGTGGATGCTAATGTTATTGACTGTCCTTATTAAATTGATTACTTTTCATTTCAACTTTGCAGATTAAGAGGGAAATATCTATAATGAAGCTTGTTCGACATCCATATGTAGTTCGCCTACATGAGGCATTGCTTTATACTCTTCTTCTTTTTAGCTCTTATTTCTATGATCTGCAAGTTTACATGCTCTTATATTAGTAACTGGCTCGCTCTGACTTGAAAATATGTACATATTAGCAGGTTCTGGCTAGCCGCACAAAGATATACATAATATTGGAATTCATTACAGGTGGCGAACTGTTTGATAAAATTGTAAGTTTAATATATCCAAGTGTTATGCTCGGATCTGCCCAGCATTTGCAATCTCCTAATACGTTATTTCTTTGGGCATCTTCCTTGGATCTTATCTAAGTTTGTTTTATGAATTGATAATGGCATTCATTAAGTACAGCTGATGGAAAAAAGTTAATATTATTATTATTTTTTAAAAGTTAAGTAACAGCTTACTCCAGATTAATAACGTTTAGATTGTAAGGTCACATGCCATTGCTTCTTATACGATAACTCTTTTGATTCATTTTCTTGAAATGTAAGTAATTTTTAAGTTAGTGTTGGTTTGGATGTACACCAAATTTGGAGCGAGTCCAGATATATTGCCAAAATGAATATGGCTCTATTCTGCTTGACATGGGGTTCAGAGATTTGAGGAAATCCATATGTAAATAGTGGGTGTTTCTTGTGGGTTGGCTGATTGGATTGAATATAGTTTCTAGCTAGAGTGGTGATTGAATATAAGTTTCTAGCTGGATTGGTGTACTTTTCTTCACATGCTTTGTGACGCTAATGTGTAGCCTCCTGGTTTGGCCAGAGAGGGTGGGTGCATATGCAAGTATCCATGGTCACTATCTGTATGTAATTATGCCCAAGACAATATGTTAAGCTTATGCAAGTATCCTGGCACCTTACTATGTTGTTCGTTCTATGGATGTAAAGGGCTTGGGTTTGGATAACCCTTACCCATCTCCAGCTCGACTAAATAGCGAAGTGTCTTTATATATTGGGTTGGGCTCTCCTCAAAAGATAACCGCAAGAGATAACCGTGAGAGACAACTTCCCACTTGGGGCCATGCCAATCATTGAGAGCTGGGGGCTAGAAAGATCTCAACGAGACCTAGTTTTGTGCAAAGTATCAACCCCAATAGATCATCCTAAACCCTTGATCCATGACCCTCAAGTTCAATGGTTTTAGAAGGAATCATTTTTTAAGATTTCAATCCAACAATGAGTAACAGTTGGATGTGTAGTCAAATTTGGGCTGGTGCCAATTCATGGGGGGCGGTGAGTGGGGAGGGTTGGATTGCTCATAAGGGAGTCCCATGCGCCTTAAAAAAGGAGGATCTATGTAATGTCTTGCATGGGAGACATCCTCAGACGAGCCTTTCACTTATTTATTATATATGCATATTTTAATTTATTATATATAATAATTTTAGTCTAATATATTTATTTATATTCAATATAATACATATTATTATACACTTGTTATATGAGATTATGAGTATTAGTGTCCACACCTGACCAACCATGGACTTGGACCCGACAATCAATCAGGTCTTGAAGGGTTATATACTCGGATTTTTTGGGTCAATTTCTTCAGGTAATCGGGAGTTCATTGACATCCTTGGTTAATTCTCGCTGTAACTACTATTTTTTTTTTTTTGCCTTCTTGTAAATCATTCCCTCTTACTATCATCTTGGTGATTCCAATCATCAACATCAAAGCCTTGTCCCAACTATGTTAGGGTCGGTTGCATAAATTCTATTTCTTCATTCCGATCTATCTCTACCCTAGCCAAATCCTCCACTTGATTGCACTTCTTCAAATCTATCCTTACTACTTCCATCCATGTCCTCTTTGGCCTACCCATTCTCCTTGGTGGGCCATCAATGATCAACTACATAGAAAAACCTTTCCTCAGCAGCGCCATTGTTAGCCTGCATTGGACATGTCTTGTAAATCTGGGTGATGCCAATGCAAGCTAAAATTTAATTTTGAAAAATGTAGACATGACCCAGGTCCATAGTTCAGGCCCATGATTCACAAAAGCACATTATTGTATCATATATATATATATATATATGGCCAATGCTCTCCTAAGCTAAAGCCAAGGATAGCCTTCCGTAAGCTCATGCTTGTGGGGTCCACCCTTGGTCCATCCAAATGGACCAAACACACGACCCCCCTAAATTGCACATGTCTACTAACTTTTTGTTAGATTCGAATTTACTGGACCGTTGGATCGATTGTGTACCGATTTGAATGGACTGTTGACCATTAAACTTTTGAGGCCCAGATGGAGATGATAGAAACCATGGTTGGGGCTGATTTTTTTCACAGAGGAGGGTCCCAGGGAGTCCTTAGAAAAAAAAACCCCATCCCCACTCCCATGTGGCCCCACCACACACTTAAGCTTATCTCAGCTTACCTTATCCTAAGCTTCAGCTTAGGAGAGCTTGTCCATATATATATATTTATATATGTGGAAAATGCTCCTATGAGAGTAACTCTCACACTACTATGAGAGTAAGGGTGGGGACCCATTGCATTTAAGTTGTTGGCATTGGATATGGATGCAATGGTTCCCCTCTTTTACTCTCATATTAGCGTGAGAGTAACTCTCATAGGAGTATATAACTATGAGAGTAAGGGTGGTGGGGGCCCTCCCTCACATCCATATCCAATGTCAACATCCTAAATGTGAGGGCCCCCACCCCTTACTCTCATAGCAGTGTGACTGTGTGAGAGTAACTCTCACAAGAGTATCTCCCACATATATATATATATATATATGGGGAATGTTCATATGCATCTTTCCCTCACCATAGAGTGAGGGACACTCCCCTTTTTGCACATGAAAAGTGCATTTTGTACCTCACCCCATGTACTCGAAAAGTACATTTTGTACTTGGAAATTTCCAAAAAGATAAGTGTCCCTCACCCTATGGTGAGGGAAAGATGCATATGAATGTTCCCATATATATATATATATATATATATATGGGAGATGCTCCTATGAGAGATATCTCTCACCTTATATGAGAGATAGGGGGCCTCACATTTAACTTGTTGGCATTGGATATGGATGTGAGGGCCCCCACTCTTTCTCTCATATAAGGTGAGAGATATATCTCATAGGAGCATCTCCATATATATATATAACCAAAAAATAACTTCCTACGGAGAAGCAAAAAATTTACATTTGGTTCTTGTGCAGAAAATTTGATGTGAGTGGCTAGGTAGATTTTTTTTTCTAAATTAATTGTACAACTTTTGCTGTTTGGTATGATGGGCTAGACTCTAGAAATTCAACATGTGCTATTGAAGTATGCCACATAT
Source organism: Litsea cubeba (assembly GCA_012931725.1). Classification (NCBI taxonomy): domain Eukaryota; kingdom Viridiplantae; phylum Streptophyta; class Magnoliopsida; order Laurales; family Lauraceae; genus Litsea; species Litsea cubeba. The sequence continues at coordinate 19,772,896 of CM022945.1, forward strand.
GCTCCTGTTAGTATTTTGCTGCTTTTATGTTGTTCTAATCGTTGATATTATGCATGTTTGTACAGGTGCGCCATGGTCGGCTTAGTGAATCTGAGTCACGGCGATACTTTCAGCAGCTTATTGATGGGGTGGATTACTGCCACAGTAAGGGAGTCTACCACCGAGATCTGAAGGTCTTCTAATTCTGGTACTCAGAAAGCTATTGTGAAGTACTTTATAGTACCAAAAGGCCTAACATAGCACTTTTTTATGCAGCCTGAAAATCTTCTTCTCGACTCCCAAGGAAATCTGAAAATCTCAGACTTTGGCCTAAGTGCCTCACCTGCTGAAGTGAGATACCTTTTCTCAGACTGTGCATGCTTATAATTTCTAACCAATAGACACCCTATGTGATTGATCTGATGCTCCTGTGTAGGGAGTTGCCCTTCTTCGTACTACTTGTGGAACTCCTAACTATGTCGCGCCAGAGGTATGCTTTTGAAGATCCCTTAGCTTCTGAAATTTATTGTGTAGATCAAGCTGAAATCTTTGCCAATATTTTCGTTCGTTTGATCACTTTAAGATCTATAATGTTTATAACTGTACTCTAATTAATTTTCTTTCTTGGATTCTTTCTTTGAATCCAGAAGCATAAAGAATAAACTCTAAGGTAGCCTAAGATGAAAAATGATGCTCATGCTATGTTTGACATTGTTATATCTTTGTAGATGCTTTAGTCTTATGTCATGCATTTTTCTTCTTTAGGTACTCAGCCATAAGGGTTATAATGGTGCAGTTGCAGATATCTGGTCCTGTGGTGTTATCCTTTATGTTTTATTGGCGGGATATCTCCCATTTGATGAAGTTGATCTAACCACGCTGTACAGTAAGGTGTGCTGTTCCCTTTTTTGGAATTGTATTATGTTTCTGGATAAATTAATCACTCTTGCATGATTTTATGATTCTGGTAGGAGCATGCTACATGATTGTATCCTGCCTACAGCTGCCTTTACCAAAGGAATCTGTCAGGATTTGGGCTTTGAATGACCAAAATTCATTTCTATATATAACATAAAATATTTTTTTATTAATGTTTTGTTAAATGAAGTGTCAATGGAAGAAAATTGAAAGTGTGCATGATCTCGCTGTCATTTTAGTGACTGTCCAGTGAGCTTTTTGTCATGTCCAAGCAATAAGCGGCTAGATATCATGTGAATCCTACTAAATAGATCATCAATGAAGTGAAACTTGAATTCTTTATCTTTGTTCAATTGAGTTCCATTTGTTATGGCTATTAGCTAGAGTTGGTAGTGTTTAGGCTGTATGGTTCTTTGCTTGGCCGAGCAGTTTTTTGTGGAATTGTTGTTTTCTTTAACATTTACTCTTCTTGATTTGTTAAAAGTTTCCATTTGGTGTCCACTGTCATGCAGGCAATATAGTTTGATTGTGTTTTGTTCTGTTACAGATTGAGAGAGCAAATTTTTCCTGTCCATCTTGGTTTCCTGTCGGAGCAAAATCTTTGATACAGAGAATACTGGATCCAAACCCTGAAACTGTATGTTTGAGATGCATGATAAATCATACTCACTATAACTTGACATTCCATACCATCTGCTGGCTGTGTTTACTGTACATGAAATGTAGGGTAAATTATAACTTCTAGCATAGGTCATCTAAGCACATCAGAAATTTCCTTCACATGCAATAATGTGGTTAGAGTCATGTAAATGTATCCTTGTGGTGCACATACACGCCCATACTCATGGTATGTACTCATATATGATTATGCGCTTATGTTAAATCAGATATATGACATCCATTTCAAATATTTATCGAAGGTAAATGAGTCTATCTACTGGTTTCACCTCTTTTCTAGTATTTCAACAACCTAGGTCATTAGTTGTAGGATGCTTCTCAAGGTGCTGATCCTGCTTTCATTCTGGATCCTTCTCCATCTTCTCTGTCATTAACACTAGCTGACTGCAACTTTCCATTTACAACACTTGAATCTCTCCCGCCCTCCTTCCTTCTTCATGCTACCATGCTTGGTAGCCTCTCTTTGTTTAGACTTATATGTACATCTTCCAAACCTCCATGACATAAAAATTGTGTTAACTCGTCTACTGTGTATGTGACACAAATGCATGCCAAACCAATACTATCTTGGCTGTTTGTGCAACTGTGATCAAGGGAAGAAAAAAACTCACCTGACAGTCGACCTTTTACAATTTCTTCTGATTTTATCTTAACCTTCTATTTGATGGCACCAGCTGGGATTGTCAGGATCATAGAATTAATATGTGTGGGCTATATCCATCTACAATGGAATCCACAATTTGGATGATATGAACCAACATCCATATGGTCTCTAAGTATCAGTAATTCAGTATAGCATCAGCAGACCTCAATGCAGTTTACAGTCGATGCTCTTTTTCTTTTCCTTTTTTTTTTCCCTTCTAATAAAAATCATCGTTTCTGCTGTTGACTATTGGACCATTGTAAATTTTTGCAGCGGATTCGAATCGAAGAGATTCGGAGTGATGAGTGGTTTAGTAGGAGTTATGTACCTGTCAGACATGTTGAAGACGAGGATGTAAACCTGGATGATGTGTATGCCGTTTTTGATGATCCTGAGGTTGGTAAGGCATTCTTCATTGCTCGTCCTGAATTAGCCTCTTCTTTTTTCTAAGTGTCATAGATCCTTGCTTTTAAGAATCATAATGTACTTCTATCATTGTTGCTCATGGTTTGTTTGTGGTTGATAAGTTGGATGTTTTAGTACGTGTTATAGCCTACTATGAATCTGATCTCCATAAAAACCACCTGACTCTTTTCTCTTTCTTATGTATCTCAGCCATGACATCTGAAATCGAAGATAAATTATACTCTAAAAATTTCATGTTGGTCGTTTATGTTTCCTGTCGGTCATTTATGCATTACACTTGGTTGGAGAACATTATTGGTATGCTGGATTTCTGCAGGATCAAGAAGCCAGTGAACAGTCTTTGAATACTGAAATGGGCCCATTGGTTCTGAATGCATTTGACCTTATTATTCTCTCGCAAGGGTTGAATCTTTCAGCTCTGTTTTCCCGTGAACAGGTATTATCTGCATTAATTTCCATCTTTTTATGTTCAATTGATAAAACTATCAAACCTTGCCTTGTCAGATCTAAACTTTAATGACTGTTATCTCACTCTCAGCTTAGCATTTATCTAGTGACATGTGACAAGATTATGTTTGAAGGGCTGACATTGATTGGGATTAGATGTTCTTATGATATATTTCTTTTCATGAAAACTTAAATGATAGAAATGCAGATGGGGCATTCAAGTAATCATTTTTGTGCTTTCTTGGTTGTTTCAAGTATTGACATGGATCTAAGATACATTAGATTGTAGGTAATGCCAGCTTTTGTAGACTGCAGTAACTGCAAACTTCATAAACTCTTATTGGATATCTAGGATATTGTTCCACAGATGCTTTTAAAACTCTATATTCACAAGTGGGTGATGAAACACCTAAATTTACATGCATTGAGCTAGTTATGCATTATCATTGAATATTTATCAGTGTGAATGGACTTCTATTCATTGTTAAGTGTGGAAAACCGTATGCAATGTTGCAACTTGCGACTTACTATAATGAACCAACTGCATAACTGTATTTATTTATTCCTGATCACACCAGAACTTTGAACTTTCACCCAAGTGAACATTTCCTTTGTGATGTCTTCATTTATGTCATATAACACTTAATTCCTCATGAATCAATTCATTATTATTGAAGCTTTACTCCCTGCATGGAATTTAACCAAGCTGTTCCACACCCCTATTCAGATTTCTCATGAAGCTATCCATCTATGCTTAGGTAGTGACCCTCTACCCACTATCTAAATGTCCTTCTCCACTTTGTCTCCATTGCTTAGAATGACACTGGACAGGCCACCCTGGGACTGATTCGCTGCTTCCTGTCAGATTCTTTTGAGGATATAGATCTTATGAACTACTCAATTATCTGGAAGTGACTGTTGCAAGGAATATCCCCTGTATTTACCTGAGTTTCTGCAGCTCCTCCACTGTAGTTGCGATTTAGAATCCAGATTCTGTTCATTGGATTAGGTGTGGTCTTGCTAGATTTTGTCAGTCTCTGTAAATTATTCCCTTCTATGTCTGTTTTCTATGTACCATCCTGAGGCTGCCATCGTGCTGGGGCTTGGTAGATTTTTGTTGTCTCTTCCTTGCAGTTTTGGGCCGCGTCGTCTTCATGAATTTAATAGAGTAGACTAGCCTCTGCGGTTTTCTTGATTCCTAATTGAAGGATTTTTTCCATCTCTTGGTCCTTTACTTCTTTTTATCCTCTCTTTATTTCTTTGGCTGGCGCAGCTTCTTGGTCCCCTTGAGGGGTTGTGCATATGAGTTAGATTCAATAGGCATACACTATATAGTTCCGAACATTGTTTTTAAAATTGTAGGATTTGGGATGCAAATCCTGTTATTCTTATCAAATCCTATAATTATGTGTTGGATTCACTAGGCATATTCTATGTAGTTTCAAACGATACTGTGAAAATCATAGGATTTGGGACAGAAATCCTATTATTCTTAACAAATCCTACAGAAGAAGATTTGCATCTATAAAATGAGTCCCAGTTACTAGTAAATCATGTGATTCAATTCTTATTGTATCGAATTTCATGATTCAGGTTCTTCTTCTTCTTTTGGTATTTCTATTTTTAAGAGGTTATCTAATGATTACAGGAACTTAGTTCTCACCAAAAAAAAAAAAAAAAGTTGAAAATTTGGGGAGTTCAAGGGAAACAAGGAATATGCATGCTCCTACTGTTTGTCTGTAGGAATGGGTTTCACACTACATTCCTATTTTACTTTATTATATCTTTTAATTTTTCCATGAGTCACTTCTATAACTTCAGGCAACAATCTTAATCATGTAATGCTGATGATCTGGAATTTATTATACCTTTTATTCTAAGAGAACCAAAAACTAGAACTGGGTATTGTTTTTCCTAGTAACATTGATATATTAAGCATATTCAACTAGTTACACATATCATAATATAATATATTAATATATACCAATGATGTTCTTCATATGATTTATTTTAGTATTATTTGTCACTATATTGATGCTACAATGGATTGATTTTGAATAGCTATTGTTGTTCTTACTTCTTAGTTTTAAAATTTTAGAATTTTTTCATTGTTTGCCAAAAAATCCTACAATCCACAGAATGATTCGCAATGTAATTTGACCACTTGAATGATTTCTGATGTGAATTCAATTTTTGGAACAATAGTCTCAAACACTATCTCTTGTCTATACTATTTTGTTTCTGCCTTGGTCTCTCTTTCATTCTCTTCTGGGAGGTTGGCCTTCTGATTGTGCTGCTAGTTGCTTCGTATAAAATCCTGGCAGCAGGTTGGTTTGGCTTCTTGGGAGTTTGCTGGTGGGTTGTTCCAGGGATCTTTTTTGTTTCCTTCTCTTGGATGGCCAGTTTTGTTCTCTTGTTTTTCTTATTCAAGTTGGTAGTGACATTTTCACTTGCCAATAAACAAAATACGTTTATTGTTGCAATTCAATGTACTGGCCTTTTTGAATCTTATCCACTATGGTTTAGTTTCCACTGCTATTTGTGTATTTCATTTAAATGGTGATGGACCCACAATTGCCTGCACTTTGGCAGCAGACTTGTTCCACACCATCCAAACTCAGGATTGTCTCTTAGCCCAAGAGTTGGCTGATTGGAGGTAAATATTGAACCATCATCTCTATTTGGATGGTCAAGTTCAAAGCAATTGTTCTGAAAAGTTCTCACTGGAATTTTAGTGTAAGCACATCCATGAGGTAGTTTATCAGTTGGTCCAGATTGATTGACACATTACCAAAAGCCTATGAGTTTTAACACATTTATTACTCTCAACGAGTTTTACTGTTGATATGATTTTCTAAATGATTTATGTTATCAACCACCATTGGATATAATTCTCAAGTCTGGAGGAGTATATGAATAAAGTTGATAGGGAATCCATGTCGTCTTTAATTATTCAGCCATATTACTTTTTTTTTTTATATAGATTTACTATTTTCACGTGAGTTTTATTTAAAATGAACTACCAATTTTATTCTCAGCAAGAAAAATTAACTTTTCCTTTCCCTTGCAGGACTATATGAAGGATCAAACCCGCTTTTTGTCACAGAAACCAGCAAAGGTGGTTTTATCAAGTATGGAAGTTGTTGCACAATCAATGGGTTTCAAGACACATATTCGTAACTACAAGGTAATCACTTGTGGTTTGGGGTCCACTAGATGCCTCTTGTTGTCTGTCTTGACAAACCAATGAATAAACTTTAGGATCCACCAAAGCAATACATGATGTTTAATGTATTCCTAAATCCTAGGTGGCTTCATAATCACGGTCAGATGTAGTCAAGTTTTTGTTGCTTTTATTATAGTATTGTTTGAATAAGGTGGCAATTATATGTTTCAAATAGATGTAATCACCAAATTGAATGCATGTTCTATTATAATTAAGGGCACTTGCAAGAATGATCTATGTTCTTATGTTCCTAACTTTCGACAGCATTAATTAGTCTATCTTGAACTTGCTTGATTTTCTTTTTTGGGAAAAGATACGAGCTTTTCAGTTAGATTTTAGAGTATCCATCGATTGATTGGCTTCATAGGGTTCGACGTGCTCTTAATTGTTTCCATGTTTGATTTCAGTATTTGTTATTTTATTTTCTTTTATTTTTCGTTGTTGTTAATAGTTTCTTGTCCATCTGACTCGAGCTATAATGTTATTTTTCAGATGAGGGTGGAAGGTCTTTCAGCAGATAAGACATCGCAATTCTCTGTTATTTTGGAAGTGAGTGCTCCCTTCCTTCTCATTTTTCATTAGTAGTATGTCCCTTTTGGATGGCTATGCTCCCAATTCTATTTGATTAACAATTCACTTCTCCCTTCTCCCTTCTCCATAACAATGGATATGTAACCAGGTTTTTGAAGTTGCTCCGTCATTTTTAATGGTTGACATTCAGAAAGTTGCAGGAGATACTGCTGAATTCCAAAAGGTCTGGTGATCCATGTATTCTCTTGCAGTATTACTTGCTTAGCGTAGTGAGCATCCAAATTTGATTTTTCTATCCGGTATTAGATTCCAATTTTAGATGTTCTTATGAAAACTCTGTATGCCTGCAACTTTGACATTTTGGCCAAGTGTCATAAAATTGGATCAGGGGGGCTCAATGCACTTCAAAAGCTAACTGGTATGGAATACATGGGATTCTGACCATAAATGACAAATATTGAAACTAATATTTGGAACAAAAATTTCTGTCGCAGATTTTTTACAAAGCATGACACTTGGCATATTGTATTGCCTATGGTAGGTTTTGTTGGAAAATTCCATCATGTGGGGCCACACATGTTACCATTAAATGTGTTATGCTATCTTTGGTTAAGCCTAATTGAAGTGATCTAATTAAGACTTAAAATTTTAAGGCTTAAGGGTATAATTGTCATGGGATTAATGTGTAGATACCAGAATACTAATTCTAATTTGATGAGGGAACAAACTAGAATTAGCAAATCTCATTATTATATATATTAGGGTTATGGTCCCCAATTCATATGGTAAGTTCCTATTCTCTCTGACATCCCATCATCAGAAAGAATCAAGAGGGTTTCTCTGGGTAGCCATATTGGATTGGAAGATCAACAACCTGCGAGTAACTTCCACAATGGATCAAGGTATGTTTTCCGCTTTACATCTCTCGATGATTTGACATGGAGGATCTTGGTTGACAATAAAGTTTTCTAGATCATAGATCTAGATCTTGTTTTTCTAACAAGTGGTATCAGAGCTTCTCCATGTTAAGCCATTGGGAATCCAGTGTTTTCTCTCTAATCAAGATATAACCAAGTTTTTTTTTTTTTTTTGTTGATTTGCGCTTCCATTGTTTAAAAAAAAAAAAAAAATTATTGATCAATGGATCGTTACCAATCAATCTGGCACGCCATGAGCAATTTGTTTTTTCTTTAATCAAGTTCCTCGTGACATGTGCGCCGGATGACTTCTGTATGTTTTTTTTTTTTATTTAATCAAGGGACATGTGCGCCGGATGCCTTCTGTATGGTGGTATCATTCTGTAGCATGGTATTATATCTTTTCATCATGACATGCAAGTTTTGTTTCATTGGGACATGTGCACAAAACTTGATCAAGATTTAAAAACTTGAAGATCCATCACTTTTCATCAAGGATATGTGCAATTCTATTAGTACATGGATTAAGATGTGTGGGGGCCTTACAATAAGTACCTTTATCATGGACGGCAAGTATTCTATCTGGAACGTTTGAGTATTTTTTTATTGGATTACGTGCATATCTAGTTTATGGAACTATACAATCTGTTGTTGACTTTTATTCACCTCAGGACATGTGAATTGCAAGTATATATATACATATATATTTTCCTCAATTCTGTTCTAGCGTCAGCAACATGATACAGAGAATTAACATATGGATTCAGATCTGTGTTTTGGGTTTATAAGTTTTTTTTTTTTTTGACATATATATCAGATCTGATTTTTTGGATCGATGGATTTTGCGCCGCCATTCGTCGTTTTATTTATTTATTTATTTATTTTAATCAAACATAAACGGCGTGAGATTTGGGCGGCAGTGCAACAAAACATAAGATTATTTATAGAACAAATTCAAATAATTTATGGTATTTCTTTTATGGTTAAATAAATTAGTCCATTATTCTAAATGGGCTAATTGAAACAAGATGTTACCAAAGTGACCTCTCTTGTGTAGATTGTTCATGAGGAATATTGGATGTTTGTGTGTATGTAAATTCATGCGGGTCTTAGTCGGCCCAAAGGAAGGTTAATGCTTGGCCGAATTGCATACACACCCGTGGTGATAAACATGTGACGATTATCAGGTTTCCCATGTAAATAATACATCGATCCAAAGATAGATTTATTATTTGACATAAATTATTGTCAATGTTCGCTCACTACCACAAGAGTACCATTTACAATTAATATTACTGTCCAAAGACTTGATATTAATGCTGTGCTAGGTATCTTGAGATAAGACTTACCATTATTTGAATATGTTGATTATCGTATTTGGTTATTAATATGAGCTTGTTTGTCTGTTTATTTTTTGTTCTCTTTACAGCAAGTGTTTCTACTATATCTGCTAATATCAACTCAATACCTGTGCTTAATGGGACTAATTTTAAGGATTGGAAAGAGAACATAGAAATTGTTCTCGGCTGCATGGATCTAGACCTTGCACTACGGACTGAGCAACCCGCTTCTCTTACGGCTGAAAGTTCTCCTGATGAAAAGAAGAACTTTGAGAAGTGGGATCGCTCAAATCGCATGAGTCTTATGATCATTAAGCGCGGCATTCCGGAGGCTTTTAGGGGTGCGGTATCTGACAAGTTATCCATAGCCAAAGAATTCCTCGCCGAGATTGAAAAGCGTTTTGTGAAAAACGATAAGGCGGAATCAAGCACGCTTTTGCAAAGCTTGATTTCTATGAAGTATAATGGCAAGGGGAATATACGGGAGTACATTATGGATATGTCTCATCTTGCTTCTAAGCTTAAGGCACTGAAGCTCGAGCTGTCTGACGACTTGCTCGTGCATTTAGTATTAATATCACTTCCTGCACAATATAGTCAATTTAAAGTCAGTTACAACTGTCAAAGGGAGAAATGGACTCTTAATGAGCTCATTTCTTATTGTGTGCAAGAGGAAGAGAGATTGAAGCAAGACAGGACAGAAAGTGCTCATTTGGCTCACACCTCTAAAGATAAGGGCAAAAAGAGAAAGAATAATGATGCTGCTAAGGGTCCAGCCCAAAAGAAACAACAACAAACAAATGAGGTTCAAAAGAAACCACAGCAAGCAAATGAGGGTTGTTTCTTTTGCAACAAGCCTGGACATGTGAAGAAGGACTGTACCAAATATCACGCTTGGCGTGCAAAGAAAGGTACATTTCTTACTTTGGTCTGTTCTGAGGTCAATTTAGCTTCAGTACCTAGAAACACGTGGTGGTTAGATTCTGGTGCTACTACTCACATCAGTGTTTCTATGCAGGGTTGCCTGAGCTGCCGAAAGCCAAGTGATGCTGAAAGACACATCTTTGTGGGCGATGGCAACTCGGTAGAAGTAGAGGCAATAGGGCATTTTAGGTTGTTATTGAAAACTGGTTATTATTTGGATTTAGTAGATACTTTTATTGTACCGTCTTTTAGACGGAATCTGGTTTCAGTTTCTTTATTGGACAAGTTTGGTTATTTTTGTTCATTTGGAAACAATCAAGTCAGCTTATCTATAAATTCAAATATTGTTGGAACTGGTTCTCTATGTGTATATGACAACTTATATTTGCTTGATATAATTGTTTCTTATAATGAATCCTTGCATGTGGAATCACGAGGTACTAAACGCAAATTGAGTAAAGAAAATTCAGCCACATTATGGCACAAACGCTTAGGTCACATCTCTAAGCCTAGAGTTGAGCGACTTGTGTCTGATGGAATTCTCGATTCCCTTGACTTTACAAACTTTGATGTTTGTATTGCTTGCATCAAGGGAAAACAGACCAAAACGAAGAAATTAGGTGCCAATAGAACTACAGATGTCTTAGAATTGATACACACAGATATCTGTGGCCCATTCCCTACGGCTTCTTGGAATGGCCAACAGTATTTTATATCATTCATAGACGATTACTCTCGCTATGGGTACCTATTTCTCATTCATGAGAAATCACAGTCTTTGGACGTGTTCAAAACATTTAAAGCTGAGGTTGAGAACCAACTCAACAAAAGAATAAAGTGTGTCCGGTCTGACCGTGGTGGTGAATACTACGGTAGATATGACGGATCAGGTGAACAACGTCCAGGACCGTTTGCTAAATTCCTAGAGGAATGTGGAATCGTTCCCCAGTACACCATGCCAGGGTCACCTAGCATGAATGGTGTTGCTGAAAGGCGAAACCGGACTCTTAAGGATATGGTAAGGAGTATGATTAGTCATTCTTCTTTACCAGAGTCACTCTGGGGAGAAGCAATCAAAACAGCAGCTTATATTCTGAATAGAGTGCCAACTAAAGCAGCTGCAAAAACACCTTATGAGCTTTGGACAGGCCGTAAGCCTAGTCTCAAACATTTTCACATTTGGGGATGTCCTGCTGAGGCAAGGCCTTATAGGCCACATGAAAAGAAATTGGACTCCAAAACTGTGAGCAGCTACTTCATTGGCTACTCTGAGCGATCTAGGGGCTATAAGTTTTATGATCCCACACTTAAGTCAATTTTTGAGACGGGAACTGCAACATTTTTTGAGGATGTTGAGTTTGGGGGGAGAAATAAGGTTAGAGACATTGTCTTTGAGGAAGAATCGGTTTCGATTCCCATTATCGCTATTGACAATGTGCCGGTTTCTATGCCTGTCATTGATGAAGAAGCGAATCCGGATCCTCAGCCAGACAATGTTGATCAAACCCCTATTCAAGATGAGGTGATCGTTCCTGAGGAACAAACTCCACAACCTCAAGAACCAGTGCCATTAAGACGATCCACTAGAGAAAGGAGAAATGCTATTCCGGACGATTTTTTCGTATTTCTCCAAGAACATGAGGAAGAAATTGGAATGGTGGAAAATGATCCAATCAACTTCCACCAGGCCATGCAAGGTTCCAACTCTCAAAAGTGGATTGATGCTATGAATGAGGAGTATAAGTCTATGCAAGACAATAAGGTTTGGAAACTTGTTCCATTACCAGAAGGTGCGAAGCCCATTGGTTGCAAATGGATTTTTAAAACCAAAAGGGATTCGAATGGTAATGTGGAGAGGTATAAGGCTCGTCTTGTAGCTAAAGGCTTTACCCAAAAGAAGGGATTGACTTTAAAGAGACTTTCTCTCCGGTTTCTTCGAAAGACTCTTTTAGGACAATCATGGCACTTGTTGCACATTTTGATCTTGAGCTTCATCAAATGGACGTCAAGACAGCTTTTCTCAATGGTGACATTGACGAAACAATTTATATGGTGCAGCCAGAAAACTTTGAGTTGGGAGACCCAAAGAATATGGTCTGTAAATTGACAAAGTCCATCTATGGACTCAAGCAAGCTTCTCGTCAGTGGTATCACAAGTTTCATCATGTGATTATCTCGTTTGGTTTTGAGACAAACGCTGTTGATAATTGTGTGTATCACAAATTCAGTGGGAGTAAGCACATATTCCTGGTTTTGTATGTCGATGACATACTGCTTGCCACAAATGATATAGGCATGTTGCACGAAACCAAGAGATTTCTATCAAAGAAATTTGAGATGAAAGATCTTGGTGACGCCTCCTTTGTATTAGGAATCCTGATACAACGTGATCGTTCTCGTGGTATTCTTGGATTATCACAAAGACGTTATATCGATACAGTACTCAAAAGATTTGGCATGCAGGACTGTAAACCAGGTGACACCCCTGTCGCTAAGGGAAACAAGTTCAGTCTCAATCAGTGCCCTAAAACTAACCTTGAAATTAAGGAAATGCAAAAGATTCCCTATGCATCAGTTGTAGGTAGTCTAATGTATGCTCAGGTATGTACGCGTCCGGATATTGCGTACATTGTTGGCATGTTAGGCAGATATTTAAGTAATCCTGGAATGGATCATTGGAAAGCAGCCAAGCGGGTTATGAGATATTTACAGAGAACAAAAGATTACATGCTCACATATAGAAAATCGGATCAGTTGGAGATCATCGGGTATTCTGATTCCGATTTTGCTGGATGCAAAGACAGTATGAAATCCACATCAGGCTACCTCTACCTGTTAGCTGGTGGAGCTATTTCTTGGAGGAGTGCCAAACAGACACTCGTTACTGATTCCACCATGGCAGCAGAGTTTGTAGCATGCTATGAGGCATCCAACCATGGTATATGGCTGCGGAATTTTGTCACTGGGCTGCGAGTTCTAGAGGGTATTGAAAGACCACTCACACTATATTGTGACAATAAGTCAGCAGTGCTATATTCCAACAACAACAGGAGCTCATTTAAGTCAAAACATATTGCAATTAAGTTCCTAGTTGTGAAGGAGAGAATACAGGATGGACAGATATCCATAAAGCACATTGGGACAAACTCCATGATAGCGGATCCGCTTACAAAGGGATTACCACCCAAGGTCTTTCATGAGCACACTGCTCATATGGGTGTTATTTTGTGTGAGGATATCACACTATAGTGGGAGTTTGTATCAGTTTATATTCTATTGCTTTATGTTTAATTTTGGACATACTTATGCATTTATGTATTTGGATATTTTTCTGATCAGAAATAAAGTTTCAGTACATTTCACTATGTTACATTGTATTCAATATTGATCTCATTAAGGAATAAAGTAGGACCAGTTGGAAATAGACATGTATAGATCACATTACATGTATTTTCCATGCTACGCATCCATGATTGATCTATGTCATTTGGTTATGTTGGTGTACGTGACCATTGATGGGTTTAGTCATGTTCCATATGACGAAAACCGCTTTGATCCTATACCGGCATAATCAATGGACGAGATTGTTTGGATATACCCTCAGATTATGATAGCAGAATTTTAGAGCTCATACAGTCATACACATTTGTTAAGTTACATATATGGCCCAGTGGGAGATTGTTGGAAAATTCCATCATGTGGGGCCACACATGTTACCATTAAATGTGTTATGCTATCTTTGGTTAAGCCTAATTGAAGTGATCTAATTAAGACTTAAATTTTAAGGCTTAAGGGTATAATTGTCATGGGATTAATGTGTAGATACCAGAATACTAATTCTAATTTGATGAGGGAACAAACTAGAATTAGCAAATCTCATTATTATATATATTAGGGTTATGGTCCCCAATTCATATGGTAAGTTCCTATTCTCTCTGACATCCCATCATCAGAAAGAATCAAGAGGGTTTCTCTGGGTAGCCATATTGGATTGGAAGATCAACAACCTGCGAGTAACTTCCACAATGGATCAAGGTATGTTTTCCGCTTTACATCTCTCGATGATTTGACATGGAGGATCTTGGTTGACAATAAAGTTTTCTAGATCATAGATCTAGATCTTGTTTTTCTAACAGGTTTTCCATAGAAACTATTACAGTTATCATGAATTCATGATGGACCTTGACTATCTGATAAATTCATGAAGTTCCACAAAATGACAGCTCGAGTAGGACAATTTATTATGATGTCTCACCAACATTGTCATATTCACCATAATCTACAAATTAATGAAAGGCTGCTTTGAGATATTAAAGTTGCATTAGTGAGAAAAATGTCATTCTGATCTGTCAAATATTGTTCACAAATCTTCCTTTTTTTTTTTTTTCTTTTCATCCATATATTAAGTTTCATTTCATTAACATTACCCAGCTGCTCACTTTGCAGTTCTACAAGAATTTCTGCGGCAATCTTGATGACATCATCTGGAAACCACCTGTAGAAACAAGCAAATCAAGGTCCACCAAAGCGATCAAGCGTTGATTTCATTTTTTTATATCAGTATGTACTTGCGTTACTTGTAGGTTAACCATAGGGTTTCCATTATGCAGTTCAACTGGATGGTGCTATCTGCAACATTGAGGTTGCGGATGCATTTCGGCAATACCTGATTTTTGTTTTTCCCCCCCATTTGGTTTTATGTAAATCTATCATCTGGCTATGTAATTTCCATTTTGTTGTAAATCTAGAGGGCACCTTTTATTGACTATTTTATTTGAGGGTAGGCCAGTTGAATGTTTTAGGGGATCCCTCAAGTGCGCAGGGGGCGCTCCCAACGCAGGGGCACGTCCCATCCAACGGTAGCTCACCTGAGGGGAGCCGAGTGTTTTAATCTAACCCCATGGAATGGTCCTAAGAAATGAGCTGTTGTCAACTGTGCGACCCAAAAAATAGCTCTTTTCATCAGAATATCAGATGGCTAAGATAATTATAACAGGTTTAGGAATGACCTTGTTGACAGTTGGAAGCTGTGGACCTTTAAAAACCTTTTAACTATCAGCCTCAAAGGTCCCTTGTGTGTAACATGGAACCTTTTAGCTGTCAATTTTTATCCACTGGATAAGATAAAGTTGCTTGCGTGTAATCTTGAGTTACCTGAATTTATTTATGAAGATTGGGTTTTCACATGCCCTTTTAACCAACTGGACTTGGACCATTATCTGAGGCAACTCACTTCAATCAAGTTTCTTGTGTTTGTTCTCGTCTATAACCAATTACAGGTATTAGTTATACAGCACTGATACAACAAAACCACTGAACTTCTGTTTTTTGGTCCATTTACATTTATTTTATTGTATGTTAAATCCTTCCTTTAAAGGAGACGGAAGAAGATGATCATTCATGACCCTCTGGTTTTTCCCTGCTACCTGATTGGAGAATTGAACTGGGAAAGCGTAGACGAGTCCCACAGAAAGAAACTCACTACAGAAGCCAAAAGGTGTGAAACGGTCGGTTTCAGGTCAGACACAATGTGAGTCCAAATCCAGGCGCTATTGGTTTTCCAGATCCATACTTGATCCAATAACACAATGAATTTGAGATAATTTCAACTCCCAATTGTCAAATAGGCCCATATGGCTGTAGATGACTTTGCAACTTGGGTCCGTTTGGTAGAAGGTTAATAGGTGCATTGCCATCTCTGGCTACAAATGTTGGCCTAAAAGGAATGTGCCCTTGCTCTATTACATAACTGAATATGATAAGACTTCTTTGGTAAAATTGCACTACTATTGTGATAATACCAGGATAAATCTAGTTCTGGTAATAAACTGCAACTATTTTTAATCATATCTTAATAAGGTATTAAAAAGAAAATATTGCAATATTATTGAAGTAAATTCAAAACATCAACAATATCTGTTGCATCTGCTCTGTAGACCCAGATCACTTCAGAAGTCAACCACAATTGTTGTTATACATTAGAGCTGCACGAGTCAGAGAGAAAAGGCCTACACTCTCTTCTCCTTAAAAAGTGTCTAGGACCCAGTAAATTTACATGTAGGGCTCATCACATCCAACCCATCCGCCTATAAAACCCACTGTTCAAATATTTTACTAATGGTTCTCATAGGTAGGATAGATTAGTTAGATCTAATGGGCACTATGCAGATCCACTATCATTAACTGCACTATTTTCGCGATCCCACAATGATTGTGTTGTTTAGGATGGCCCATCTTAATAGTTAATTTGATTTTCAGTCAAGATATGTTGGTTAATTCAAGAGTCATTTTCTCATACTAGTAAACTGAATGGAACATTTTAATTAAAAAAACTTAAATAGCTGGATGCAACACTTATGATCAAGTAAAGCTAGAGCTCTAGCATACTTGTATTCCATTAAAGTAAGGATGCCAACCACATAGTGGGAGCAAATTGAAAACCTTAGCTTTGCTGTAACAATCTTTTAGACATTGGCAAAGTGCAGGCGGTAGTTCTTCCTTCAATTCATCCATTACATTGAACCAGAGGCTGTTCTGAATCAACTTGGATTCTCTTTCTACTGAAAGAGGAAAAAACAAAAAAAAAAAAGCTCTGATTCTCTTTTTAGTCACTTCTTCCATCTTTATGACTGCGAAAGGAAAGGATAAGACATTCAAAAAAAAAGAAGAAAAAAACATTAGCAGATTTAGTCAAAGACACTGAAGAGTTTTTATGATTTATGAGTATAATGATCTGATGACATTTCTTATCTCCATGCATGAAATGAAAGAGCAGCAAGTCCAGAAACTGAATTTGTTCTTTTCTTTTTCCAAATCCCAGATTTTCTTTCATGGCCCTCTGTTTTATAAGAGTATTTTTTTTTTAATAACTCGACTAATAATCAATCACTACAAAACTGAAACTCTGAAATTTAATAAAAACCACTACAAAACTGCAACTCCGAAACTTAAAAAAAAAAACCAACTCAACAAAGATAAGCCCCTCCTCCCTCCATTCCTCCCAAAGCTGAGGTATCATACCACCTGAGTATATCTACTTCTTAACCTCTTCATACTCTGCTTCAGAAGCCTGATCACCGCCACCCTGGGACCCACCAGAAGCAGAACCACCGCCTGACATGTGCTGTCCAATCTTGGATACAGCCTTATTTGCAGCATCAAGCTTTGCCTTTATTTCATCAATATTCTCTCCGGTCCATAGCGTTCCTAAGATCACCTACAGCTGACTCGATCTCTGAGGCAACCTCAGCAGGAATCTTGTCCCTGTACTCACCCAAGCTCTTCTCAATGCTGTAGATTGTAGTGTCCGCACTGTTCTTGATATCGATCAGAGCTTTCCTCTCTTGGTCCTTCTGCGAGTGCAGCTCAGCCTCCTTAACCATCTTCTCAATCTCAACTTCAGAAAGTCCTCCAGATGACCGGATGGTAATCTGTTGCTCTTTGCCTGTGGACTTGTCTTTGGCAGAAACAGTCACAATTCCATTAGCATCGATGTCGAATGTGACCTCAATCTGCGGCATGCCTCTTGGAGCAGGAGGAACGCCAACAAGCTCGAATTCACCTAGGAGCTTGTTGTCAGATGCCATCTCACGCTCACCTTGCAGCACCCGAACACCCACCTGAGTCTGGTTATCAGCTGCAGTAGAGAAAACCTGCACCAGATGCATGGAATAAGGCTTCTCCATAATGACGATATGACCAAATAGCTAACAAGCAGAAAATACTAATTACCTGCAGCTCACACACAACATGCATGACATGTGAAGCGCATATAATATTATGCATGCACGACGGTTCGCATAGCTACTCATAATTTCTCGATATAACATGCATAATTTCTGAGGTGAGTCATTTACTTAGAAGTTAGGATACCATATGTCATAACACTTACTATATGCCAAGAGTGCCAGTCATTTATCGTACTAACACTGAATAATTGCTTTCAAATATCTGCACATTTTTCAATTCCCTTTGTGCCAGTCTATAGTTTTCTATACACCCACCAATTCCCTTGTGTTAATGAAGCATCAGACATGATATAATAGCAGTCAAAAAAATGGATGAGCGCACATTTGGAAAATGGGATAGTAGTGCTTTCGAATCAGAGACAGCATAAACTTGACTAATCAGGTTTCTGTCTACTGCAAAAGCTAAGAAAAATTGCCATGTAAATGACACTCATGAACACTTGGGAATATAACAAAGGTGTATAAACCGTACGCCATTATCCAGTGTAAAATCAACCACAATGTCCATTCCTGAAACAATCACCAGATAGCTCACTGCTTTGAGATGAAAGAATCTTGAGATACTTTCAGGATAACAATTAATATAAATTGGCATTAAAAAGAAAAGAAAAAGAGAAGACTCTCAAGGCTGGACATATTAGATGCAATCTGTAACATGTATCATACAGTGGCAGATGGTCAATCATTATATAAAAAATTGGAATGTATTGCGAACTCACCTGACTCTTCTTTGTGGGAATCGTTGTGTTCCTGTTGATCAACCTTGTGAAGATACCTCCCAGAGTTTCAATACCAAGTGATAGAGGAGTTACATCCAAAAGAAGCAGCTCCTTGACATCTCCACGAAGGATGCCACCCTGGATTGCAGCTCCCATGGCAACTGCCTCATCTGGATTCACACCTTTACTCGGGTTCTTCCCAAAGATCTCAGAGACTACTTCCTGAACTTTTGGAACTCGAGTCATCCCTCCTACAAGAAGAACCTCATCCACTTCCTTTATGGAAATGCCAGCATCCTTTAAGCAGCTCTTGCAGGGGTTTCTAGTCCTCTCAATCAAATGATTAACCAAAGTCTCGAACTTTGATCGTGTCAGTGTAATATTTAAATGTTTTGCACCTGATGCATCAGCTGTGATGAAAGGCAGGTTGATATCTGTCTGAGATGTGGATGAGAGCTCTATCTTAGCCTTCTCAGCAGCTTCCCGAAGCCTTTGAAGTGCCAGCCTGTCCTTCGAAAGATCAATTGCCTCAGTTCTCTTGAACTCGCTCACTAAGAATTCTAAAAGGGCATTGTCAAAATCCTCCCCACCCAGGAACTGTATCACCATTTGTTGCTTTAACCTAAACAAGAGGCAATAAATAGGGAAATGAAACCAAATCATGGAGATAGAAGACAATTGTAAAACTGAATACAAGAAATACCTCAAAGACACCACTGGATATTTCTAGAATAGAAACATCAAAAGTTCCACCACCAAGATCAAAGACTGCAATGAGACCCTCCTTGTTATTCAATCCATAAGAAAGTGCAGGCAGCAGTTGGCTCATTAATGATACGCTGGACATCCAGTCCTGCAATTCTCCCTGCATCCTTGGTTGCTTGCCTCTGAGCATCATTGAAATAAGCTGGCACAGTGACTACAGCTTTTGATACAGATTTTCCAAGGTAAGATTCAGCAGTTTCTTTCATCTTGGTAAGAATAAAGGCCCCAATCTGGCTGGGGGAATATTGTTGTCCATTGGCTTCAACCCATGCATCCCCATTGGGAGCCTTAACAATCTTGTAGGGAACCATCTTCATCTCTTTCTGTGTCTGTGGATCATCAAAACGTCTGCCAATCAGCCGCTTAGTCCCAAACACTGTGTTTGTAGGGTTGGTCACAGCTTGACGTTTGGCTGGAGTTCCCACAAGGAGTTCACTCTTCTGGTTAAAAGCTACCACAGATGGTGTAGTCCGAGCTCCTTCAGAGTTCTCGATTACTTTAGAATTCTGTACATGTTTAAAAAAAAAAAAAAAACAATTTAAAAGTTTCCAATAGAAAATAAATATTTTTAAACACACACACACACACACACACATATATAGAGAGATATTTTAGACAAAAGGAAGTTAGAAACCAAAAAAAAAAAGAGCAGATAAATGTAAAGAGACCAAAAATCAAACCTTGCCCTCCATTACTGCCACACATGAGTTTGTGGTACCCAAATCAATCCCAATAACATCATTCCCAGCAGGCTTTGAGCTGGATCAAAACAGCATGTTATCCATGGACAAGAATAAAACAAACCGATAATTAAGAATTTCGAGGATAACAATGGTTTGGTAGGTAAGTACCTAAAGGGTCTTGCAATACTTGCCCATTTGTGACCCAAAGGAGCTGAAGCTTTTGTATTGCAAGCCACCTGCACAAAAAAACATATATAGAAAGAAATCAAGTTTAAATGGGTAATTTGCTTCAGTCTTTGTTTGCACATACTCCGCATGAAAACTCCCAATTAAAATTGTAAAGCTCTGCTCCAGGATTTTTTTTTACTTGATGAAAATGGTAGAAAAAAACATGTTTGATTTTCTAACGGAGTACTCTCTTCGTTTAAGCATTAGGTGCAAGAAGGGAAAGAGGTTGGTTTGGTTTGGTACCTGCTGAAGGAGTCTGCTCAAACGTAATTGCGTAAGCAGTCATTAGCAAAATGGTGCCATGAAGATTTTCATTTATACTTGACAAAAAAGAGTATTTTCATATGCATAACTGCATACATCTCATTCACATGTAGGCACAGAGACAAAAGTTCTAACAGATTTTGGCTAAAGAGGTTTTGTTTTTATCTTTTTTTTTTTTTCAAATTACATAGCCTTTATTTTCTTTTAAGCATGAGTTTAGAATAAGTGTCAGGTAAATTGAGAACATCATTATACCACATGAAATTAACTGGATCCATTCTCACTGTAAGATTATGATACATGATAAGAAGCAACGAAGATAAAATGAATGCGAAACAAGTAAAACACAGAGAGAGAGGGGGGGGGGGGGGGGGGGTGGTAATCATTTGGACTAAACATCTGGGGGGAGGTTAAATGAGATGCTAAGTTTGTACACATTTTGCTCTAAATCATTACCATCAACAAAAATCACCAACACTGATTTGGTGAAGAAGATTTGAAAAAAACAAACGCTAACTCAATAAGATTTCCAATTCCAGCACGAACTAAAAAAATACAGAAAAACAAGATACCATCCATCCAAATACTCAAGACCAAATTTTGATTGAGGGAACAAATCTGTCAGGTTGTGATTGACAAAATTGGAGGGACTTCAACTACGATCATTCGTTTTCCAAACAATAACCATAGAAGTCCCATAAAACAAATCGAACGAGACCGTGCATAAAAGCAAGTAACCCTAAAAAAGAATCATCATATCATAACATCAAATCAACAGAAACGGATGAAAAAGATTCTGCAATTACCAATCTCGAAGCCGATCTCCGAAGAGCTCCGAGTACCATTGCCATTTCTCTAACCTGGGACTTTAGGGTTTTGCGAGGGTTTTTGGGGCTTGAAGCTTCGAGTGGGGTTACGACTTTTAGTGAGAGAGAAATGCGGACTACACTGATTTGTCTTTATATTGATATACTTTTATTAATGAGCCGAGCTCGACCTGGGCCAGTCTGGAAAGGATTCGAGGAGAGCTGCCTCGTTAGTCTATAAATTTTTCTTTGTTTTTTTCCCACTAACGAGGGTTTTCAATCATTTGGGCTGGACTATTTCCTTCGGCTCAGAGAGAAGCCGGCTAGGGGACTTAATCTTCAGTTCCTTAAAAGGGGAGAATCGGGAGTCAATACCAAAATCTCTAGGTCTGGAAGAGGAAAGAATCGTAGTCCTGAATGTTAGGCCAACCTCTTGAGGTTAAAAACATGTAGGCCAACCTCTTGAGGTTAAAAACATGAGTTTCTATAATTAGTCGTTACAGAACAAAAAAAAAAAAACATGAGTTTCTTCAAAAGTTATGTGTTCATTTTTAGTGTTTTTTTTTATCCATAACTGAAACTTTCATTACTGCTTGGTAAAACTATTTATAGGGTAAAGTGAAGTACAGCTTCAAATTAAAAGAGAATAGAATAATAGAAGGTTTAATCATAATATGATGAAAATTTATTTTTAGTTGCTTGATAATGTATCTTTTTGACTTTTTGGAAAATTTTATACCATCCCGTGTTCAATGACTTGGATAGATCAGCATGAGCCAAACTGCAATGGCCCAGAAACTATGGATAGATCAGCATGAGCCAAACTGCAATGGGCCTGATGGGTATCCATTAGAGCCAGCTTTAAAAATAAAATTAAAAAAGGGCCTGATGGGTATCCATTAGAGCCAGCTTTAAAAATAAAATTAAAAAACGCCGTTGCCGGGGATCGAACCCGGGTCACCCGCGTGACAGGCGGGAATACTTACCACTATACTACAACGACCTTGTTGTTTAGGCTTTAAACAATTATTTATTTAACACATAACAAATCATTATTTCATTTTGTAAAAGTCTCCGGTTCACTGTAGGTGCCATATCTTTGAACCCATGACCTAATTTTAAAAACCAAAAGTTTAAACCAGCAGAAATCTGTCCCCATATTTTTTTTTCATGCCCCAAGATTCATCCATATATCAGCAGAAAAGGATGAGGTTTTTGATTGATGCCAGAAGACTGAAAATCCAAGGAAAGTGAAGTTGAGTTTAGAAAACATTAAATGCTAGATGCAACATAATTAGCACATGCAGCATGGTCCATACCATTACTGTATATCTGGGTAGATGATAAGAGATGAACAAAGGAATGATCTGCTTCACCACTCGAATGGTCAGCATCAAACTTTCCTTTGAGACTAATGAAACAGCTATTCATGGAAATTGCTTATCATATAATTCTTTAAAAAAAATCCATGGATAGCAACATTGCTCAGCAAATTCACAATTTAAGGCCTAGGCCAATTGTAGATTAAGATTGTTTGCTAAGGAGCACATGGTTGTTTAAAGCCTGAAACTTATAGCAAGTAAATTGTGACATGAGAAGATTCCACATTTCATGGATTACTATCCCTAATTCGCATAATCTTCTTATCTTCCAAAATGCCTGAAAATTGTCTTACGTTCTACATGAAAC
This sequence comes from Litsea cubeba, assembly GCA_012931725.1. Lineage (NCBI taxonomy): Eukaryota > Viridiplantae > Streptophyta > Magnoliopsida > Laurales > Lauraceae > Litsea > Litsea cubeba. The sequence continues at coordinate 19,795,827 of CM022945.1, forward strand.
ACACGTGACCTTTGGGTGTCTATGTCTTCCAAATTATATGATTGATGCAGTCACCACAAATGATGTGGCCTTGAACATGTAAGATCAAACAACAAGGATTGAAATAAAATTAAGGGTATATTTGTGCGCGCTGTAGAAAACCGATTTTACAGAGCCTTTTTCCACATTTTGTGGAAAACCAAGTCTGACTTCCATCTGAAATAGTTTCTATAAGATAGAAATGTAAGTTTATTTTTTCCATTTTTCTTAGAGAAAAATGGTCATACCAAACATGGAACATTCAATGCTTTAGAAAATCATTCACTTTCTTTGATTTTTACACAGAAAAGGGGCACACGAACTTACTCTAAGGGCACGTTTGGTTACGAGAATGGAATCCCCTATCTAGTGGATTGCTAAACTCTTCTTATACTATGAATTCCTCCATGCGGATTTCTCATAAAGAAAATCCAGGCAATCCATGTTTGGTAAATAATGGAGAATTATGGATTTGCATTATATTACATCCAAAGGTCAGATTTTTTTTTGCCTTTTTCTCGTAATCCACCATGAATCAAGTCCTAAAATTTGAACCTCGAGCCATTTTATGCCTTTCAGAGATGATGGATGGTTTAGATTTTCATTGTAGGTCCCATAAAATTTAAAATTTATTTTTTAAGTTGTGCACAGTTTTGTCAATATCTCAAACAATATATCGAATCAACGGTTGGAAATTGGTATGCTGGTCGTTTTGAATTTTCTAAAGATGATGGAGGGTTCAGATCGTGATTTTGGGCCCCATAACATAAGTTCCAAAGCCCCTAATGTTTCCAATCTATTACCGCCTGTGTGTGCATTCTTGAAACTGGCAGGAAACGTTACATTTTTGGGGTGATCTATGGTCATTACATTTTTTCACATTTTTCTCACTATCTATGATGAATTATGATTCCATATTTCACCCCATAGCCGTTTTGGGCCTTCTTAACAAACTGGACGTTCCGATTGCACATATATGGCCCACAAAAATCCAAATCTTATGATCAACGCTCTGGAGTGTTTTACAAATATCTGACAAACTACAAAACATCAACGGCTGAAACTTCATTACAGGGCCGTTATTTATCGTTTAAAATGCAATGAGCGGTTTGGATTGTAAGCATGGGACCCCAAAGTGGGTTTCCAAACAAAAAACGGATAACCCCATAGTTAGCGTCATTTGCACTGTTCATCCGCGTTCCTGCTAACGCGCGGATTTACAGAATTTCACGTGGGTGGTCCGACCGGCAAGATTCATTGCTTGCGAGGATTATTGAGGTATTTTGAGAAATCACCTCATACGGTCGGATTTGTTACCAACAGTGGGTTTTCCGCGATTGTGAAGAAAATAGGCGAGGATTCCACTGCGTGGATCGTTGCCAAACGTGCTGTAAAGAAACCAACAGTCATAAAATATTAAAGAAATCCAAATTTAAGCCCATAAAAATCATAAGCATAAGCTCATCTCACACTGCTCAAAGAAGTCATATAATATGAAGGTTAAAAAGAAATATGAAAAATCAAGCTGCCACCTCCTCTTCCTCTTCCTCTTCATCCTCATTGAAACATGTTTACGTATTATTACACTACATACTTATCTTTCTACTGATGCATGAATGCATCCTAGATTGTACTGCATAATTTGACATTTCATTTAAAAAATAATAAAAATTGGAATAACAGGTGCATGAAAGTATAAAACTTGGTACTTCCACCATCTTACAGAGGATACTTAAAACTAGCTCTTATCACTGTTGAGCAGAGTAATACAAAACCTAAATTATAATAAATTTCCATGAACAACTTAAAATTGTCTAAAATTTATGAAGATATTCATGAGAGGAAGGCCCTAAATCTGTGAGAGAGAGAGAGAGAGTATTCCAAATAATGTAAAAAATGCATCCATTTGAATTTGGACTGCTGTCATTTTATTCTTACAACTGCAGGTCCCAACAAAAACAACAATAAATAATTGTCTGCTTGTGCAGGTATTGTTCCTACAAAAACAACAGCAATAATTATCCCCTTACAAAGGTCGTGTTCCTACTTGCCTGCAATCTCACTGCAACCAGGTGCAATCAGTCAGTCATCGCCATGCACAGCGGGCATCAACCTGATAGCTCAGAATAGCAAAACATTAAAAGCCATCCACAGTGGGTGACTGGGTGTCAACCTGATGGCTCAGAATACCAAAACATAAAAATGCAGGAATTTGAGCTAGCACGCGGAGGGCTCTTATTCACTAGCAACAATCAATAGCTCATCCCAGGAAGTTATTTTTTCTCTGGGTTTGTTCCTCAGACTCCCATCACTTCTCTCCTGTATATCTATCTTCTTCCATCCACTGAAAGGAATGTATCTGATGCCTTTATCATGTAGCAGTTGAAGGAGACCATCACGGCCCGGCTTCAATGTGGATGTCAACATGCCCTGCTCCAAGTCCTCAGAGATGCTCGCCACCTGTTAAATTAGTGCCCCAGTCATCAGCAGTAAACAAGCATGTCTTGTAGAGGCCGTCACCAATAAAAGCGTCCATGCCTCAACCTGGCTGTGTTTTTTGAGAATTAACCCTTTCATGTGCTAGGATGGAATCTGCAATCTTGTGGGAGAAGCATTATTCCGATCAGATGATAATAGCTGTTAATCAGGGCATGTGTGTGCCAAAGAAAAGGGGGCATCTGATCATCCTAACACTTTTTAAGGGCACCAAAGTTGGACAATTTTAATCCCTTCAATAAAGTGCATTATTTTCGTGATTCATTATCGATATTAACAGCCAGATCAGTGTACAACTTGGGTGGGCTGTCAATTCACTGGAATGTAGGGCACGAAGGGGTTGGATCGATCATATGTGGGCCCAGTTGGGTCCTACAGGCCAGACAACATTTAGCTTAAACCATGTCCAATCTTTCCAGACAATTTGTCAGTGATTTCCATTCTTATAAATTAAATAAATCAAGTCTCCTAGTGAATGTGATGGGTTGAAAATCCAAGCCAGACAATCCTAGCCAATAGCTGCTAGATTTGAGCAACGAATATGGGCAGGCTTTCTAGTCTTACCTTGCCCCCTCAGGGTTGACTAACCTAGTTTCCTTTCATACAGTGTCAAATCCACACACCCTCCAGAGGTACTGTCCAGAGCTCAGAGGGTGGGCACATAAAGATATGGTGTGAAGGCAGGCAAATGGTCCCAGAGCATGGGTTCAAATATTGGTATCAGGCCAGTAATGGCCAAGCGGAAAACAAATACGTACTGCCAATATGGCTGATTCATATTGATGTATCAGCTACATTGGCATTATCTATTTTTGGCAAAAGAAAAATATAATAACAGTCCATATGCAATTGCATCAGCACTTCTTGATGATACATGTGTGAATAGTGTTATTTGTACATCATGCCTCTATATGGTTTCTTAAAAAACTAAAACATATCAACGATATGGCACATGATAGCTGATTCTTAAAACCATGTCCCAGAGAGTTACAATGAGAAGAATGAGGCTCAAATGATGAACTTACGGTTTCTTCAGCACAGAAAAGATTGGTACCAATGATTCCAGTTGGCCCTCTCTTCAACCACCCAGCAACATATAGGCCTTTCTCAAGGATTGCATGTTCTGATTTATCACTTAAAACTCGTCCTTGGATGTTTGGAACAACACCTGAAAAAAAAGAAAAAAAGAAAAAAAAATACAGAAACTTAGTAAATTTTAGTGCTTAGAAAATTCTTCCAGGAACTATCAAATTTTAGGGCTCATTTGCTACGAAAATCTTGCATGAATAGACAAGAGGGACATGATCTGCAACAGTAAAATAGGAAGTTTCATTCTCCCATTAGATACTTTCATTTGGGGGCAGGGAGGCCATGTTCACCAGGCCCTTACAATCTCGTATCCTCATTTTTGAGGCCAGAAAAGTTATCCCTCTCAGTTCTTCCTGCTGAATTTTTCCAAAAATTAAATGAGCGAAACTACCAGCAACTGGAATGAAAAATGCATTCTCTTCTGACCTTTTTGGTGATCAAAAGGCAATCCATTGACAGGCACTGACTTATAGCCAATGCTTTTGAGGACCATCCTACACAAATGACAACATAAAAAAAGGATGGGTATCAAAATTCCGAAAGTTACCAACCCGGATTCAAACTTTTGGATTAACTACAAAAAAGCACCTAGTATAAATTGCCACCGACAACCTCCATTACATTACATAAGATAACAAGCTACAAATTTTCCACATTTTCCACCTAAAAGAGTATCCATGCAATTTAGGTCGTGTCTGAATGCACCAGTTAGTCTTTTCTACTTTTTTTTTTTTTGTTTCTGAGCAGTAACAAATTCTTGTTAATGATAAAAAAAATTGTACAAAGTTAACAAGCAAAAAACTAATTCATAGAGCTTATGGACCCATTACAAAGTTAAGGTTTCATCTGTAACTCTCGATCAAATGCGATATTTTTGTTCCTCAAAAAACTAATTCATAGAGCTTATGGATCCATTACAAAGCTGAGGTTTCATTTGCAATTCTCAATCGAATGCAACATTTTTGTTCCTTCTTTCACTAGAGGGCCTGCTTCCACATTTAGCTCCGCTCGGGACATCTATACACAACCCTTGTATCAGTCACCATGAAGGATACCCGTCATGATGGTTGAGATTTTCCTTCCACCATGATGAATGCATTGATAGGATCACCATCAACTATTGAAGGACCTAGGTAAATCTCATTCATCATTTTGATTGCTTCTCTTAACTGTCAAAATTTCTTTTACCAAAAAAAAAAAAAAAAACTGTCAAAATTTCAGCATGATTCGAGTCCCCTGCCCCCATGGGTCCAAAGAAGACAAATAAATTCACCTTTACTGTTCTACAAAGTTCCTCCTATACCAGATGTCCCAGGTTTCCTCTGGAACTACCATCTCTATTTAATTTCAACCATTCTGACTGTGGAGGAAAGCAATGTCCCGCTTGTGATTTGAATGGCAAATCATATTTTATAACCACCTCCCATTCTTCATCGAATTCACTAAAGCAGATGCCTTTAAATTCTATAGCCTTTAGCCCCAGTGCATATTCAAAAATATATCCTCGCTAACACCAAGCCTCAGAAGGAGCATTTAAAAAAAATCCACTCTTTCTTTCCTTCAAATGCTTCAAGCAATGGCCAAAGACATCATACTCCAAAGTACTTGGCCCTCTCTTAGGAAACAAACGCAAGGGCCAAACTTCCATGAGGGGTGGGTCTAAATTTTGCCTTTTTTATTTTCCCTTTACATACACACACAAAAACCCCAAAAGCCACCCACACACAGACAAAATGGAAAAGATAAAGTAACAAATACCAAAATAAAACAGGCCAATAAGCAATGGATATACATATGATTGACTGATTCCTCCACAAAACCACAGAAGAAACAAATAACAAAATATATTCATTTTTTAATGGTAACACAACCTGAACCTGAGACCTAGAAGTTACGACAATTTGCACCTTCTAACTGTGTACATGCTCTTGTCCACATGAAACAAATATTTGGAAAGACAAAATTCCTTTTCTGAAGATTTTCAAGGGCTAGGATTGAAGGAACAGATGTATATTTTTTACAAAAAATAACTGATTTAATTGCATAAAACAACTAAACTTTGATATTAATAAATATAGATTTGTTTCCACTAGTTATTCAAACTGGTTGTCTAAACAAACACTTACCACATGTGGGGTTGAATGGGAACTCCACACTATGAAAGGGAAAGGAAAAAAAAAAGAGAAATCATGAGGCTGTTAAATAAACTAATGCATGAAAAAACCTCAAGGGAGTCCAGGACCCACACTCTTTGATCCTTCCACTCTACTGGAGTACCATCTCATAATCCTTTAAATCTCTTCTAGAAGTAATTTTGAATGGAATGCATCATTTGTGCCCTTCTTGGGACACCAAACATACTCTTCCTTGAGAACATGAATAAAAGGGATAGGCCGCACTGGTGCTGTAATAAAGTTTGAGGTTATCAAGATTGGTTACCCGCAATTGAGGTCTTCAAATTGGCCAGTACCAACTGCAGATTGTTTGCCAGAGACACAATTTTCTACATGGTTAAAAAAACAAAGTCAGCTACATTGCATCAAGCAATGAAAGAATCCAGGCACACATTTCAGCACTTACTTTCTATAATTACAAACTTTTCAATATTACCTTAAAAAAATAATAATAACAAACAGACTATGCCAATATTGCATGTGAAGAACATAGACAAAAGGTGAAACTGGAAAACCTTGATTTGAACCTTTTTCTAATTCTTTTGAGCCAAATTATTGCCAGAGTTAAGAGTTGGAACAATGTGACTCTATCATGCAAATTGATGCACTCGACTTAATTGTTCACCTTGCAAAAGTTTGTTGAAAATGAAATTTTAACATAATTTCAAATCATAAGGCAATAACCGATGGAGAGATACAATGAGTCTGCGCCTGCAGACAGGTGTCAATTGTCAAACTAAGAGAGCAACACCATATTTATTCAGCAAACCTTTTAAGTAAGTCTTCTCAAACCGCACACCGCTAACATTGCTGCTGAAGTCAGAATGCAAAAATCTTTCCGGTTTCTTGAAGAAAACGAAGTGGAGTTCACGCTGGCCTGGAATGGGATGAGATTGTTGTGAGGTGGCTGCTTTGGATAACAGCTCATAAACCCGCTTTTGGCTTCTACTGTTCTTCAGTTCTACCTACAATTAGTGACAGCACAAAGACAAAAATGTCTAAGTTTAAGAGCAAGAAATATTTAACACATAAAATAGAGCAAGATAAAGAAAACAATAAGTTTCATTTCAAATTTCCAACTGAAAGGAAGATGGAACATGACAAAGAATCAAAACTTGATGCTTTGAATGCATATTAAAATATGATGCAGCTATAAACACAAACGTTATTGAAGTGATGATGTATATCATGAAGCTAGCAATCCAAGTATAGTTGAAATAATAACACGAATTAAGCATATGAAAGCCATGAAGATCTTTACCTCGTCTGCAGATGATTTGATTAGGTCAGCCTCCTCAATGTGAATGTATATATCTTTAATACCTGGGATAACATTTCCAGTTGTTATTTCTAAGATCTATCCACAGCATCAAGGAAAAAACTGGATTGTAGCATTCCCCACAAATACAACAACATAAGGATTCCACGATGCTCACTCGTGATCAGAAAAAGGAAATGTAATGCTCAGGTTAGCTGTCATATATCCAATCTAAGAATCAGATAAGGAATGTGAGGTGGTTTTGGAAAAACAACTCTGTCCTAGCTCATTTGTACCCATGAATTTATTGTTGATAATTCATCAAATGTTATACCATGGATGCAATGGACCACTTGAGCGAAAAGCGAAAACTCAATTGAACGGTGTAATGGGAAGGCATTTCAAACTAAAAATAAAGGGGGAAAAAAAAACAATGGTGTCATAGGCAGTTTGATTGAATAGGGAGATGTGCCTATTCCAAACAGCAAAGTGTGCTAGCAGCTATGATCTGTGTTGATCAATAGGACACTCGTATAGGAACTCGATCCTGCAAAGATACTTCTTGGGTATAAGTTTAGCATATCCTATTTACCAAGTCCGTTATTTCATATGGTTCTTTTAGTTTTCTTACTTTTCAACATTAAAAAACTGTTAGAAAATGAATGTAAACAATGATAGTTTCATTAATTCAGAAATGTTTCAAAGGAAAAATTAGGACAGTTGTATCCGTATCTGTGCCCTAGATTTAAAAAAAATGCAAGTGTCGTATCATCGATCCCCATATCCATCACTGTATCCATATCTGTATATGGGTATCATAGGCCAGATGCAATGTTGTAAAAATCGCTAGGCGGACGCTAGGCGGTGGGCATGGACTAGGGATTAATCCCCGATTAATCCCCGCCTAGTCAATTAATCCCCGATTAATCCCCGCCTAGTCATTAGGCGGTGACCGCCGACTAGCGCCTAGGGGCCGCCTAGGCCGGTTTTTACAACACTGGCCAGATGAAGCTCTAATCATCACAAAATCTAGTGACCCTTTCTAGGGAGGAATGCAGCAACATGAGACCTCAGTGGCAGCACTTCAGAGTTCAGACACATTGTGATACAAGCTCCTCAGCACAACCATTTTCGTTGTCAGTTGCAAGTTCATGAGATAATTAGATGAACAAGAATGAAGAGACTCAAGGTGCAAATACACATGGCAAAAAAAGGAGCACAGACTCGAGGTCAAGTCCTAAGGGAAGCCAGGATAACCTGGAACAACAAAAGTGAGGAATGTCCTTTGATGAAAAACATGTAGATGGCAATGTGGATCAACCCATGGCATTTTTGGTGGAATATGATCAAGTTCATATGTAGGAGGAATTCAGGAACATTTCCATGGGTTGATTAGTAATCAAATATGAGAGTTTTTCAGCCCTACCTCTCCACTCTGGATTTGATTAACATCTTGTGTCTTCTCCTTTTCGCCTATTGTTAGCTGTTTCAGGGAAGCTCCACCCTCAAGTTGCTGCCACAGCAAGTTTAATAGTTTATAGCAGTTGCAGTCAAGTTTCTACACTTGGGACTGCACCAGAAGTGGGCCCCACTTTATGGGTCTGGCATGATTTAACAATAGCATACTTCCAACTGCACAGTTGTCAAATTTGGAATTTAAGGCTGTATTCACCATTGGATTACATCAACCAAAAAAAAGGAAGGCGCAGTTAAAATGTTGTTAAACTTTAGGGCCCTTAAATCAAAGGATTGGAAATCTAATGGGGCTGGTTTTTTGCCCAACCCTAACCCGTGATGAGACTTTTCCATTCCCCCTTTGGAATTTGAGGCTGTATTCACCATTAGATTAAATCAACAAAACAAAACACAAAAGTACTGTTAAAAAAGTAGTTAAACTTTTAAGGCCCTTAAAATCAAAGATTAGGAAGGTAGGAGCCCGTGGAACAGTGGAAGGAGCTCACTATTGCACCCTTGAGCTATGATACCCGAATACTTGTACAAGCTCAACATATCCATAACGGACCGATACAATACTTGTATTGGTACCCAATACTGCACTAATACTTCTACGGTTTAAGTTTAGCATATCCTACTAAGCAAGTCCATTATTTCATTTAGTTCTTTAAATTTTCTTACTTCTCAGTATAGAAAATGTTAGAAAGGAACATAAACAATGATAATTTCATTAATTCAAATGTGATCTAAGGAAAAACTAGGACACCTGTATCCGTATCCGTATCTTAGATTTCCAAAAGTGCAGAGTCGTATTCCCGCATCCGTTCCCATATTCGTATCAGGGCATCATAGCCCTTGAGGTTGTTGGGTTCAAGTCATGTTAGAGAGGAAAAAATTGTTTAGGTAATGTGGCTGATTTAACCCACAATGAGACCTTTACATTCCCCACTACATTGCTGACTGACATGCATCTCACTAAGCCCCACAAATAGCGGTCCCTCTGTACCTTTCTCTCTCTTACACACCCCCCTCCCCCCCCAACCCAATCCCCCATGTGTGTGTACAAAGCTTAAATCCAATTAAGGAAAAGATGTGAACTACCAAGACTTTCATGAGGTTCTGTGTGCAAGCGCGTGTGAAGATTATTATTTCAGTGTCATAATAATCAGTTAAAGAAAAGCTGAGGACTACCAAGAATTTCACGAAGCTCTTTTGCAGTACACGCTGCCTGTACTGGTCCACGTCTCCCAACCAAAAAAACTCTCCTGCACCAGTCAAATATGAATAAATTCCACATCAAATAACCACTTTTCAAATGAAAGAAGAAATTTTGAAACAACAAACCTTATAGTGCTTTCTTCTAGAGCAAGTAATGCATGGTTAGCAATATCAGTTGTTGCCAGTTCGGATGTGGATCGTAGAAGGATACGGGCTACGTCAAGAGCAACATTACCCTGAAAAATGCGCATAATGTCCATGAACGTAGAGCATAAGTTAAAATGTACAATACCTTGTTCCAACTAGTTGAATAATGTATCATGATTGAGAACAAATATGCCAGAACTGAACCCGTAAACACCCACCTAAAATGACTCTTTTACAAGGAGGTCTTTATGTTCCCTTTGCATGACCTATCACACAATGTAGATGGGTCCTACATTAGATAGTTAAGCGGATTATAGGTTGAACAGTGATGCACCTACTGGAACATTTTTTAGAGAATTCGCCTTTTGAATGAATTCTCAATTATGTGATCTAAGCACAAAAGAATTCATTAAAGAAACTCATCACTCCACTTTTAATTTTCACTGGTGAAACCTCGAGTTTAGTACCAGATTTGGATCTCTCTCTCTCTCTCTCTCTCTCTCTTCCCCTTGTGTGTGTCCCATGTTGCCATTATCATGGTAAAAGAAGTTTTTGTAGGTTAAGATCCATAAAAAATACACTTGTGTTTCATCAGAAAAGCAAGAAATATAAATAATGTGATTCAGAACAATAAAAAAGAATCAATAGAGTGGAACAAATTCTGGAAAATGGAACGATTGATTTTCTCAAGGAGGAAAAAAGCTCTGAACTCCAATGCTAATTTGTGAACTTCTATTTTTTGAAAGAACTGAATAGGCACAGGATTAAGAATTAAGGGTACCTGTCCAAGGACAACAACTGTATCAGTGCTCTTCAAGTCAGGGGCCAGCTTGTTGCAATCAGGGTGCCCATTATACCACCAGACAAACTCTCTAGCTGAGTATATCCCTGCCAAATCCTTGTAAATACAATAGAACAAGACATTAGAAATGAGGTTTAAGTTTTTGGCCTTAGGATATGTGTCAAAATGGAATTTCTTCAAATTTTCACATATTACTTCAGTTTCCTTTTTCCAAAGAGAGATTGTGGAATTTTATACCGCAATCCTTTGAGGTTTTTGGGTCAGAGAATGAAATAATTATCTTCCAAATAAACAAAAGAACTGAACAAAAAATTGTAATGGAAAGCGCCAGATTGCCAAAGCCGTACGAGATAACAATCAACATTCATTTTCTATTTTTTACTAGATTTTGTTCCACTTTAAACAAAAATTAAAGTAATGGATCAAGTTGTCATCTTAAACCACTACTTATCTTTATATTCTTCAAATTTTCAATATGTTTAATTTTTTTTATCAGTTAACATGTTAATCCGAAGGTTGTATGAGTGTTGAGTTGACTTTTCAGGTTACAAAGTATTTAAGACATGGTAGTAGCATGAGTGCAAATTGTTTCATTACGTAAAAAAAACTACAAAGGTTCCGAATGTAAAAAAAGAAAAGAAAAGCGTACTTCCCCAGGAACACCAAGAACTCTATCGCTTTCAGCACCATACGCAAGCACAACCTGCTCAAGGTAGTGTATTCAGTCAAACAAAACAATCACCGTTCAAAGAAAAAAAAAAAAAACTGTCAGGCTTCAACGATGCAAGTCAACAGGCATGATACAGTTACAAAGGATTATGTAAATATGAACTTCATTCAAACAATTTAAACTTACCACATGATAGATTTCACGTAGCTCAGAGAGCGAAACACTGGTTCCAAGAGAAACATTTCCAATGAAGGAACACCGCTCATTTGAAGCAACTCGCGAAAACTGATTAGTCACAATCTGTTGCAAGTTGCTGGTAAAACTAAGCTCAATTAACAAAAAATTAGCAATCAGATAACATTTTCAGAAACAAAATAATCAAGAATTTCCCCATTTAAGAACTAAACTAGTTCAATGGTGTATTTGTTTTGGGGAAAAGAAACAAGCAGTGAAAGATTTCTATGAAATATCGATTCAACCAAAATATTTTGGGCAAAGTTCTGACCACTTTTTAGATAATAAATAAAACTATGTTCATGTTCTAGCTGTTTCAGATGTCCTCTGCAAAAATGAGGTATCAGCTCATACTTTTAAGTTTGATTAATCAGAGCACCCCCCACCTCCCTCCCTCCCTGCCCCCCCCCCCCCCCCCCCCCCAAGCACCTTTTAAGGGGGTATTATAAGGGATGGGCGATAATCAACTAATCTACACCCGATCAGCACCTGCCTGCTTGGGCCCACCTATGTGCATGACCATCATGAGGGGGCCCAATCACATCACAATAAGCCCTTGTAGCCTCAAAATTTAGTAATTCTAAAGGTATTAACGCTTGCCCCTAATGCAACTGTGAATAGGTTGGAAGAATTTCCTATTGTTGTATCTGAAGGTGGTGATTGTGGCATGGAAGATGAGTGTGAGTGGGTAAGGCGTGTCTGAGAGGGGATGGTGGAAGGGCGGGCTATACGACATGACATAAATAGGATAAAATGATGCCCACAACACGGTTGGGACAAGGCTTTGATGGCGACCATGACATAAAATAGAATAAAATGAATGCAATTTTTTAAAATTCTGAAAAATAAATCCCAAAAGATTAATTAGATTTAATCAAAAGAAAGAAGCTAGTAAAAGATTTTCTAATCAACTCACCTTCGTTTCGGGATGATCTGGTGCTACTCCGGAACGAACCAACCCAAAAGGAGTGGGCAGCCGATCAATGACATCAACTTTTGCTCCTTTATGCGCCTTCAACATCTAATGATACAATCAAAACAGCCTTATACCCTCTACCTAAGGTAAGCAATTTCATAGCGTTTATTCCAAAATAAATGAGAAGATCTCTTCCAAATTAATGTATGCCGCTTTGAGAATAAAACCCTAGAAAACCAATTTAACTCTTCCATTTTTCTGTTTAAGGGCCTGTCTATATGCAGGGAAAATGACGAGTGAAGGATACCAACTAGGTGGAAAGGTGAGGAGAAAAATAGGGATGGAGAATCACCACTTCTCTCTAGTATTAGCTCTCCACTGTGTTTGGATTTCAAGGGAGAAAACTATGAAGGAGAAACTCTTTTAAAATATTTTATAAATAAATAATTGATTATTTAATAGTTAAATCCCATTCTTATTAGAGTGATGCTACATGGACAACCCCATGGACCACTCCATGGACAAACTCCATGGTTCAAGGGTCACATCATCTAAATATTAGATGATGTGACCCTTGAACCATGGAGTGGTCCATGGGAGTTTGTCCATGTAGACTTTTTGTTCTTATTAATAAAATTTTTAAGTTCACTAGAATAAAGTTTTCTCCACATGCTGGATGATTAATTAGTTATGAGGAGAATTGCTTCTCTCCCTAAATGTAAATTTAAATAAGGGAAAATATATTTCACAATAGAAGAAAACTCCCCTCCCTACTTTTCTTTACATCTAACTGGGCCCTAGAAACTACTACGAAATTCATCCCTTCCCCTTCTATTTCACTATCAGATAAGAAAATACAACTTCAATCTTAATTGTCTGATTGAGAAAATTGAAAAGGAGAAAACTATAGGTAAAGAGTTTAAAAAAAAAAAAATAGAAAAAAAAGAAGAGAAAACTATAGGTAAAGGAGAAGTAGGAAGATTAGATACCTTTTCGGCAGTATAGAATCCAGCTGGTCCGCTCCCGACAATGCAAACATGCACGGGATGAGAAGACGATAAAGAAGACAAGGTTCTTGAAAATAACCACTTGCTGGCTTGGAAAATTGCCAAATTTGTCATTTTGCTCTTAATCATCTGTTCAGGATCTGTTAGGCAAAATCAGAGATTTAACATGCAAGATTATGAGATGAAAAACATATAATTTCAGATTTTGGAGATAGATTATTGTATTAAGATTTGTTAGACAACATCATACTATCAATTACATGTGGTTCAAAACAGAATTAAACTAGAAGAGATTGGGAGACTTGCACGCTGGGAAATCATGGCCCTCAACTCCACACAAGAGAGGCCCATGCTTAAGTGATCAAAATTCTTAAAATGATGGACCGTACCATCAATGCGGGACACAAAAATTAGGAGATTGAACAATCCTCTGTGTGCATTCTTCCATACAATTGTCGTCTTTTACTTTACATGAGCAGCCATGAACAGTTTACACATCCCTTGACTGTTATATCGGGATTTAGAAGGCATATGGGTCATTAGCAGCTTCATTTGTGAACTTCAGTAGAATCTTCTAGTGATTTTATTTTATTTTTTGTTCTTTTTACAAGTGATTTTAGGCCTTTCTACGAGTAGAATTCCCAACCGGTCTACTCATTAGGTGGGCATGGCATGTGTGCATTGAAACAGTTGCCTTTAAAAAAAAAAATTTGTGTATTGAACCTTCCAATTGTTAATAATGGACCCCATGATGTTCGGGTCCAATACATAGAAGCAGATAAATAGATCTTGACTTAGGTTGAGGTCAGGTTGATTTAAGTTTCATCCAGCTAGCACCAGAGTGAATGGGTTGGATGGATGAGAGATGGGCTCCATCCTGGTATTAAGAGGCCCAACACCTCCACCTTCAGTTACAGTGCATGGCAAATGGCAATGCATCAGTTGTGGCCCAGGTTGGAGCTAGGGGTGCAATTGGGGGATTGCATCAGATAAGGTTTTGGCTCAACCCAAACCTGACTCTAATTATGTGCTTTGGAACGTAGCATGCTTGAACTTGAACTCATTCAGGTCAGGTTTAAGTTGATTCCATAGTGTGCTTGGACCCAACCCCAAAATACAAACAAGAAATCGCACCCACATCGGACAATAGAGGACCCGTGCCAAATACTGAATCCAGACCCAGACTTGAAAAATGGCTTGGACACATATCTGAATTCAGACACAAATGCTTATGTAATCATATAAAGCAGTTAATCTCCATACATAAACTTAAAATACACGCATATACTGGTACATGCAGTGTGTTTGAACCCAGAGAGAGAGAGAGAGAGGGAGGGAGTTCCAAATATTACATTCATGCCCAACTTTTTGAATGAATGTAGTAAGGATATTGGTATACAGGGACCCATTTTCATCCCTACTGGAAACCCAAACCCAGAAATGCCCAAATTCTACTTGAAAATACCCAACTCGTAGTGTACAATTCAACCCAAGCAATACCCAATCTGACCCTAGTAGCCCTAATTTCAAAATGACAAGTGTAAGATGAAACTCTAACCCAGGTCTTACATCAGATTAAACAAAAAAAAAAACCTCTCTCAGATCCAACAGGCTGGTTCTTAGCATCATCATTTTCAAGGAAGGAAAAATTAAAAACATGGATCTAAATTGATCATCACCTTCTACAGAAATGAAAGCAAAAAATAAAAAAGAAAGCGGAGCAAACATTGGAAAAATCTTACCTTTCTTCTTCTTCTAAGCCTCTGAGTGATCCAACGGTCGTTAATGGGAAAGAGAAGAATTGAGAGAAGTGGAGACGAGAAAGAAGAAAATTTTGTTGGGAGAAGAAAAGGGAGGGAAGAAAGAAGGATTGGAATTGGCGGGTGGGGCGCGATTCTTCGAAGAAGGGTTTTAGCAGGGTTTCTGTATATAATTCTAGGTTTAAATTGGTAAATTTTAAAATCCTACAAAACTTTATTATTTTTCAAAAGAGTATATCACGAATCATTAATCTCCAATCAGTGCATAAGTTTTCCACTTTTATTTTATGAGGTATTTTCTCCCCACCACAAGCAACTTTTTTTTAACAAAAAAAAAATCAAAAATACTTTTTTTTTGGTACTTACATAAAAAAAAAAAAACACTCTTAATGAAGACAAAATAGGGTTTTTTTACGTCTTCCTTCAAGTGTTGTCCAATTAAGTTCATCCATAACCTTTATGTTTGGTAATTTTACGAGTAAAGTCAAGTCAAGTCATCTTACATATCAAATCAAAAGCACTTTTTATAAATATTTTCTCCAACTTTTCTAACAAAAAGTCAAAAAACAACTACATTTATTAACTAAAAGATAAAAAAAACTTTATTTCTCATACCAAAAGTCAACAATATTCCATCCCAAACAACTAAAAATAAAATACCATTATAACCCACTACATATTTTATTCATACTTTTTATTTCACTTTACTCCACCTTATTTTAAAAGTAAAATGCCAAACGTGCCCAAAAGGGTAGCTGACCACGGTTTGCACCCGAAGGTTATAAGTTCGAAACTGCACTACCACATTGGGACTACATGGGAGTTTATCCGGCTTCCCTATGGGCCAGAGGGATTAGTCCAGCCCAAAGAGTATGTGAATCCTCCAATAGTAAAAAATAAATAAAATCTCATCCATCATCCAATAAAATCTTACTTCTATCAACTTGGGATCCACAGATTCTACACATATGTATCAGTTAATCCAAAATCAATCTGGGATATAATTGAGAATTGAATAGAGCATGAGCATGTACACTTTTTGTTGGCCATTGCCATTTGAAATGCCGCATATGATCCACCTGAATGAGGAATATTGGGGCACACTCCAAATTGATCCACAACCAAAGGGAGCCAACGGTCAAGATCGCCGCTTTGCATGGATCATGAGACCCACCAAAGAATTAGTTACCTGCTAGTTTTCGAAATCCACACTATCATAAGTTAAGCAAAGGAGACCACAGGAAGCTTTACAAAAGAAACCATGTCAATTAAGCATGAACCTCCTTGCAATGACCATGTCATTGCCCATGTGTCGGTCAATTATTGGGCCTCATAATTATATGACCTCCTAAAATCAGTTAAAACTTAAACCAGCCTATATTTGACTCATGATATAAATGAATAGCCTTCTAAATTGCAATTTTGACCTCAATTGGAATTAGACATGTACCAACTTTTCAGGCCTTGTATCAAAATTCAAAAGTGGGTAATTAATCTATTGGCAGACTATTAATTTTTCACTCTAGTACGAGCAAGGTCTATGTTAGATTAATTATGCTTAAAATACTTGATTAAAATAAGTAATTTCAATATGGGGTTTGCTTAGTTTATAATGAAAACTGACCCATGACATAAAATGAGATTTTTTTTCAAGTACATTTTGGACATCCAATCGCAGTTAGATCAACATTAATTGATCAAAATTCTAATTTTGGCCATCCAAATTGCAATTTTAACTTCTCGGTTTTGAATTTGCAATCTCTCACTTCTTGAAGAGTCTACCCACATGCATTACATGAAATATTAAATAATAACTCATTAAAAAATGTTAAAGCTTACGGACGGGTGAGTCGAGATGTTAAATGGGCTAAGCTGGGCAGGCACGGCACGGCAGTTAATGTATCGTGGCACGGGCCGTGCTGGGCAGAGCATGATTGGGCTAGGCCCGGCATGAGATATTTGATATTTTTAGTGTAAATTTTATTTATTCATTATTCAAAAAATTATAAAGGTTTCAAAGGTAATCATTTTGAAAAATCTTCAAATAGAAAATATCTAAATGATTCTATTTTCGATGGAGTAGGTTGAATATGACTGAACCACTTGAATTTGCGTATCATATTGTTTCTTTGTGTGTATCTTTTAATTTTCTAAGTGTAAGACCTTTATTTTTTAAGCCCAAAAGATAAAAACCACATGAAGCCCATAGCACGATAGGCACGAAGCACGACATGCCTAGCACGACTCGTGCTGTGCAGTGTCGTGCCACCTCTTAGCCAACCGTGCCGCAAAGTCACCGTGATGTGCCAACATAGCATGGCACGGCTCGTTTGACATTTCTACGAGTGACTATCCATAGACACATAGAGGATAAAATATCTAATCCATATTACAATAGCTATAGAAAAATATGTACGATATTAACTTCTTATAAGAAAAGATCACACTCTTGACCTAATGGAAGCTGAGCTGCTTGCATTAGGAAAGGGTGTCAAGCTCTTAAAAATCATGGGGCTTGACAATATCATTATTGAGCTGCTTGCATTAAGAAAGGGTGTCAAGCTCTTAAAAATCATGGGACTTGATAATAGCATTATTGAGGGAGAGAACTTTATGCTTATGGAGGGCCTTTCGAAGCAAAGGAAAAGAAAAAGGTGGAGCCTAGTGGCAATATGGAAAGGGGTCTTAAAGGACAAAGTAAGCTTGACCGGATAGGATTGCAATTCAGTAAGAGTAAGACCCAGTAAGCTTGACCAAATGGGATTGCATTTCATTAAGACATAGTTAGCTTGACCAAACGGGATAGCGATTCTGTCACATTCAGGCAAATCAAGTTGCTAATGATTTGGCAAGGCTTACCCCACCACACCCTTTGCATTTTACATCATATCTCCTGCCACCTTGAATTATCTACGAAACATTATAAGGAAGTCATTTATTTTTATTATAACGCAGGATAAAATTTTTCTGTGATCCCAGTGTGGTATTGTAGTTTCGAACCCACGACCTCCGTATGCAAACCGTAATCCTAGGCCAACTGAGCAATCCCTTCGAATTATTATAAGGAAGTCATTCATTTCTCTTCTTCCATGTAAGATTTTGATGGCATTAAAAGCAAAACAAAGAGAGTGAAAATATAACAGCATGTTGATAGGACTGAAAATTGCATCTTTTTGAACATCTTTAATCATGCTCTTGTAAAAGCTTTCCGTGGTTAATTAACTTTAAAGGTCCATTTATTGACTCATTAGACACCATCTTATTCTAGATGATGCAATCATGATGTTGACATGGAAATTTTTTTAAAAAAAATCAGAATGACTAAAAAAAGATAGTAGAAAAAAAGGCTAATTTTTTTTTTTTTAAGAAATGGACCCATGTGTTTCTTGATTTTGATGGATAGAAAACAATGAAGTTGTTAAAATGTCATTGTTGGGGTTGAAATGAAAGCATTTTCCAAGTTGAAGGCAGTCCTTCCACTGGTGGGACCTACATCTTAAAATTGCCCCAGACAAAAACACGAGCCTACAGTACACAAAAGGAGGCAAAAGTAAAAGTCAGACTTGTCTTCAATCCAACAGCCACGTCGCAACAATTCTCGACCTTTACACGTGTGGGGATAGTGTGTGCGTAGCTGACTCGGTTTCCTTTTGTCACTTCTTGAGAAAAATGCTCCTGCGTCCCCACCCGAAACCAAACCTGGCCTGAGTTTCACTTGAATAATCCGACCCACCAGCCGACCCGGACTATTCAATATCAATCAGAGAGGGCCCAACCCAAACTTAGTAGCCCTAATTTATAGAATGATAATAATTCAAGATGAAACCCTAACCTGGATCTTTCGGTCTTTCCTTTCCTTTTCTCTTCTTTTCTTTATTCCCTGGAGAAACCACAATCTGTGTGTATCATCATTGTTGGGAATAAAAAAAAATGGAAAGTGGTCTTGATACATCCCCATCTAAAGAAGTATACTTTTAGTTTTGAATTCATATTTATAGGATGAATGCCTTTAGATCTTGACTTTGATACATACTAATGTCGGATATTGATACAATTTCCCAAACAACTGAAAAAATTGAAGGTCCAATATGATAGATAGATCTGTCACAAAAAGTGGAGCCCATATAAATAAATCCAAATCCAAGTGCCTCATGGTAGATTCTCTTGACCTTATCTTTTTTTCGGTTGGCATTGGACTTGGATTCTCAGGTCAGACAACAACTATGGGAGGGCCTGGGATCATCCAGTTAAAGGGGTGGGCGCATAGTTGGCTTTGTATGGTACTAGGAGGCTCATTACCGACAAGTCTAAGTCAGGAACCAGGTTGATCAACCCGAGCCTGTACTCGACCCGTTGGAAGTCAAAGTCAAGACGAGGGTGCTAAGAATGGCAATGGGTTAGGTCGGGTTTAGGTCGGTGTTTCCTTTCCTAGCCAGATTATTAACATACAACTCATCCAAACCACCCGGTCCCGTGGTAGGTTTAGACTATTAAGTTTTCTTTTGGTAATCTATCCAAAGGAGCTAGAATCTAAGAGAGAAAGAGAGCCCACACACACCCCAAGACCGTCCGAACAAGGGGGAAGAAGACCCACACAAGTAATTAAGATAAAAGCCCATACAAACGAAAAAAGGTGGTATACACAAGATTTAAACTTTATGCAGCCAGATAAGAACTGCCGCTACTTACTAGTGAGGTAAGTGACCATTCTCAAAACGTTTAAGCTTAAACTCGTCATGCAAACTTTCATTAAATTCCATTCTAGCCCCAACCCACTCCGCTTGTCATGTATTAGAAAGATGAAATGCTCTCTTTCTCATATCTGTAATGGTCCTTAAAATTTTTTATGAAAGAACAAAGTTTTTCTTTTTCTTGAGATTAAAATAGAATCCTTAATGACTTGGTTCCTAATTTTGAGGGGCATAATTAGGATTTTTTAATTAATTAATTAATTAGATACATTCTAAGAAATAACTAATAGGATGGATATTATTTTAAATGAGCAATGGGCCTTACAATAAATAGTATAATGATCGGACGGGGTGAAAAGATGAAACCCAAACCCACCATTAACTCATGTACGTGATGGGTTTTCACCCACACCCGCTCCAAATCCAATAAAATTTCTACCAAATTCGCCCCTAATAGAAGGACCGTGGCCGGTCCCGTTTAAACCTGACCCATTTCGACCTCCAACGGGAGTGGACAGGTCTCAATTGGACCCAGCCCGAGGAGTAAAGGCCCTTTTGGATCATGGCCCTGTGAATTTGCCAGCCCTCGAGTCAGCCACCCTCACGTGAGATGCACGTGCCAACTTTGTCATGGATCAGTCCAAAGATGACATGACCCATGTCCCTCTGAGTACTTGCCAACGAGCCCATCCTTTATAAATAGAAAAATATTCTAAAAGATTTGGAGTATTGTTGTGGTCAAGGGAAAGTGATAGTACACATTCACAACAATGGTTGTTTGAAAACTGATGTTGGAAGAAATAATTTTTATTGTTTGGGTGGACTGTGGTGGGAATGGGAAAGTTCCTCCCTTCTTTTCACATCTAAAACGACAAGGGAATAATAGAATTCAAATGGGAGAGAGAATGATGTGGGGTACTCAAATCAGTTATTTTGTTGGCCTTGAAAGGAAGAATGATGTTTTCTTATATCATTGTAGGTTGAAAATGATTGATGGACTTTTACATGGCAACAGTCTTCTTGATCAGGTCTTTTTTTATCTCATTTGCTTGCTTGTTTAGGATTTCTTATACTAATCATTTAATTATTGATGAAATTTAAGCTTTATATTTCTAGAAAGTACTTAGAGAATGCAATGTTTTGCCTAAAGAGAAAACAAAGGAAGTTACTAATTTCATCATAGGAGTGTTTACCAAAGTGAAAGTAGCACTCTTATCTTGACTTAGGCAAAAAGTTTTGTCATGTAAATCCTTGTGGAGTGAAAACACGAGTGATACAGATTTCCCAGGGAAAAGTTGCTAAGCAATTGCAAAAGAAGATTGCAACACGGGGACATGATGAGGCTTCTTTGGTAAAAATTTTTAAAAAAAGAGAGAACATCTTTTATCTAATCTTAAGAATTCAGACCTTAGAAGCTGATCCTGTTGGATTAAACACAATATTGTGATTGGTGTAAAGCTAAAAGAACAAATATCAAATCTTTTATTGAGACACCAATCTCAGCGTGGGTCGGATGATGGAGCCGTAATTTACTTGACACTATATGTTTTTCATTGTGCAGGTCTCCAGCCTACATGACATGAGAGAATCTAAGCATCTGGGGTCCATTTTTCAGAAATAAAAATCTTTACCCTCCTTCCCCCTTTTGAGAGTTTGTGGTCTTGGAGATCACTTTGATTTTAATGATTTAATACTTCTCCATTTTTAGATGGTGTTGGTCTTTGGTGATGGCCGGCCCCCCATGCAACATAGGCAACTGGGGCCCCCAATAATCCCCTCATTGGATGGTGATATTTTTTTCTTTCTTTTTTTGTGTCTTATATGGATAAGAAAGGAGGTTTCTGAGATTTTCCAAATCATCTCCTATTCATAATTGGAAATAAATCCTGCTGGAAGGTGATAATGGAGCTAGGGAAATCCTCATTCAAATCTCCATTCTTTTCTCTTATATTATAGGGAGATACTTGATTGTACAATGAGGTGATCTTGCAACTCCTTAAGACGACTTTCTTTCCTACACTCTCCCTCCATCCCTCTATACTTTGCCTCTTAATTTCTATTGCTCTTGTCTAAAAAGTGGATATATATATATATATATATGTTCTGTACGTGAGATCCAACTTCATCCAGTAGATGCACCAATCTGGCCAATTCATCATTGGCCTTGGTTCATGAGGAGTCAAGTATATTATGGTGATCTCTAGTGGTGACTACCTAGATCTCTACGAGTGCAGGTTCTTCCACTAAAATGTTATTTAGTCCGCCCATCATAGAGTACCCACCTAGAGCAATCATGGATTCCACATCACTCAGTGATGGATAGTCAAGATGATTCTCTTGTAGGATCAGCAGTACCATCTGATCCTATCTCCTTCGTTACTTTCACATCATATAGGCTTATGTCCAAAATCTAAAATGCATTGAAACTCTATTATCACCTCCTTTATGTTGGATCTTTTCTATATATTTTATTTACATCTAAAACACCGCAAAGCAATTAAAAATGAACATTCGGATTTTTTTAATATATTTTCTGAATGATCACAATGTTGTGTTAGCTTGTGAAGCCATCTTGAAACATGTTGCCATGGTTAGACACACTGATATGAACTAGAGTAATCTTTCTTGGTTAATGTGATGAATCTATAAACCTGTACATGTGTATAACCTGAGATATTACTGAGAATTAATGTTGGGATTTTGCATGCATATATCAATTGAGTTATCAATTAAACGGCATTGCCACATCAAATGCTTGGGTTAATAGAAAATTTACAGGGAAACTTCATCTAAACTTGGAGAAAGTTAAAGGTGAATGAATGTCACAGTGACACAGATAGGTATGATGAAATAACTTCAATTTGCACCTTTTCTGGACTAAAACAAATTTATCTGAAATTTCTAGCACATACTTCTTATGTGATATTTCATCATGTAAAGAGAAAGTGGCTACTAATAGCATACTTTGTGGCTTCCAGGTTTCATGCTAAGAAATGAAGGACCATGTAGGGGTAGGAATCCTTAAAGGTATAAAGGTTTCTGGGGATCGAGAAAAGATCATAAGGAGGACGAGAGAATATCCATGGATGTATAGAAAAAATGGCGAGGAATCCTATGATCAAGAAGGGATGGCACAATGCAGATTTGAAGTAGTAGTAAACTTGTAATAGAAATGAGTACTCTCTTTTTGTATTAGCTATGCATCAGAGAAAGAGACTTCAAGTTCCAAGAAAGCCCATCCCATCAGATTAACATATTTGAGTTTTGTCCAATAACTAAACCAAAACAGCTATTTAAAGACTTTCAAAGAATCATTTATTTCTCAGAATTTCACCTTAACTATGAAGAGAGGAAATCTTCTCAATTTATACATAGCAATAACCAAGATGATTCGAATTCAAATGCAATCTTATCTCTAATAA
Organism: Litsea cubeba; assembly: GCA_012931725.1. Taxonomy (NCBI): domain Eukaryota; kingdom Viridiplantae; phylum Streptophyta; class Magnoliopsida; order Laurales; family Lauraceae; genus Litsea; species Litsea cubeba. The sequence goes on from CM022945.1 coordinate 19,819,184, forward strand.
CCAAACCAACCAACCTAATCCCATCTCTAATAACCAAACCAACCAACCTAATCCTATCTCTAACATCCTATCTCTAACACTATCTGCTTAATGATCTGATGTTTGATCTGGACCTTTGACACTAAAGTAATAAAGTGGGCTACTTGAGGGTCGATTAATTAGGATGTAGATAAGAAGTAGCCCACCCTTTTTTTTTTTTGTTTTCGTTTTTTCTGCACATGGTCCTGTGCCTTTCCGCTCATCATATCTTCTTCAAAACTTTAATTTCTCTTCTCTCTCTAAAGATCATCATCATCATCCATGATCCTCCATTTCTAACCCATTTGATCTCTTTCCACCCATGTTGATACCAATTTGTCCATAAATTTTCATACATTGTCTTCCCAAAAGGGACTGATTTGCGATAAATTCAACGTGACTTTCATCATAGAAAACTCCCAACTTCTGCCAAAATGAGAAGACATCACTAACAACCTAAAGCTTATCTCTCTAATCTTATCCTCTCTAACCTATTCTTAATATCTCTAACACCAATTGTATTGTCCTTCCAAGAAAAGGAATGTTGAATTGGCAAGAAGCGAAGGAAAAAAAGAGGGGGGGGGGGGGGGGGGGGGGGTGGTTTCGAGTTTGTTGGTGCCCATGACTCATTAGATCAGATCTTTCATGATCTCTTCAAGAAGTTTTCGCTCATACGTACAACTTGATGCTAGTAAAGAGATCATATTAATGCTTACATATATATATATATATATATATGAATTAAGGATGATGCTTGACTTTTTTTTTTTTAATTGAAAAAGGAAAAATAATAATGGTGAGATTATTGCAGAAATGTAAGAGCAGGATCATGGCCAGCCTAATCGTATAATATCACTACTGTACCATGACTCTAATAGCATGAGAACTTCTAGAAGGCATTAATTGAAAATAAATTCAACATGACTTTCATTATAGAAAATTGTTTCAATTTATACATGAATGATATAAAAAAATCATGAAACCTGAAATTAACTTATCCTCTCTAACTTATTCCTTATATCTCTAACAAGGAGTTGTATATATATACCTTACCACTAGACAAACAGCAGGTTGCATGGCTTCTCATGTCTCATAGATAAAAAAACATCCATTCTCACGGCCTTTTTAGAGTTTCCCACTTCTCCAACCTTAGACTCCACAAAATATTAACTAGCCCGAATTTTCAATGTTTTTGGAAATTTAAGAAATCACAATTTTGAGCGAAACCACAAAAGATTTTATTGTACGGACCTCGACATTTTCCAGTCAAAGCTACTGTAAGTCGGTATCATACTATCATCTCGCACGACTCCTGCTGTCGAATAAGACATTGCAAGAACAAATATCCCATGTTCTTTCGAGTCTTCTCAACATTTTCTTTTTTGTGATTGATGGAATGGTTACTGGCTGGTAAATCTACCTAGATCTAAGGGCATTGAATTTTGCACCAATAAAAGAACTAGCACTTCTTTATCACCATGTCGTTTTAGCTTATGATATACAAAGAACACGATACATTTCTCATAAAGGACCAACCAAGAACCTCACTTTTAACCTGAAAGCAATCTGAGGGGGACAAGGGAAAAGGAGAAAAGAAAAGGAAAACAAAAGGGAAGAGCTATTTCACTGTGATAGTCATAACTCTAAAAGGTAGGGAACAGAAATTCTCATGTCTCTCGACATGCAAAGTGTCCTCGTGCACCTTCATGCTAGTGATTGGCCCATAGTCTGCTGATGTAAACCCACTTATCCCCATGGGCCATCTACCAAAAATCTGATGGATGGGTGTTCAAATTTTCAATTTTTTTTTTTTTTTATAATTTCAAGCCCCTATCGATTGGTAAAAACTTGTGTAAAAGCAGTAGCCGACCCAGGAGATTTTCCTTGAGGGGCTACTATCATGTCATCATCATCAAAGCTAGGTGGAATCAGATATATGCCTCGAGGGGCCACTGCAAAAAACACATTTGGGAGGGCCAAGGTGAAACACTGCTGAAATTTCCATTAACACTATGTGGCATTTTTAAAATTTAAGGAGGGCTAATGGCCACTCCCAACCCTAGTTCCGCACCGGAACAAAGCCTCATCCCAACAATGTTGGATTAGCTATGAATTCTATTTCCCCTGAGAATTCATATTGAGGCTGCGACAAGAATTTTATGCTGCCTTCTCACACAATCCTCTAACTTTGTCCGGAGAGAATTACCACAACATAAGCAATCTCTCTTTGCAATATTCAGAAGTCATTTGGTTCTGGATTAGCTAGGATACCCTGTCTAAAGGAAAGTAATGTTCTAACGCGCCTTGAAGTATCCATTTGTTTTTCTCGTTTTATGGATCCAATTCCACTAGTTCCACTTACACCAACAAATCCATTTTAAGAACACATATTAAAACCATCCAATGTTCGGACATTTCTGAAATATAGGAGGCCTATAATGGCAAATCCGTCAAAAGGGAACCAGGATCCTTGTATTTGCTGTCAATGATTGATTCCAGATCCTCTCTAGATCTTCTTTTATTGCCAAGGTAATATGAGAGACCCACAAGGGATGGAGGTGAGTGGGATGCCTAGCGATTTTGTTGATGAAATTTGGATTTAGTTCCATACTCATCTAACAGACATCTAACATTAGGAATAGAGGCCAAATTGTGTGATATTCTAATTTTTTTTGTTATGAGAGTTGTAAGGTGGATATTGGAGTCAGACTTGGGTGAAACTAGTTTCACCCAATTGAAAGCCCCATATCTAGATGGATGAATCCCAGTTAATCATTTCCAATAGAGCAATGAAAATAAAAATATGGGGCATTTTGGAATTCTGTAAATTGATGAAATTTGTCATGAAAATCCAACTGTAGAGATCAGTAAATTGAGCCTGACCTAAAACCTACACATCTACATCCCTATGAGTAGCATTGTAGCCATTCACATGATCACTCAAAAGTATCAAACATGGGAAAAAGGGACACCAAGTGGAGATGGTGGTGGTGGCTGGGATGGGCTGTAATGAAAGACAAAGTACTTTAGAAGCCCAAGCAAAACTGATTTCGAGGGCGATCTTATTGAGTTTATTACAATGAGTACTGTTAATGATTTCATATTAGGTTATCGAACTCTCATTCTCTGCTATATAGAAGAAAAGTCTCCCTTTTCTTCTTCTTAATATTATTAGTGATAGAAGGATGTCCCTCCCAACCCTACATAAAAATGTCAAATATTAGCATTTTTTTAAATTGTATTTTCATTACTCGAAAGACCCAAAATATCCAATTCATCAAATTCTCCCATTATTTCTTTCATGTGTTATGAAATCCTAATCTTACCCTAACCTAACACTAGCAATAAATCATTTGGAGAACCAAGCCCCTAAACACTCTCCTTTATGTCTGAAAATGCTGCCACCACCTTTTGTGCACCACTTTGTGAAAAAGCAAAAGAAGGGAAAAAGAAAAGTAAAATGTATATAGTAATTAAAGAAAGAGAGAAAGGAAAGTTAAACAAAAGCCTCCCATCTCAAGTATCAATTCCTCAAGATAGGACATGAGCTTCTTTAGCCTCATCCCAAGAAGACTTTAAACCATTTAAAAGCTTCCTAAAATCAATTTGGAAGGTTGAAAAGGGAAGTAGAAGGGATGAATAGAGGTGCTTTGGAGCGACCCCAGGTGCAACAACAGATGATGGCTGGAAATACTAACTGGTGGAACATCAACAACATGAAGCCATCTCCTCAACAGCCCTCTCCCTTCTTGCCTTCTTCCTCTTCCTTTTCTTCCATCCTTCCTCAATATGCACTGCCTACTTCTCTTCCTTTAGCCTCATGCCATGAAAACCTAGACCTTCCGGAGTCATGGAGCCAAATGCTTCTGTAATCACCTCTCTCTCTCTCTCTCTCTCTCCCCATGAACCATCTTTTCCCCATATATTGTTTTGCTTCTTTATCTAGAAAATGGTTCTTTCATCATGAAAACCGGCTACTTTTGGAAACTTCCTCTCTCTCTCTCTCTCTCTCTCTCTCTCTCTCTCTCTCTCTCTCTCTCTCTCTCTCTCTCTCTCTCTCTCTCTCTCTCTCTCTCCATGAACCATCTTTTCCCCATATATTGTTTTCCTTCTTTATCTAGAAAATGGTTCTTTCGTCATGAAAACCATCTTTTCCCCATATATTGTTTTCCTTCTTTATCTAGAAAATGGTTCTCTCGTCATGAAAACCGGCTACTTTTGGAAACTCTCTCTCTCTCTCTCTCTCTCTCTCTCTCTCTCTCTCTCTCTCTCTCTCTCTCTCTCTCACACACACACACACACACACGCACGCACACACCCCACAAACTTTCTAACAACATTGGGAAGGTATATTTATCACAATTGAGTTGGGAAGGTATATTTATCACAATGAGGGCTTCCATTTTGTTTCCGTTTAATACCAAATTAAAGCCAAACCCTGGAAGGGCTCTCTCTCATACACACAAGATTGAACGTTTTGTTTTTTTGGAAAGATTCTTACCTAATAAACTCTCTGATTTTTCCTTTATATGTTTCTCAGGCGTGGTTTAGTGGGCGATGAAAATAGATGTAGTTTCGGTCACTTCCACTCCAAGAAGATGGACAGTTGGGAGGACCAGATGTTATTTCCATCATCAAGTGTTCATGTCGTTGATGTGAAGCAAGAGAGCCCGGAAGGTAGGTATGTCTATGGGCATGAGAGTGAGGAATTTCAAACAATCAAGTCTCCATGGAATCAAGTTCTACCAGCTTCTTCTCCTAGGTGTTGTGTTACAAGCTTCACCAGCAATATATTGGACTTCTCTCATCCCAAGTTACAAGAAAGGCATCAAGAACCAGATCATTCATCTGAGGTGAGAGAGAGAGAGAGAGAGCCATTCAATTTCCCACTAGTTTCTCGTTTATTTTTTACTGGCTTAAGTCGCTAATTCAGTTACTATAGTTCTATAAATATTCTCTTGGAAGATTATCTCTTCTTTGAGGTAAATTCCTGCTATTAAGGTTCTAACAGAAGGCCTTTTTTTTTTATATATAATATTATTATTAAGAGTATTGGCCCAGCGACTGGTGCACCCTTTAAGAAGGCGAAGGTTCAATCATCCTCAGTAGAATCTACATTCAAGGTCATTAATCAATAACTCTTTCTGGTTGATGGGTCATATTTGTGTTATCATATTTTCCTCATGGTAATATGACTTTGGTTCCACTTCAATCAAACAACAACAGAAGGAATTCGAGCCAATGAGAACTCAAGAGAAAGGAAACAGTCAAATCAAGAGGTTAATGCCTTTTATTTTTGTTTCTTTACTTTTCAGGTGAGGAAGGAGAAATTAGGAGATAGAATAACAGCCCTTCACCAGCTGGTTTCCCCTTTTGGAAAGGTATAATACCTCACCATAGACCATAACAACATCATTAAATGAAAGTCTTCCAACTTCCAAGTATTTAGAGAACCCACAAAAGAGAAATTAACAATTTCCTTGCTTGAGAGTGAAATTCTTTACAAGTGAGAGGAAAGCTCAATTTTATTCTACTACTCCTGTATAGATAGTTAGATAGAGATGTATTTTAAAAATGTAAAGATGGTCTGGGCTAAAAGAAGGGCTCTTTTGCAGACGGACACAGCATCTGTCTTGTTAGAAGCTATTGGATACATAAGATTCCTTCAGAGTCAAATCGAGGTGATGGTTTCTTTCTTGTGCAAAAAACCAAGGAATCGTAGGCCACGCAGTTAAAGTTGCATTTGTCCCATGTCTTTCTTCTTTACTTCCTTTCACTTTCAACATGTTATCGAAGTTCGCACTGTCATGACTCAAAGGCTTAATTTTGTTTTTCTAAAGATCGATATTCCCATTCATGTGTTGTAGGTACTCAGCTCTCCGTACTTGGCCACTGCCCCATCAGGGAAAATCATGCAGCCTGTAAGTGCTCATGATCCTACTACTCTTCTACTCTCTCTCTCTCTCTCTCTAAAGTGCGCGCACACATGCACACACATATATATAATATATTTCACACAAAAAATGGGTCAGGTTGGACTGAGTCCCATATGCGCGAAATATGTGCCCAACTCAAGCTCAACCCGTTTATTAATTAGGTTGGAAACTGCAAGCCTAATTTGAAAGGTTTACTGGGACCCTAAATTAACTGTCGGGCTCTGATTCAGCTTGATGGGTCATCATGGATCAAAGTCAGGTTGGGATGGGTTTATGTTGGGTTGACAGGTCTGCGAGAAAGGACCCAATTGGACTTGGCTGATTTACTAAGAAGTTTAGTAATGACAGCCACTCAACCTAAACCTAACCTTGAAATAGAAGGGTGGGCTAAAACCCTGTTAGGTTTGGGTTGGGTTGAGTCAGGAACTGCCACTCCTAGTTAGTTACTCATAATTAATTAATGAGTATGAATGGTCTTTTTTTTTTTTTTTTGTCAGGTTCAAGGAGAAAGGAACTGTATATTCCCGGAAGACCCAGGTCAGGTATGCTTTATTGGATCCATGACCCACCACAAAAGCCACTATTTTCACACACCCCACCCAAAAAAAAAAAAAAAAAAAAATCCAAAAGGAGTAGTGAAGGAGCAAAGCTCGAAGCTTTACAGCCTTTTATCTTTGAAAAATATCTCAAAAGCATGATTGGGAGTTGATATTCTGGATCATTCATTAGTAAGAAATTATGAAAATGCTAACCCCTTGCTCAATTTCTTTTTGTTGATTAGCTGTTGAATGACACCTTCATGAAGAGAAGAGGAGCCCCAGAAAAGGTATAACTTCTTTCACTACATAGCTTTCTCTAATAATAAACTAAACACTTAACTAACATCAATCTCATCTCTTTTCTCCTTAATTCAATATCAGCTTAATGATCTAGTCCCCACGTTAATGATATGTCAGGGTGCTCTAGATGGGCCAAAGAAGGACTTGAGGACAAGAGGCCTGTGCCTGGTTCCTATATCATGCACCCAGCAAATTGGGAGCGACAATGGCGCTGATTACTGGGCCCCAAATCTGGGCGGAGGGTTCCATTAGGTAGCTGCATTACAATGTGGCCCACTGTATCTTTTATGTAATGATATAACATCATGAGCAGTCACTCTGCTATTAAAATTGAAGGCTGGCTGCTCATGATGCTATGCACTTTAAATTTGAAAATTGTGTGCTATAGCCTGACTGTTAGGGCTTCAAAACCCCCAAACTCCATTATTTGGAATTAGGGTGCTCATCTCCTAAAGTGATTTCCACACAAGATGTTATATTGTATATGGAATCCTAGAACTATGATAATAGTCTTAATGGTAATTCTTGAGTCAGTCAATGGGGTTTGATCTTCAATGTTTGAGTGTCCTTGTTATGGTCGCATATCCAGAATTTTAAAGCGAGGAGATCCTGATTCATGAGACTGTGTTGTGAAAATTTTAAATTCAATAGACTAGTAAATCAACTAGGTACCCAAGCCAAGGGAGTTGAGACCAAGAGTGCACTTGCATTCACATGGGAAGACAGTCCACTCAAGTGGTAAAAAAGTCCGAACTTGTGGGAAGAAAGCCCACACAAGTGGGAAGGGAGCCCGCACACATAGGAAGAGGCGGCGTACTCAGGGTTCAAACTCAAAGCAACCATGTGAGAACTGCTGCGTACATCCCAAGGTCAAGATGCCTATCTTTGAAGCAAAACTTCATTACATGCATATTCAAATGCTTGATAGTACTGGTAAAGCTTGAAATTAATTAAATTCAAAAGAGACACAACTATGTGATTCTGAACCTTTGAATTTGGACATGTGAAACCCATGGTGTGGTGATCAAGACCATTGACCTGATGGGTCCCTCTCTGCCTAGATAGTGTCCCCAAAATAACCAAGTTTAGACCATTTGTTGTTTGTATAGCAGCTCCTGGAGCTTCCTGTTATTAAGACAATTTGAAACAATCGAGACAGAGTGCTGGGACTTCTAATGGTATAAGGGAATTTTAAAAGGTATGGTCCATTTAGTTGGCCCCAAATATGAAGATTCAAGTGAAGCGGATTTAGAGTTTCAGGCCCAATAGCCGAATCAAAATTCTCTAACCTTTGTGTACTTATTATTATTATTTTTTGCTAGTTGGCCCAGTGGCAAGGAAGAGGAGAAACAACCTGCCCACTAGAGATCGATCCCTGGGTGGATAGTGATATAGGAGTGAGTGTGCGTACCACAGCAACACTCTGTGATTGCCGTACATAGTTGTTTCTTTTTATTGGTTTTTGTTAGTATTTCTGAGGTGCATGGTCACTACCATGAGACTTTCATTATCGCGTTTGAGAATTATCTCTTCTGTAGGGCTGCAGATTCTTCATGTTAAGTGACTTGCATAGCTCAATTGAAAGATTTTGGATTAGCGATCAATGGCATCCATAACGATCAACGATGGATACTGACCAGATCAATGATCAAGTTATCTTGGGGATGGGATCCCATTTGGCTGATTGACTCAACAGCCCCAATTGGCACCATTATTAAGGTTCTAAGAAGATAATAAATATGCATCGCACCATGGTGCTCAGGAGCCCTTAAAATCTACAAATCTAGAACACGGCCCACCCAATTTCAAAGTCTAGGGTATGATGGCTGGCCTACCCAATTTCAAAGTCTAGTGAGATCGATTGTGTGTATGCCGAAAAAAGAATGGTCCAGTTTGGGCTGGGCTCATACATGCTAATCTGACCTAATACTTATTATCTGCCAGCTCATCCTGAACCCAACCCTGCAACTTTCGAATTTGGGCTGGCCCATTTTACTTCCAAAATGGGTTCGGAATGACAATACCAACCCGATTCAAAAATCCAAACTAGCTGGGGCCATGTTTTCAAGGGACAATTTTTTCTATGTTGGGTTTGGATGCCAACACCAAGCCATTTGATTAAACCAATAAAGTTCGGATTTGAGTATGTTAGGGAAATATAGGTGGTTGTCGGTACAAATAACAAACTGTGGTGACTTTTTTTTTTTAATAAATAATAGAAAAGACAGATTGTTAGATGTTAATTTTCATCTCTTTCTCACCATTTAATTTGACTCCTGCACTCTTGATCATCGGCCAATTTGACTCGTTGACAGTTAACCTTGAGAGCCTATTTGGTAATTCATTAATAAAGTGAAGTGAGGTGAATGATCAAATTAAAAAATAAAAAAAAATAGTCAAATTAAAAAAGTTATGACCTTATGTTATTCAGTGAAAGAGAATGTAGCTTTTGTAATTTATTTTGAAAAAAGAAGATTGTTCTATACGCCACAAGTCATGGTAGCTAGCAATGATACCTACATATATACAAAGGGGAGTTTTCTCGGACAGAATGTCCGTATGTGCCCATCCTGTGGGCGCTTTTAATTTAAGGGAGCCTAGGACTTGGAGTAGTTTCCAAAAGTGGTATAAATATGCTATATGATATTAGAGTGTATGATGGAGGCAAGGACTTCACGTGTTCAAAAGAATAGTTGATTCTCAAAGGAGCCTAATTATAATAAAAAAAAGGAGTATGTATATAAGGTTGTAAATGGATCCCCGATTCTCCGATTACCCGAAGGTTCCGACCTGTTAGGATCTGGGTCTGGGTTCTTATTTTGGTCCCGATAAGAAAATGGTTTCGGTTCCGGATCCTTCTTTTGAAACCGATACCTAAATGGGTCCGGTTTCGGATCGCAGTGGCTCAGACCTGTGGACTCGGGACCCGACCCAATATACACTAACATAAGGTAACTTTAGTATGTAAGAACAGAACCCTTTTTACTTTTCTATATTAGGGTTTTCTACTTTTCTACATCTCATTGCCAGTTTGAATGTGATTTCTGAGTTTTTGATTAAAAGTGCATGTTATTGATAAACAAAATGTCACATTAGTGTTTGCAAGTACGTGATCCAATTGAAATGTGGAAAAAACATAATTCTTTTTTTTTTTAAAAAAGAATATAAGTATTAGTCTAAACCCGGAATCGGAACCAGACCCGCCTCACAAACGGTTTCAGTTCCGGTTCTTGTTCCCATTAATATTATCGGTTCCGGTTTCGGTTCCAGTTTTCGAGTTCGATTCTGGTTACGGTTTCCCTTCTTAGAAAACGGTTCTAGTTCCGGTTCCACCTTGAACCCAGACCGGAACCGACCCATTTACAACCCTATATGTATAGCAATGAGGCACATGAATAATTAGGTATGGACCCGATTCAACTAAACTATAACTTATTACCAATCGGGTCCAAAAAGAGGGGTGATGGGCCAAGGCTGCATTTTCCAGGTGACGCCCTTCTGGTAATCAGAGGTCTATGGGATGGCATCCCAAAATTACTCATGGAAATGTTTTTCTTTTTCAAATAAGAAGCTGTGGAAGTTGAAACTTTACCCATCAAATACCTTCATCTGATGTATATAAATCCTCTACGTGCTACGGGTAATTTTTTTTTTTTTTTTTCTTTCCGTCAAACTCTATGCTATTTTGTAAAGTAGGTTGGGTTGGGTATGCTTTGTTAATTGTTTGGGCTTGGGCTTTAAATCCAAGCCTGAGCGGAATTTGGGTCGAGTTGGGGTCGAGGGTCATGTTTTCGGATTGAGCTTGAGAATCTGTATGACATATATCATGTTAATTATACGCATCATAATGACCGTCATCATTGTTACTTAAAAAAGAGAACATATAGGGTTCGCAGTTTTTGAACCGACCCACTTACTCCATCCCATAGTTTAGGATTCAAGTAGATCATTCTTATTGTTGGGTTGGATTCAGGTGTGACATTCTTTTTTTGGCCAAATGAGTTGGAATTTTTGTTGGCAACTCAGTCAAGTGGGCTGGGACCTAAGAGAGAAACTGCAAACACAATCGAAGACACCCTGCACAGTAGGAAGTAGGCCAGCACAAGTGGGAAAGAAGAAGCCCGCACAAGCCGAAAGAAAATTCACACAAGTGGAAAAAGGTTGGGCATACCCAGGATTTGAATTATGGGCGGACTGGTGAGAACTAAAATGAGTTGGAGTTAAGGTGGGTTGAGCCCATCTTGATATTTGACCCAACAACGTAATATGAACCTCCATCCAGCTTAATCAAAAGCATTAACACTCGTAAACCCAACTTAGACTTCACTTGTTTGTAAGGGCAAGCTGATTATCCAATGGCTCGGTTCAGGCAGCTTACACATAATACGATAGTGAAAAATGCCAATACAATCTTAGTGCCACCCTGTGGGTGTAAAGATATTATTGTATTCTAATAAAAAACTAAAATACTGGGAGAATGAAACAAGCTCCCATTAAGAAAGCATATTTTGTTAGTTGAGCATAAGGTTCTCATCGAAAAGTCCATTTTTTTTGCCATTCATTGAGTACGAGTGGTGTATCCTTTGGTACCCAACCACTACTACCAAGCTATTCATATTTATATTCAAAGAAGATTTTGTGGATGGAAGTTTTCCATAAGTTTGTGTAATCAAGCACTATCATGTACAAGTGTAGTGAATTTAGGAGTCAATTTTTCATTCACTCCTAAATGAATTAGAGCAATTCAATACATGTTCTTAATCACATTCTCATACTGTCCCAGCTAAAATAATAAGTAGGGCCCACTTTTACTTTGGCTCAAACTTAGACCAAAATAAAGTGATCTTATCCATTTTCCCAACAATATCTATTCCTCGTGGGAAATAGAGGTGATTAAAAAAAACACTACATCAAGTATATATCATATCTTGGCTATCAATCTGGTGTGGGAGCATTAATTGTCTTAAGGAAAGCGCGACCCGTGACTCGGGTGATCAATCTTAACTATATTTTATTATTATTTTTTCTAAAGTATTTTTAAATATTTTGCAGCAAGTTAATAATTAATATTTACTATAGCCTTTTTTAAAAACGATTTGACCAGTAGAGTTTGCAAGGTCTTGGGACATTTACTACAAAAATTCTCTTAAATATGGTAACTACAATTGATGACCCTAAACTTTTATAATGACGGCCAAGGACCTCCAGCCCAAATCATCTATTTTTTTTTCAGTTTTGTCCTTTTTTTCGTTGATGTCAACATAACCGGTTTCCTATTCTGTCATGAGTAATATTTGTTGACATCAACAAAATATTCGTCGACATCACATCAACAAAAATGCCTGGCTATTACAATTAGTGACCCTGTGAATTTATTGACATCGATAGAAGATTCGTCGACATCAATATAAAATTGTGTTGACGTCAACAAAAATGCCCAGTTAACAGCATGAGTGACCTTGTGAATTTGTTGACGTCAACAGAAGATTCGTCGACATCAACATAAAATTGTGTCGACTTCAACAAAAACGTCTAATTAGTGTCAACAAAAATTGAGTTTTTCGTTGTTTAGGATTTTGTTGACATCGAACAATCTCTCTCATTGTGATTGAGAAAAAAAGGGGTAGGGACGTTGATGTCCTTCTTCTTCTTCCTCTCTTTCTTCTATTCTATGTTGCTGTTGATTTGGGGTGAAGAACAATATTTTCTTTTTTAGGGTTATGTTGACACGAACTAACCAAGGGCAAAAACGGAATGAAGTATTGGATTTTGGGCTGGAAGTCCTTGGCCGTCATTATAAAAATTTAAGATCCTTAGTTGTAATTACCCTATTTAATGGGATTTTTGAAGTAAATGTCCCAAAGGTCTTCTACCCCAACCTACTACCTGACCTACCTATGAGAAAAGTAGGAATCATTTGACAATCTAAAGTGCCATTAGACGTCAGATTTGCATGATTCAATCCAAAGGTCTACAAAACTAAAAGATGGGTTTAGCTTTTAAGTTGAACATAAAGTGGGAGATGTGGGTGTAGATTGGACATTTAACGCATAATTTTAGTAAGTGGTGGCAAGTTAGACACGTGGCGCGTGGACATTGGCCAGGATAGAGATCCCCAGCGGACTCGGATATATAATCTATAATTTTGCGTCCGGACTCAGATCGGCAATCTGCGATTTTGAGTCCGGGCTCCTTTTTCCTATCAGTCGCGAAGGACGAATTTGACCACAAGTACAATACAAGTAATACGGACTAGGTTGTGACAACCAAAGAGATATTTAATTTTAATTTTTGATAATCCAATGTCTTTTTTTTATAGTTATTTTCCTGTTATAAAAACATCCCATAGGAAAATAAAATAATTAAAAAAAATATAACATTTTATGTTGATATTGCAGAATAAATCACATGAACGCCCCACCACCACCATCCTTTGATTTTTTTAGAATTTATTTTCATAAAATGTTATATATTTTTTAATTATTCTATTTTCCTATTGTATGTTTTTATAACAGGAAAAACACTACAAAAGATAGGATGATCGAAAAACAATTAATGTGTTGCAAACTTACAGTCAAATTCGTCCTTTGGTAGTTGGTACCGACGGGAGAATGAGTGTACCACATAAGGGTATGTTGGACATTTCACGCATAATGGAGGCAAGGTATAAATGTGGCGCACGCAGATTAAGGGCTCAAACAGGGATCCCTGTTTCGGTCTGGAAATGGATTTTCGGATTCGTCCAAACAGGAATCTCCTGTTTGAACGAAATGAGGAATCTGGATCTCCATACTCATGAGTTTGACCATTTTGTTTTTAACACTTTATCATCTTTGATTTTTCTTGCTCACCATGTAACTTCCATTATAGCATATTCAACTCCATGTGAGGTGCACATTTTACATTTTACATTTCACATTTCACATTTCACATTTCATGCAATATATATAACCATCTCAACCGTCAATCATTCTTCCTTAATGGCTGATTAAAAGTTTAATAATTAATTATGAGTCCAAAACTCCGTAGAGCTCTATTTTAATAATTCAAATTGTTTTTCTTAAATAGGGTGGACCCAAGTACAAAGGTCGGGAAACCTGAAAAAATGCTAAAAATTCTTAAGAACCTACCCCGTGTAATTTGTGAAAATTAATATACTTTTTCTTTATTTTTAACATAGAGCTCTCAAAGAAAATTTTTTCTGGGTCCACCTTTGATTTTGAATCTTATTTCCTCAGGCAATATACAATTATATTTTAGTTCAATAAGAGCGGATCCAACTGTTCAATTTAGTACAAGTTGGAGACATAGTTCATTCCACATCAGCCCCAGTCACATTGAACCATTTTCAATATTGTGTTCAGTCCTGTGATGGAGCCTATTGCCATTAAACTGAAGTATGAAAATATGTCAACCGAGTGGGTGGAATATTGTCCTAGCAGTCACGTCTTATAAAGTTCCCGTTTTAATATCTGCCAGTGGATCCGGACTCATTCACTAATCATTGATTGGATGGAAATCTAAGGACAGCTCCACATGCGAAATATCTTTCCAATGGAGGTGAGTGACACCATATTTTCCTTTTCTACTCCTCCTTCCTTGCAAGTGGGCTTTCTTTCTGTTCTTATATCTCCTACTCCATCCATTCTTTTGAAGAGTTGAATAGTTATAGAGTCTTCTGGGCCAAGAGAGCAGAGGAAAAAAATAAAATAAAAATGGCAGCTTCAAAGGTAGAAGCTGCTGTATTGGTGGGTTTTCTAGTACTGATGGGTATAACCACTTTATCAGAAGGTACACTTTCGAAGAGCCTGTTTAAGAGGATAAGCAGAATCAACAAGGAGGGCCCTTTCTTGGGTGTTGTGGTGCCAAATGCCTTCGAGATGAACCCTCTATTGGAGTCATCTAGTTTTGTAGCTGATGAGAGATTTCCTTACTTGGACTTTGCTGGTATGATCAAATTCTGATATCATGTTTTGATGTAAGTTATTCATTGTATGCTTGTATGTTTTTAACGTTGGTGTTGGTGTTGGTGTTGGTGTTGGCTTTCCCATGATGGATTCTAATGAGCACAATCCTCTTAATCATGACGGCTGAAAGTTTTCTACAGCCATCCAATAAGCTCCCAAGGGGAAAGAAGGTAGTTTGCTTGGCCCCACAAACTAGGGCTCTTATATTTATCAAAATTTAATCTCATCGGTCATTTTTAACCGTCTGATTTAAGATAGTAGTAAGTTGGACATTCAAGATAAATTGGCAATTAAGTCTGATTCTTATACATTGAATAACCCGAAACAACATATGAGGTGGATTTTTAGCTGACGCTTTATCAATTGCATGCTTTCTATTCTTCACTGAATATTTGAAACTGCACTACTACACTCCTGCTTCAGGAGAGTTTACCCCGCGCTTTCCTCTGGGGCCCGGAGGGATTAGTCCAGCCCAAAGAATTGGTAACCCTCCGATAACATTAAAAAAAAAAAAAAAGATCAAGATCTTCACTGAATGGGCTAATTAATGAACATCACCATTATGTCATGTGGACCTTTGTTAGCTTACTGTATTAGATTCATATGGTCATGACTGTAGAGGTTCCGGTAGCAAAATCTGTTAGGCTGCCCTGGAATTGCTATGCAATCAGGCCCGACTTTTCTGCTATACACGGGAGACTTTGGACTTGGATACTGTGCGTGGGTGCGTGAGATGTTTACATGAACAAAAGAAAAGGGAAAAAAGAGGATTGAAGATTTCATAATATGATAAAAATCCAGGCATAAAAAAGAGAACCGGCAAGCAAATTACAAGTGCAGACGTAAGGCATTTGGGTATGGTTCGATCATTTTTTTTTCCTTTTTTTCAAAAGTATGACACCAAAATCTTGGTAGTATTTAATGTTGTTTCTATTATAATTTTTTTATTTATCAATTTATCATGTTTAATGCTGTTTTAATGTGAATCTTGAAGTTTACTTGGTGAATTTTTTATATTTTTATAGACAATTTTTTAAGTTGTTTGTATTAAATAAGTTTTTGAATGAAACTTCTTGATGTAAAAAACAAAATTTTCACAAAATAGCCGTATACCTATGTATGCTATGCTATAGTCTATAGACAAAATGATTTCATTCAAAAAATTCAAATATTAATCAGAGTTTTTGAAAAGATGCATTTTTTTAAAAATTGAATACGTACTTTTAATGTGTGCTATACATGAATTGACTAATTATGAATTTCTACACATCTGCAAAATGGGCAATTTACTTAAATTAACTTCTTGAGATATCTAACTATTACAAAAAAAAAAAAAAAAATCATGTAAGATTGAACAGACACATGGTGTCATTGTCCCCTCTCATCCATCAGTTTGCAATCATCCTCTCTTTGAGAAATGAAAATGAGTCAACTTAATTAATTCTTCTCCTTGATGTTCTTTTATTTTCTTTTCTTTTTTATAAAACTTATCAGGGAGAAGATTTCGCATGGGAAGAATAGAAAATGAGAAAATTATTCTTGTCATGACAGGACTGGGGATGGTAACTGAATATCAAACAATATTCTCAATTTCTTTTTTTCTTTTTTTAAACCTGTTCATATATGTGAATAGAATAAAAGCACACTACTAACTAATTATCTTTTGGTTCTACAGCTGAATGCAGGTTTAACCACACAGCTACTGTTAACTTTATTTCGCGTAAGAGGAGTAATACATTTCGGAATTGCAGGGAATGCAAATACAAAGCTCCAAATAGGAGATGTGACCATTCCTCATTACTGGGCTCACACAGGGCTTTGGAATTGGCAGGTATTATATGTAGGGAGATAACTTTGATACCACTCATGGGGAAGCCAACTTCAACTATAGTGGATCCAAGACTCAACACAGCACACTTATACGAAGTTGAATTCTATTAATATAATTTATACATGGGCACATAACATACGCATTTTGCACCTGTAGTCACTGCACAACATACATTCACACTACCACATGCATGAGCACTTTACACTCTACGCTACTCACTTGCACTCTGTGCACACACCTTGTTCTCAAGACTTGCTTGCTCACTCCACGTGTGTACATTTACGCACACACACTCACTGGTTGGACACTTTATACACACTTTGGCCCTCACTTGCATTCCCTACTAGCACTCTCTGCCTGTACACTCCAAATGAGGCAGCACCTCCTATTTATAGTCTGTGAAATAGGTCGGTGAAAGATGGTTAATGGTTGTGGAGCAGTCCACGTGGCCCTGGATGATCCATACATCCAAGTCGGTTTGTGGTTTGCAGAGAACTCCAGGAAATTGTAGACAATAGAGAGAGTGGCCCATGTTAATTCTTGATGCTTCTAGAAAGCAATGGAGACGAGGGAACAAGATGATAGATAATGGGGCCCAATGTTGCTTTACATTGGATTTATCCATGTCCTAAAAACCAGCCATCCTTTGTCTGATAAAAACCATTGCCTGCTCTGGTTCGATATATCATCTAAGTAGAAAACTGTTTAATTAAGTGACACCAAAAATCATTGCTTACTCTTCCTCACTCTCCTGGGTGATTTTTAGGTAGAAAGCTTAAAGTTTTGTATGATTTGTTGTCTATCTATGAGCAGAGATATGGAGATGGACCTGATGATGAACTTGCTTTGGAGTCTAACGGAGATTACACAAGGAGAATTGGGTACCTCAACCTCTCAGATTACAACAATGATACCAAAGATGGGATTGTCTCAGAAAATCTTTTAAACAAAATATGGTATCAGCCAGAAGAGATCTTTCCTGTGGATGGGTACCCTGAAATCAGACAGCACGCCTTTTGGGTCCCTGTTGACGAGCATTACTTTTCCATTGCCAGGAAACTTGAGGTAATCTGGGATCTTTTTTCTTTTCCCCAAGAATAACTCATCGCCCCATGTGTCTCAAATTCATGGACCATTTCACTATGAACCATCAACAGAGGTGGAAAGGGTTTGAGTTGACACTTTCAACATAATTAATAATTAATAAATGGGTCTACCTCGTATTAGCCGTAGTGCCAAACCTGATCCAAACCCAATCCATTGGTGGTATGCATATTGCTGAAATTTGGGTGTGTTTTGTGCTTATAACAGAGTATGAAACTGGAAGGGTGCATCAACTCCACAACTTGTTTACCAAGGAAGCCTGTCGTGACAAGGGTGAGAAGAGGGAGCAGTGCCAATATATTTGTGGACAATGCATCCTATAGAAACTTCCTAAATTCCAAGCTCAATGTGACCCCCATCGACATGGAGAGTAGTGCAGTGGCTCTGGTCTGTCTCCAGAACAAGACCCCTTTTATAGCTTTTAGAGCTCTATCTGATCTAGCAGGTGGTGGGTCTTCTTTATCCAACGAGGCCTCCATTTTCAGCACTCTCGCTGCCCAGAATGCAGTTCTTGTTGTAGTCAAATTCATCTCCTTGTTGTTTTCAAGTATTCCTTTATAGAATGTGATTGTTTAAATTAACTCATCTACTATGTAAAACGCATATTTTTCTTTTAAAAGAATAAGTTAGTTGTTAATTTTTCAAATTTCATAGAATACAAGAGAGGAAGTCTATCACCAAGAATGGATGAAAAAGACATCCAATGGGGCATATCCCATTAAAATAACACTATAATCAAGAAATAAATCATATAGACAGGCACTATTCCACGCCCACAGCCCATGCAATACTTCTGATCTCAACTAGAAAGATAAATTAGCTCTAATTCAAAGGTACTAATGTGAACCAGAGCCCAATTTGTTCCTACTAACTTTCTTGCTGAATTGCACTGTTTGAGGGTGTAAGATAGAAAATTGGATCCCTTCAAACCTCATGGCCTCCAAACGTCTCACTTGGTATCTCACCTTTCACGTAACACTTGAATAAGAGCATAATCTGCCTCAATAGATATATGTGTTACAAGACGAGGAATGATCAGCAACAATTAAAACACACCTAAATAATAATCCACTGCTGACTCAATACCTCCAGTCACTGATTAGTGAACATTACTCCACCAAAATCCAATAATATCATTACTGATTGAACAAATAGAAATCCTCCACCCCGGTCCCACGGCAGCCACTAATGGATGATGTATGCCAAGATAGAGAATTCGACTCCGAATTGTGTGAATTCTCTTTTGGCATAGTTATGCCAAGATAGAATTCCTTTGAAGAATTCAGAGGTATAATATTTCATTAACTAGAAATCGCTTCTAGCATAGTTATGCCAAGATAGAGAATTCGACTCCATATTGTGTGCATAATACTATGCACTACATTTATGGTTGATTTAGATTGCATTCCGAAAATACGCCCATTTCTTTTACCCCATATATACCAAACAAATGAAGAAATTAGTAGTTTACCCAAAGTTTGAAGACCTTTGTGTTGTGTGTAATATCGAAGAGTAATTGATTCCACCAGAGCAACTGGAGAGTCACAAGAAAGCCCATATAAGTGGGTAAGGAGCCCACACAAGCGGGAAGAGGTGACTTATCCGAAGTTTGAACCTGGGCTGCCAGGTAAGAACTGACGCTCCTTACCACTCACATAAAGAGCCGTTCTTGATACATATCAGCCTATTGAATGCAAAAAAAGGTTCAAAAAATCAAAAAGATGAATGGAAAATCAAGAAAACTGAAAAATCCTAGAGTTTGTATTTTCTTAGGTCATATTTTGTAACCAAATCTTTGGATAAAAGATTTTTTATTTTCATAAAACTCACGTTTGACAATTGTAAATCCCTGAAGATTTGGATGAATGGAAATCCTCAATTGTTAAAGTTTTCAAATCTGACCTCTCTCCATAGGATTTGGAAATCCTCACATTGATAGATGCGTATACCAAAACCCATTTTTCTTAGATGTATGCATCGATACACATCGGCTATATAACTCCAAAAACCCTTATTCCAAGGGCGGTGAAGAATTATTTAATTTTGTGGATTCCTCACTTATTACCAAACATATTTAAAAATTAAAAAGGCAAATGAAAAATCAAGAAAACTAAAAAATCCTAGAGTTTTTTTTTTTTTTTTTGTTTTGTATTAAGATTATCTCATTTTGTAATCTATCAGTCCTTACACTATTATACGATATTGTATTCAACTACCATTATAAGATATTGTTTTCAATAGAATATGGATTTTGGGCCTGTTAATTCACAATCAATGAACTATACATTGAAGGATTACTAAAGAGGTTAGGGGTGAAGGATACAAGCCAGGGATGCAAGCCCTAACTTTCATTTGAATTAATAGGATGGTGGTCGGTATTCATTTCCCTCCTTCCCTTATTCATTTTTCATTTAAAGGGACATAATTTTATAGGTCATTTTTGAAAAATCACATTTTCTCCTTAAATTTTAACCATTTTTAGCAAGAGAAGTTTTACAATTCTTATCCATTCAATTACATGAAGTCAAATAGGCCTTTGTGTAATTTTTAATACAATTCTTACACTTTGGGGGTTTGATTGTCTTCCAAATCCGTATGCATGGAAGAATAGATTTTCTCCAAACTGAAATTCCTAAAAACAGAGTTTCTATCAAGCAAAGAGATTATTTATATAGGAAAATATTCAAGTGAGAACTAATTCTCACCTATTATATGAGAACTTTTTTGCGGGGCCCAACTAGCAACCCATCCAAACTTAATAACAAATAGGGAACTCCCTGATAGTCACTAATCCTAAAAATGGAAACACATTTGAATGGAGTATTGAACCATTGGATCGATGGTTGAATATTCTTTTAAATATGAAGCCATTAAACTTGTGTACCAAGGATGAAGGGGTTATGGGCATGGGTTTGGGGTCAAACTTAATACTTAGGGTGATCTCACATAGATCTTTTTATCCCCCCTAGTCCCATCCCCAAATGTGGCCTATAATTGGACCCCACAAAAAAATTCTCATATAATATGTAATAACTAGTTCTCACCTGAATATTATCGATTTATATATACCATTTTCAGCCTATCTGAAAAGGGAAACAAATCTAAGAATCTCCACATTATTTAGGATTCTATACTCATCAAGCCTCTTTCTCAGCAAGATAGATTTTTCATATATAATCTCCATCAAATAAGAAAATATTTACATATCCTATATTCAACCTTTGCTGCTTTCTTTAAAACAATCTGAGCCACATTTTCCAGTAAGTGTTATCACTTTTCAGCCTTACATTGCAGGTAATGATAAAATATTAAGTGATAATGTCTCTAACAATCTGTCAACCCCACCCGAATTTAGCCTAATAATTCACCTTTTCAACTTAACTAATAGATAGCCCAGGCTGGGTTGGGATCAGCTGGTCCAAGTATGGTTTCCATCCAAATGATAAAGGAATATGTCTGAAAGGGGACATTGTTCATAATTTACCTATAATAATTTTGGGTTGGGCTCTCCTAAAAGAGACAACCGTGAGAGGATATTTTATGGGGCCTACCTTGGGCATGCCAATCTTGGGGAGGTGGTTGGGTGATCTCAATGAGACCTAGTGGCCTGCCAAAATATCAATTCTAGTAGATCATTCTACCCCCTTCATTCATGGCCTTAAAATTCAATGGTTTTTAGAAGGAATCATTTTTTTTTTTTTTATAATTTCAATCCAATGGTATCAATGGGATGTGTATCACTTTTTTAGAAGAAATTCCTTTCGGCAGGGCTCACTGCTTAAATTAAAGAACTCCCCCCTTGGTTGATCCTAGCCAATTTTCACTATAACAAGAGTAAATCCCAACTTATAAAACATATAAATTATAATGACATAGTGCATTTATATAAATTATATTAAATATTTAGTTTTCTTACTAACATTTGAATAAAATATGATAACAATAATCAATTTGAAGGCGGGCTTAACATTTGAATGCCAAAAATTGGAGCATTAATTATTCCAATCAGTATAGATTTTTATCCGGTCAGAACAAGAATCCTCTTGATTTTGTGATGAGTCCCAATCTAAATAGATGTAGAAACCGCATCACTTTGGATCCGAAAGCCATCTAAATGATCTAATTGAGACATTGAACTAATTGCTACAGCTAGCAAACACTGCAACCATGTCCAATCTACCATATAAGAACTAATATTCCATTTCTGCCAAACAAATCTATATTTACATTCAAGGAGAGAGACTCTCTTCTCTCTTTCACTCAGTACTCTCATAGTCTCTTTCTTTCTTTTAATATTTATCCGCAGCCGTCCGATTGAAACACCAATGGCCCCGATTGCAGTTGGAGACAAGATTCCGGAGGGCAGCCTCGCTTACATGGACTCAGAGAAGGGGCTGCAAGTTGTCTCCGTCTACTCTCTGGCGGCAGGGAAAAAGGTCATTCTCTTTGGAGTTCCAGGAGCCTTCACACCTACCTGCAGGTCTCTCCATCTTCAAACTCTTTATCTTTCTTTCCTTCTTTTTTTTTTTTTCTATCAGAAGTTCCTAACCCTTTGGACTAGAGTAATCCTTCCGGGCCCATAGGGAAGCCGAATAAACTCCACGGTAGTCCGAGTGTAATAGTGCAGTTTCGAATCTACAACCTTTGAATGCAAACTGTGATCCTAGGCCAACTGAACTATCCTTTTTAGAATTTATTGGAATCTACGAAAAAACCAAATTTGCTCAAAATAATTTAACTTGGACATGCACAAGTGTTAATAGATATTCAATCTATTCCTTCCATTTTCACTCCAAATGATTCATTCCTAGAAGGCGGGCTACAAGAGGGCGCCCCCCCCACCCCACCCCACCCCACGGTCACTTGTACATCTTGAAAATCAGTCATTTGTACATCTTGAAAATCCCTCCATTGTTATCAAACTCCACATGTTTATGTGATATCACAACACTTAATGCGATATCGCAATTTTTTTTATGCGATATCGCAAAAAAATTTCATGTGATATCGCATAAAGTGTTACTTACAAACTTAACTGTTGCCTTTCTGTTTATATTTTTATCTCATGTTATATTTTTCATTCTCTGTTACTGCTATCCGCTACAGTTTTCCTTCCGTTTTGCAGCAACCATTCATTGACTTCACTGCCCATTTCTAGCTTCCTCCTCCATTAAGATATATATATATTTCTCCCTATTATTCTTTGTATTTATCTTTTTCCTTCTTTCGTGTCTTAGCGAAGGTAGTTGGGAGACAATGTAACCCACACATATGGGAAGAGGAGAGCCCACACACACTGAAAGTAGCCCACAAATGTTGGAATAGAGGGCCCAGGGATTGATTGGGTAGGCAAGTAACAACTATGGTTACCAACCAACTGAGGAATCCCCATGTTGTTACTATTTTTTCTTATTTAAAGGGGAGTTTTATGGTATATATATTTTTTCAAATATAGAGAATTATTACCCATGAGGTTTAAAATAAATATTTACGTGTAGAATTTATTAGGATAATGCATTGTTTTTTGGTTGTTAATATTACAGAAATATGTACCTTTATGTGATTAAAAATATCAATGCTTAGATTTTAAATTTGTTAATTTTGCATGTTGATTGTGACTCCTACTGCAGAGCTTCGATTGTAGTTTAGTAACCCGTTGAGTACGGGGTCGATCCTCAGGAAGCGGTTTGAAATTCAAATCCTTTTCGACTTGAATTGTACCTTAGAGGAAATTAAGAAGTTAAAACTAATAAAATCACTAAATCATCTAATAAGATTTCTAAATTCAAAATTAATCTTTAATTCCTAAAATCTAATTTGATGCAAGAATGAATGAATTATGCAATCCTAGAAAAATCAAACTCTCAGAACGAATGCAGGAATTTTCACATCTGAAAAACTGTTTATAGGCCCGACTTTTTGAACCTGAACAACTGACCTAATTCTAAGTCCCATGGGTGTATTTGAAACTTTGATGATGAATGAACACAAAAATGAAAACAGAAGTGAAAAATGATGTAAAACGAAAAAGATATGCATACCTAAAGATGCCTACCTAATCATGTTCTGCTGCAGAAATTCTGTATAGTGTGACTGATTAGCCATTTTAGGATACTGGAAACCTAGGTTTCAGAAATTATTTTGGGCCAAAATTATGGGGTTTCAAAGTAAAACTATCAACGTTTAATTTCCCAGAACTCCAATGGAAAATAGCATGTTTTGACTGATTTTGAATCGTGCTACTTTTGTCACGGAACCATGTTGAATCTGCTGAAACCAATACAGATTTCTCAATTTTTCAGATTCATCAATTGTAATCAATCCCGGATTTCTCCTTTTTAATCAGTCCTTAAATATTAGATTTCCAGCAACACAAAACATGTAAAAAAAAAAAAAACCTAATTCTAGTGCATTCAATGATCACATTCCAACCATGAAATTATGCATAAAAGTAAAATAAAAAACATAAAATACCTAAAAGTATGGTAGATTTTGTAGGAATTTAAATTTGGTTAAATTTGCAGAAATTTAAATGTGGTTAAATTTGCAGAAATTTCAATGTAATCAAGCATACTGAAATTTAAATATGGTTAAGCGTACTGAAAAAAGTAAATGTAGTGAATGCGATATTCCTTGTGCTACTCCTCTTCATCTTGAACCAAGAATTGTTGAGATTGCCATCTAGGACATGTTTTATAACTTGGGTTGTCAAGCCAATTGTGAACCCTAAATTTTTGTGCAAGTTTGAATATAAAAGCAATAGAACGGTATGAAGATAGAAAGAGAAAGGCAACCGTTGAGTTTATACGTAACACTTTATATGGTATTGTATGGAATTTTTTGTGATATCGCATGTAGAAATTGCGATATCACATTAAGTGTTGTGATATCGTAAGAAAAAAGTGCATTTTATACTCTTTCAACTTACGAACCGTACGTAGAACATACAGGTAAATATGTGAAGTTTGGTAATAAGAGGGGATTTTCGAGATGTACAAGTTACTGTACCGAAAAAAAAAAAAAACTAATTTTCTTAGCTATTTCTCCTCATCATCAACCAGAGGTCCCCAATAGTGATCAGATTGAGGATAAAAAGGTCGAGAAAATTTCTGTTTTGATTAGGAGAATTCATTAAGAGAACTGTTAGCACTCTCCATGTTTTCTCAGAAGTGGATTCTCCTTCTGTCCCCTTGATCAAACCCAGTTTCCTATAACTATTTAAAAAAAATTGCTACACCCATTGGTATTTATATATAATGAAGAAAAATTATGGCACTGGTATTGTCCAATGTGTACCCAGATTTGAATCCACATATTCAATAGGGGGACCTCTATACAGGACCCATACCATTGCAGCATATAATTGAAAGGCTTAAAATCGTAGACTTGAATTATATCATGGAGTGACCAGACAATCCGTGTTGTCGCGGAATAATGGAGGTTTACAAAAACAGCATTCCATGATATAATGGAATAACTAAAATAATTGAATCGGGACAAAAATATCAATTTTTTTTAGAAATAGCCTTTCTCCCTCACATTTGTTTTATTGGGTTTTAAGACCCTCATTTGTTTTATTGGGTTTTAAGAGGATTTTTTTTCGTAAAAATCTCTATTTTTAAAACCTAAGCCCCCCATCATGCTGACTGATGCATCAAACTACGATTTGATGTGACATCCATGGATCATATGGGACCCTAAAGCTGATTTACTTTCAACATTTTCAGTTCCAAAATTATAGCATGGATGGTGGTTCACGGAACAGTTTTTGATGAAGTGCTACAATGAATTGTATTTTTTTTAATCAGTTCTCTATAATCATGTGTTCATGCACTTAACACTTTTGCCTCCTTAATTTGGTGCTTGTATTATTCAACGGCCATAGCATGCAGCATGTACCAGGGTTCATTGAAAAATCAGAAGAACTTAAATCAAAAGGAATTGATGACATTCTACTCATAAGTGGTATTCATCTAATCTCTCTTTTTTCTTAATATTCTATTTCCTTAATTTAAATGCTTTTGTAAAGATGTATAATAGCTTCATTTCTGATTTTATCCTCTCTCTCTCTCTTCTCCTCTCTCTCCATCTACGCTCTCTCTGTTAATTGATTTCTCACTTGGTTGCAGTCTATCTCCTCTCTCTCTCTCCGGCCTCTTCCCTCCCTCTCTCTTTTCCCTGGGAGTAATTGATTCACAATGTTGCGTTAAGACCTTTGTATGAAGGCCGGGAAAGAACTACCCAGAGAGCAAGAATAGCCAGGTCAGAGAGGAGGGGTGAGGAAAACGAAAAAAAGAAAGGGGAAGAGAACTCGACCTCTCAGACAAAGGGCTTGGGATTCGCTCTCGAAGGTTCGCACTATTGGTAGATGACCTCCAGGTCAAGCTTGCCAACATAGAAGAGGTTGGAGCCATCATTGTGTCCAGTGCAGAGGAAATCCTGAAGGCTATATGACTAATCACTAGTGCATTCACCCAGTTTCTGCCATGCTTTCCTTTGTTTTGCTTTTCTTCCAAGTCCATG
This sequence comes from Litsea cubeba, assembly GCA_012931725.1. Taxonomy (NCBI): domain Eukaryota; kingdom Viridiplantae; phylum Streptophyta; class Magnoliopsida; order Laurales; family Lauraceae; genus Litsea; species Litsea cubeba. The sequence goes on from CM022945.1 coordinate 19,845,402, forward strand.
ATAAATATGTTCGATTGTCTGTCGTCTATAACTTTATATAGGCTTTGATTATTGGCATGCTATTTTGTCTATTAGAGTTTGAAAATTGAAATAAGCTCTAATAAAAAAAGAAGTTATTAGTAATATGTCCATGACAATGTCTACTGCTGTAGTTAATGATTTTAATTGTGACTGGAGCAAATTATCTATGATATTGGTGTAAAAGCATAACAGGACATATACAACTCCATCAGGATCATGATATTTATCTCTCATGTTTAGAGAAGGCTCCTTGAATTCAAACGATCAAAGAGAGATTGCTTACTTGCATTCAGCTACAGGGGAAACATCTTAAAAAGTACAGAACATAGCACTATGGAATGAATAACAGATCTAAAGAGGTGAAGCAGATTGCCATGCAAGCATCTTAACACTCTAGCTTTTAGATTTTTTTATTTATTTTTTCTTGTAGAATCAAAATTGCCATGGCGCAATCACGAGGCACAGGGTTTTAATCATTGCAGCATTTTCTTCAGCTCCTTCTTGTTCACCTGGAATGAATATTCAGTGACAGAGAATCCAATTAAAGACAATTCGTTCTAGCTAGAAAAGACAACTTCTCAAAATTCTCAGAACATGGATTTACCTTTCCCATGGCGTTACGAGGAAGAGACTCCCACAAGAACAATCGGGTTGGTATCTGTAAAAGGAACTTGGTTATTTACATACCAAGACTGAGAGAGAGAGAGAGAGAGAGAGAGAGAGAGAGAGAGAGAGAGAGAGAGAGAGAGAGAGAGAGAGAGAGTCCAGCAGCAGAGAAATCACAAGGTTTTCATATCTCCCAATATATAGAAGCAAAACAAAATAACTGATACTGGAAAGTGGAGATTGTAAAACCTTGTAAGGAGCAAGTCTATCCTTGGCCCAAGTGCGAAGTTCTTCCAAGCTGATAGCTGGTTCGAACTCTTCTTGTCTTTTTTCATCCACCACAGGGACAATTACAGCACATACAGCTTCCCCATAGTCACTGTCTGGTAAACCTACCACACAGCACTCTGACACAGCTGGGTGCTGCCCAAAAGAAAAAAGATTTTGATTAAAGCCATTGAGACAGCTCCACTCCTAGTATGCTAGTGTCAAGAGTCCAAACCAACAGGTTTACACCATGGCATCAACTAATGAACAATCCTTTAAAAAAAGGAAACAGAAAAAACAAGACAGTATAACTCAATCAGCCGATTCTGATAGATGGGATAGGGCTTTGATGACAGTGATGGTGGTGATGATGTGTGAGTATTTACAAATACTCACTAAGCAGAGAGAGAGAGATGGTGGTGATGACGTGTGAGTATTTACAAATACTCACTAAGCAGAGAGAGAGATTATGATTATCATCTTGCTGAAATCACACAGAATATGCTGAAAATACAAATTATGACAATATGTACTTGCCTCTAGAAGTACTGCTTCTATATCTAATGCTGATAACTTATATCCACCTACTTTCATGATATCAGCACTTGTACCTGACGATTGCAATTAAAGAATATTTGTTAGGAGAAAGTAGAAACTGAACCAACGTACAAACATTCGAACAGCTCCACATGTACAGTAGCAAATGGTGATCTTGTATCTGGTCTGAACTAGTTGGGTAACTAGGTCAAACTGTTCCCGTGAGTGTGTATAAAAGAAATCGAAAAATAGATAAACTCTGATCAACTTTCCACTTATCATTTCTTGAGGAAGATATTTAAAGATGATAAGTGATCAAGTACAACCAGCGGTTCCTGCTGTCGGGGCTACTTCAGCCAGTTGCATGTGCTGTATTGCAGATTACATATGGCCCTAAATTTTGATTTTGATTTGATGATCATAAATTCATAATCATTGAATCATGAGCACGCAAAATAGGCGGTTAGGCCACCTGTCTATTTTGGAGGTCTCACATGAGCAAGTTTGATCATCAAAGGTGAAATTTCATCAAAATGCAATTTATAGCATTTCCTTATATTCAACCATTTATCATGCGTGCAATGGCCTGAAGTGGGCCCCACAATGTCAGTTGTAGTGAAACTGTCACTGCAGTACAACTGGTTGTTTGTCTTCAAAGATGTTGATGCCTCAATAACTGTTATCCAGTTCAATTCTTCAGCAGAATTTGTACTTTCCATGTCCTCTGTTTTGTAAATGTCCTTACAACTTTTAGGGAAAAAAACTGTTAAGTGCATTGTCTCAAAAGAACATCTCCTATCAAACTAAACAACCTGTTACAAAATAAAATTAATTGAATCAGGAATGATGTTCTCTTACGTCCCAATATAATGTAATACCCGGTCCTCATCCATTCTCACTGTATCTCCTGTTTTGAAGAACCCACCATCAATAAATGATTCCTTCGTTACCTAAGACAATTATCACAAACAAAAACCCAAATGAAGAAGTGGAAAATAACAAAAACATCCATTGAATTTTAATGGCTCCAGCTTCTTTTGTTGCAATAATCCCCTTCAAGGACTACAGTGAATCATTGACTTTGCATGGCTTGATACATCGCTAGTTTATTTTTCCTTATTTAAAATGTTTGATAAAACCCTACTTTATCAGTTTTAATATGTTATTTCCTTGCTTTCTTTCATGCATAAACTCACATCAGTACTTTTGAATCAGAAAACAATAATTCTTTTGAACTCCTATACATATGAACTAACAACTATCTACAGAAGGGACATCTTGGAAGTTACTCATGCATGTGTTTAATCCATTTTCCCCTTCTATCTGATACCTTTCTCTATGACAGTAATAAGTTAGACAATTATAAACATCTCAGAATAGTGGACATCGTGACATTGCCAATGTTAAGAGACAGCAAGAAACACGAGACACCCAAGTGGCAAGGGTATCTCATCTCACACAGCTGGCTTATCTGTACTTTTGGGTTAATAGGTCAATTTGTAATTATGAAAATAAGTTTGTCATAGATTAGGATTCAATTAAAATTGTATTATATTAGGTTAATGTCATAATGTGATTAGAGTTAATCAACTATACATAACACAAGCATGTGGACGCATGCATGCACAAAACACAGCATGCTTCCATTGTTGTGCCAAAGGAGAATAAATATGCACAAAATATATGCGCAAACCCTTGTATGTACATTTCTTTTATTGGACCCTTGTATGGACGTGAAGAACAATATCATGAAGTGCAAAATCCACCAGAAATACAAAACAAATTTACACAAAATTCTTTTTAAATGGCCAACCCACTAGTAGCTCAGTGGTGAGGTACCTACTCTCCAAAGAAACAACCAGGAATTGATCCCCAGTTGTAGTGCTGACGGTGAGGTATTTGGGTAGGGTGTGTGTGCACGTGTGAGCGCGCATTTACCAAAGCAAAACAATTAAAAATAAAATAAATAAACAAATCTGTTCAAACGCATTCACGCAATTAGGTAACCTATTATCAGTTGAGAGAGTTATATTTGTTCATAATGAATTCTCGACAAGAGCCCGTGGGCCATGGCACAGTGGAAGGTGATCACTGTTGTAACCTAAGAAGCATGGACACGGACACGCCGACACGGCATTTTTCAAAAAAGTAAGACACGGACACGTCGGGGATACGTTAATATTTAATAATAATAATAATAAATCTAATCAAATAATATCATTTTAACTTTGTAATCAATTTAGCAATCAAATAAATAAAAATCCAAGTACTCGTGTACCATTGTAATATTTCCCCCTCTTTCATTAAGTTTCTCAAACTTGGTTACATATTTCCACAGAGGCTTATTTATATCTTCTTCATTAGAGGGGTGTGAGCTAGAGCCAGGAATGGAACTCATATTCCTAAATTTTAGAGGTGAAGAAGAAGATGATAAATAAAAAAAGAATTATTTGATATAAAGAACAGTAGCAAAAAATAAAGAACGTCAGCAGCAAGGACATTTGCAGATTTGCATATTTGCAATGAAAAAAAAAAAACAGCATCAAGGAGGTTTGCAACAACAACACGGCAAAGAATAAAACAGCAAAAACAGAACATCTAATGATCAGAAAAACAGCAGCAGATTATAAAAAAATAGTATAGAAACAACAAATAGATTTGATGAGCAAAAAAAAAAATTACAAAAAATAGTACAGAAACAACAAAAGCAAAAAAATATTTGACGAGCAAAAAAAAAAAAGCAGCAACATGAGCAAAAACTAAACAAAAAAAAAACAACAACAATGTTTTTCGCAACAAAAACTGAAAAAAAAAAAGAGAAGCAGCAGAGAAAGAAAAAAAGGACAGCAACAAAAAAAAAAACAGCGTACCTGATGAGCAGAAGCAGTACCACGAGCGAAAAAAAGAAGCAGAAGCAGTACCACAGCAGATCTTTTTCTTCCTCCTTCTTTCGTTAGGGCTGGACGTTTTTTTTTTCTCTTTCGTTTAGGGCTGGAGCTGGATGGACGAATTAAAAGAGCCCCATTTTCCTCTTAAGTTATAACTTTCTACAAACAACCCCCTTTTCTTTTCTTTTTTTACTCTAATTTTAATTTTTTTCCCAATTAAAAGAGCCTTGTCCTAACGTGGGCGTGTCCCCAGCATGTTCCTAGCGTGTCCCAGGTGTCAATATAAAAAAAAAAAATAATAGGATACCCTTGGGTGTCCATTTCCGAGCGTTGCTGTCGTGTACCGACACGGTCGGACTGCAATGAGAAGGTGTCCGTGTTCCCATGAACCTTGATGTTCTGGGTTCAAGTTAATACATACCAATAGAAAGAAAAAAAAATTGAATTCTTGACATGCAAGGCCTTCAAATGAAATTTGTGATGAGATCGGTTCTAAAACTTTGAGAAATGAGAAATTAAGAATGCGAAGTTGTTAGAACATACCTTAGGTTGTTTCCAGTATTCCTTGAACAGTGAAGGACTTCTAACACAAAGCTCTCCCACCCCAATTGTATCACTTCCACTCTCATCTTCTTCAAGTATTTTAACCTAGTCATAATTCCACAAGAGATGCATATGAGCAATATTCATAAATTAAAAAAAAAAAGCGTTTCTTGTTTGTGAGTGGATAAAGAATGAAAAAAAAAAGCACAGAAATCAATTTGCATACTTTTTCTTTAAACGATAAAGAAAAAAAAAATGACTTGTTGAGAAAGCAGATGTGCATTAAATCAAGAGTGAAAAAGTTTTAATGAATGTCAACACAAAAGAATATCAGGAAGGGTCTTGACAATCCCTTATCAGCTGGTCGAACATTGACCCAAGCCTGAACTAGCCCAAAGTTTTTCTAACTCTGCCAAATTAATGCAAGTCTAGGATAGGAAACCCAAGATTTGAATGTAGCACTTACACTCGAACAACTTCTGATATAATTGATGTAAAAAATCCAGCAGTTTAAACACAAAACTCAGCAGCAAACATAACTCAATCCAGTTGGTTAACTTGTGCAAATAAAACCCTTTCAAATTCATGGGAGCATAAGAATAAGCTACAAGCCCAAAAAAAAATCAATAACAACATATGTCCACATGCAATTTAGTATTTAAGGGAGATCAAGTAGTCATAACTGCATAACATACAAACCCAAACCAATGTAAGTTGCATGTGTGGGTACCTGTGTAGGAATCTGATATCAGGTACAAGGTTCCATTCAAACAAAGGATTCATGGATTGTGAAACACCCAAACAATTTAAATAAATTTTCAAAAATAAATACTGGATATGTGAAAAAACATAAAAAGGTACACATCTAATCCAAATAATAAAATAAAAGACATTTCCCATGTTAGATTTCAACTATAAAATACGTTCAAATCAGTAACAGAAGGATGCATGAAAAACCTGACATGGTGTAGTGTCAGATATGTCTGATACGTGTATGTTGCTCATTTTAAACAATCCATGCAACATAGAAACTAATTCAGTTGGATAATCGGTTATATGTCTTGGATGTTAAAATACCCGGCTTCTGGCTGACCTAGCAACAACGTGAAGCACTGCACAAGACTAAATATGGAAGAAATGAAATCTGCTAGGGTTACTGAAAGTTCCAGCTTACAATTACTTGTGGACATGCTTTGCACTTGCACCAAACCAAGAACTAAATGAATTATAAGCAACAAGAAATTCAATCTGAGTTCATGCAGACCTGCACACCCGGAAGTGGTTTACCAACAGTACCCCCCTTACGATTTCCTCTTAAAGGATTAGATAATGCCATGACAAACTGCAACAACATCAATCCAAAAATAATCAATATGAGAGTACTCTTTGAGTAGGTAGTTACGAAAAACTATATAAGTAGCCAGAGAACTCTTTAAGTAGATAGTTAAGAAAAACCATATAAGAAGCCTTGCAGATTAGAAGGTGAACTTCAACTAGATTCACACCTCGGTCATGCCATAGCGCTCCAAAAGGCGATGGCCTGTTATGCTTTCCCATTGTTTCATAACAGGATAGGGAAGTGCTGATGAACCACACATCTGAAAAGATGAATAAACAACATTTCAGTCAGTAATCTCTCCATTTTGCTTACTGCAATACATAGATGTCAGATTTAATGGCTTTGCTACAATTTAAGATATTAGATTAAAAGATTAGAAACACAAAAAATTTTGGTAATACTTTTGAGAGTTAACAGATATTTGGAGACCCTCAACTAGTTACTAGAATTCAATTTCGAGTGAAGAACTTCCCCATTTGATTTAACCATTATTTGGCGACCCTCAACTAGAATTCAAGCAGTGCAAGAAAAGCAAGGTGAGAGGGCAAAATTATTCAGAAAGACCAGATGTCACCTTCTATTTACACATAGGACAGAGTGATAGACTTGGTCATAGTGAAACAAATCTCATGTGTTTGAATGTATCAGGAATTTTCTGAACATCATAAATAACTGCGTTTCCTAAAACAGCAATAAGAATAATAGCATTCCACATGAATTTCATAGTATATATTTGTGGAACGTTCTCTCAAATAACACTTCAAAAAAAAAAACTAAGAGTGACAGCCTAAATAATGGAATTTCTTAAATGAATTTTTACAGTGTAGGATTGTGGACAGTGTCCTTCAGATATGAATGCCAAAGTTCAAGTGCGAAAAAGCAAAAGAACTAGAAAAATGCATCTAACTAAGTCATGTCGTTGGGAATCATGTATGAAGTGATGAAAGGCAGGACTTAATCCTACTCAGTAGTTAATACATACCATAAGACGCAACTGCTGTGCAGCTGAGGCCGATGTAGCTTTTGATTCTGGATCCATTGCTTCATAACCTTGTAAAAGCCTAGTATACATTGTTGGAACCTAGACATCCCAAAAGCACATAAATGTCAATAGTTTAATAGGAAAAGCGTGCAATAACTGCCACTACATAGGCGTTACAACTTATAAGGGCATTATTAAAGCACACACCTAGTTATAAAAAAAATATATATATATTAATAATAATAATAATAATAATAATAAAAGCACACACCTACTTAATATTCCATAATAACTTCTTAATATGTTTTCTTACCAAGAAGTCAAAGTTTAATGGAACTAATGACCATCTCTCTTCCATTCAGTGGAATGATGGGCTAATTAATGTGATCTCAGGCAATTTATAACAATACTGGCCAAGAGCATTAGCCAGGGATCCTATAAGCTTGCATGTTTAGTCCAGCCTGCCAAGTTTTCCATGATCACATCAGATCATGTCACACATAATGCTCTTTAGTTTTTAGACACCCAGCCCATTCTGAATCAGAATACTGGGAAGAAAATACAAAAAGAAGAATGCCATCATGAGGTCCAACGCCCATGAGGTGAAGATCAGAGGTAGAAATATCACCTATGTACGTAATTTTGGTAGTTGCAGTTCATTTAGAAGCCAAATTTTCAGTTCTGTAATAATTGGAGTTAATACTTATCTAGGCTCCATTTCAAAATACACAGCATCAGTAGCTGTAGCATTTCTTTTTAACAGTAATGCAAAAGGTTACATTAAAAGTTTAAAACATGATGTCAAGCACGGGCTTCTGGTGTATGTGTTATACTGTTACCCCCACTAATAGTGCCAATCAATACATCAAGACATTTAACACTTAATTGGAATTTTCAACCCCATCTTTTGCCAATATATCCACTAACTCATCGTCTTCCCTAAAAATGTTTCAATTTGCAACTCAGTTCCGAAGTTAGAGCCCAGGCTTTCTTCAAGATGAGGAACAAGTTCCACAGTGCTTCTCTCCTACTAGAAGCCCACTTAATAGCATTCCTAGATCCTAGAATCCCCTTCAATTATCAAATGTCCTCAAAAAATTTCTTTAAACAATTTTCAGATGCTATAACAGTGTCAATTTTAATCCTTTTAGAGAAACTATGAAATGATAAAGATGATCCCAGAACCCAAACCAGCAACTTTGCTACAGTACTGTATGCAAGATGTGCATATAAAGGATATAAAATTTAAGCACCTAAGATGCCTGACATAAGGAAATAATCAAGATTATTGTTCACATAATAAAGAAAACAATCATGGAAAATCTGTCAAATGAATGACTTTACTCACTCCTGTGAATACGGTAATAGCATCATCCACCTTGCTTCCATCTTTTGGGTATGATTCGCGCCATCTTTGCCAGATTCCCCTCACGCTAAATTTCGGCATAAACTCAACCTTCAAATCACAAATAGATTGTTATGGACAAAGACACTGGATGCAGAGTTTGACTGCATGAAGTACATGGTTAAAAAGGATAAAAAAAATGAAAAAGTAAAGCATTCTCAACCTTTAAATCACAAATAGTTTGTTATGGACAAAGCCATGGGATGCAGAGTTTGACTGCATGAAGTACATGGTTAAAAAGGGATAAAAAAGGAAACAGTAAAGCATTTATTGTGCGAGCATTACCACAGAACCAGCATAAAGTGGGGCAAGTAGAGCATTGAAAAGTCCATGCACATGTAAAGAACAGGTCAAGGATCAAATAGATGCTAAATCTTAACCAACAATGAACTTAGAAATCTATAAGCTTTAAAGGATATGGTGCAAGGGTAGACAGTGTAAAAACTGATCAGCTGATGTATATTCCCAGGCCTCTGTCAGAATTTGGACCTGCATTGGAACCAAAGATAGGGAAAGAATTGAGAGAAAAAAAAAATGCAAGAGAGAAATTCATATATGTTTGTAAACAGTAAGCACATGCTGTAGACACATACATCATGAGTTACTTTTTCTAATAACAAAAATTCCTCTCTCGATGCATTAGCTCTGAAAGTACAGTTAATCAAGTTCTGAGATTTATTGATAAATGTCAACAACAAAAGCTTATCCGAGGGAAAAAATTTATTAGCAATAACAAGGAAGAATATAAATTCATACTGGATTTCTTCTTTCTAAAAATATGCTTCAAAACACTCATTTGATCTTTTTTATATCTCTTTAACAAGACATCATCCATCTTTTTTGACCATTTTTCCTTCAAAAGAAAACAGTGATGCTCATAAGATGCAATCAATAACAGATTAGTGTTTGAAGACATTTACTGTCTGAACACAACTTTCCACAATTGGAGCAAATATCAGTGGTCACTTAAGCAGGATGAGTTTTCAATAACACATGGTTGAACCTACATTCATTTGTATGCTGCTTTCTAACCAGTGGTGTTGAGCTAATGTGTACAATTTTTTTTTCTTTTGTTTGTCAGTACATAATGCGTACAATTTTGAATCTGATATGAGATAGCACACTTCTATTATACCCCAATCCTTCCAATCCCTTGGAGTAACCGTATTGGATGTAACAATAAATGGGTATGGGTGAGGGCCTGACTGAGACGTAAAAAAAAATAAATTTACAAATATATGTAAGAAGTAGTAGTTCAATTGCGGGGTCAGGGGGGTGTGTGGCTTGAACTTACACATAATTGGAGGAAAGTGGAAAAGTAGAACTCACAAGACTGACCCCAGATATGTGGGATGATGTTAAAAAAAAAAAACAGTAAATAAAATTAGTATTTTTCTTAACTCCGGTAAATACTCACACCCCCCCTAACCCAAATCCCTTAACCATCAAATGCTACAACTAGGGATCAATCCCTGGTTATTTCTGTGGAAAAAGAGGTGCCGTGCCACTGAGCTACTGATTGGCAACAAGTAAATACAGTTGTCTCTCAGCATCCCATGACTTGGGGGTTGGGTCAGTTTAACACCCAGACCTGTACTCATAATTATTAAATACGCAAGCCCCATGCTCTACTGTTATCACTATCAACCACATTACTTCAAGGGCACAAATCTCATTTTATATTTGTAGCACAATCACCAAACAGAAAAGAATACATATATAGATTCTAAAACTTGAACATACATACATGTCCAAAAGTATGAAATAGAAGTACATGGAAGTAAAAGATCAAGCCTTGGACCACTGATTGAGATAAGCACCTGTGCCTTGATGCTTTCGTGTGTGTGGACAACCCCTTTAGGTTTACCTGTTGTACCACTTGTATACACGATCAATGCAGGATCATTCCCTACAGAACAAAAATTTCCCTTTTAGTTTCATTGAAGGCTTTATAAAAGAAAACAATAGGCCATTGCAATTTAAATCACCTGCTATTTTAGGATTTTCAATTTCTTCAAGGAAATCAGCCATTTGGATATCTCCTGCACTCACATTTGATGAGGCATCGGAACAGGAGTAATAAGAGAAAAGTGAGATTCACATTTACTACTGACGCTCTCCATGAGTTCTCGATGTTCTTCAGTTCCCAGAATCACAGAAATATCCTAAAAATAAAATAGATAGAGAATCCATTATTTCCCAGTCAGAACAAATATTATAATTTATAAAAGCCACCATAGCACAAAGATATCGTAAAGAAGAAATATGTTACATACATGAGTTTCTTGTCCCAAGTCTCTTATCAAGTCGATTTGAGCAATTTACGATGATTAAAAAAAAAGAAACAGGTTATAGAAGCTAGAAATCGGTTTATTATATGTAAAAAACAAAAGGTTTTCTTCTTAATCAGCATAAAGAGGAAAAAAAGTGCCATCATCATGGAAGACCATAATTAGTGAAATGATGTCTTAAAATATTAAAGATCATTTCTTCCCAAAAGCAGCGAATAATATAACACTTACAATTTAAATTTAAAAATTATGATGCATGGACTTCTTTAACTAGCTTTAGCTTTTAAAGAAAAAAAAAACAAAAAAAAAAAAAAAAAAAAAAAAAAAAAAAAAAAAAACAAACAAACAAACTAGCTTTAGCTTTTTTCAAGTCTGTAAGGCCTGTAAAAGCACTCCAATTGACAGGTTGGTGTAAGCTTATCCACATAGCAGTTATGATTTCAGTTTAGAAATTCTAGACCTAGTGCAAGGACTTCAGTGACCAGATTTCTGATGTAAATTACCAAATGCATGTCATGTACATTTCAAGAATTATAGCATGGAACTCAGAAATATTACCATTCAAAAAGCTAGATAAAAAAGGACCTTCTGTCAGATAATTGCAAACCCACAGATACATTCCAAAGAAAAGTCTAAAAATAATATAACATTGGGATGACAATAATAAAAATGTTGTGTCTTGTTCTTGATCTGACACTTCTAATATTCCAACAATATATAAAAAAATAAAAATACAAAGGTGAGAAGAGATGGATGAAGCAGGACAAACCGAATCATTCATCACATGATAGAGCTCTGCTTCTGGATAATTAAGTGCAAGGGGAACTGCAACTCCTCCAGAAAGCCAAGTACCCAGTAACCCAGCAACAAACTCAGCTGAAGGTTTAGCAATAATTCCTATCCGAGCACCCTCAAGATGTCCTGTTCCTCCCAAGGGAGAGGTAATCTCTTTTTCATTCACTTCTTGCTTCTGGGAAAAGGGGAAAAAAAGAATAAATGGGTAAACAAAAAGAAAAGAGAGAACAAAAAGGAAACATATAACGGATAGTAGTAGAATGTACAAATTACAATACAGGATGAACAAAAAACAAAGATTAAGATGCTGCTAAAAAAGGAATGGAGTGTTTATGAACCCAGGTTTATATATGATTGTGAGTTTTGACACATCCATTCCATACAATCGTTACACACATTCAAGATCCAAAATGTTTATCTGATCAGTTCCACAATTGAACGTGGATGCCCCATAATTCTTCAAGGATTCAACATCAGGACACAATAAATGTCCTGATACACTAATAACTTGCACTTCCTTGTGTTACAAGGGAATAGAATTATGCATAACTTCACTAAATGGATCAGAAATTATTAGCATACAACTTACATTCTTGAAGCCCCTATTGCGTAATAAGTTGGAAATCTTCCAGGCAGATAAGATGAGTTGAAAATAGCTGTAACTCTGCTGATCAACCCTTAAAGCCATGCTTTCATGTGTTGCGGAACCCTGCCTAGCAGCTTCTTTGACCACCTCCATGAATGTAAGAGATGATCCTGAAGTGTTTGCTAAAATGCAGAGCACAATAATCACTGCACTATTCCATATTTGCAAAACCCACATGAAAAATGTGATATCACTACCCTTCTTTTTACTAAAACATTTAAAGTACAAGAGTTAATTATTCCAAAACTCTCATATTGCTGACAATGTGAACCACCTTTTTGCAATCAAAGCAACTTAACCCACAACATGAAACATGAAACTAAGATATATACTTTCAGAAATCAGAAGACTTCCGAGGTGAAAAGACACTTCTAGCATGTGTCATGTTGATGCTTATTTATGTCTCTTTCAATTAGCATGAGTCATCGATTTTGCTTCTGCATCATTATTATTCTTTAGATCCATTTCCATTTAATTGTCTGTATCAGAAACTTTGAAACAGAAAAAGTGGAAATACTTATCCATTCATTCCATCATTCATTATCATATCAGCAATCAAACTTGAACTACAATTTATTACCACAAATTAGTTCGAACACCATAAACTTCATGAAAACAAAATTACAATTAATGAATTTAATCTCCACCTGCTATCATATCACTAAAGAAATTACAATTCATCCACTTCTATCTACAGCAAATTGCCAAATCCTGGCTGCAAATAAAAGAAACATACAAGGGATCGAAGATCTATAGCTACTTCCATTCCTAACAAATAGAGAAGAAAATTCTAAATCACAAGAATCCAAACCAAGAGAGAAATTGATAACATAATCACTTCAAGTTCTAACAATGTACTCAATCATGAAACAAGATATGAAGGAAGTTGAACAGAAACATCAAAACAGAGAGATTTCGGCTGATGATTTCGCTTTGAGCATCGAATCAGGAACAGGTAGAGAGCCGAGAGGTAGAAGAGAAAGTGAAAGAGAATCTACTTACCTGAAAGGAACCGAGGTCGAGAAGATGATGGATGATGATGGATAAGGATCGTAGAAAACCCTAACCGACGGAAAGTGTAAGAAGAGGGAGGTTTTGGTGGGGATAAATGAAGGAGGCGAAGAAGAGGCGTTGTGTAAAAGTGGGTGGAAACTTTAAATGAGGCGGCCATTTTAGTTGGATGGACATTTAATATGAGGAGATGCAGAAGCCCAAAAGGACTTATCCTGGTTCATGTGAACCGAGTACAGTGACTCATGTGACGTGAGCTTCGTTGTCGTGGTGGAAGAAACCATCGCTTCGTTTTCGCACGCTTTGGCCGACAACAGAAACCAAAGGATGATGATGGTGATGTTCTTCTAAGTACAATAACCGAGGGTTGTCATTTTATAGGTACGGGTGTCTTACTGTTGTTCCCCACAAGGGAGGGCTCACAGTCACACGAGATTCATCTCAGGGTATGTTCACTTTTTTGATTGATAAGAGCGTGATCTGGATTTGTTATGGTCCATTTTATACATTAACAAAGGGAGTGTTTGAAACGTCTCTCTATAATCAAGCATTTCTGATAAAAAGGTGTAGAACTAGCCTTTTCCCCGCATCACAATGGAGGAATTGCTTCAGCACTAGTCACTACTCACTAGTGGGTGGCAAAAGTCACGAAGCCACCTAAGCATGGGACTTAGAAGCAAGGATCGAATGGGTTGCGTTTTGGTTGGAGTCCCGCACCGCGGAGTCGGATGGGGGTAGCTTGCCATGGGGCTCAAATACTCCAAACCATTAAAATTGATAACCATCTCCTCTAGTTGTGTGTCCACAAATTTTGCTTCGGTAGAATTTAGTTCCACTTTAAGACTGAATACATAATTAGTTAGGTTGAGAATTTAGTTTGATAGTAAAGACTGAACACATGATTAATTATGTGACTAGCACAATATGATTTATGTCAAGTTTGGCCTTTCCAGTGTGCATTCTCGGTCTTAGATTTCATGTTAATAATAAAACAACATGTGGTATTAGAGTCAAATTTTGTATAACATTGTCGTGCTGCTCACTCACACTAGCAAGAAGACAGGCATCATGGAAAAGCAAAGTACAATGGTATATAAGAAGACAAATTTTACATTTAGCATAACTTCAAAATGTGTATTGTAACCAACGTGTTAAATTGAAGGCCTTGAATTGGCTAAATGCAAAAATATCAAGATCTTGATTACGATTGAGGCATCACACGTTATTAAAATCTTCCCTGACCAATATTCATTCCAATAAGAGCAAGCCAAATGAAACAACATTTGAGGATCGAATGAGGAGTTTTTTTTCCTACTATAATCAGTTTTATAATCAACGTGGGAATTGGGCATAGTCCGACAGTGGTTGGTCGGAGTTTTCAGCCGCTAACCAATCCATCTATGTGCCATTTTGGTAAACCGATTAACGAACCGACCGACCGCGTGATTACCGATTTTCAAGATCGGGCGGTTCGTTTAAGTGTTGAATTTCGGTTTCGGTAACGGTTTGGTACAGAAAAATTAACCAATACCGAACGAACAGAAATCATCCAAGAATATTGTGGCATGCCTAAATGAAAATTATATCTTAGATAAAAAATGAAAATAATAACAACAAATTAAAAGGTGCAGTTACCAAGTACTAACTTAGTAACTTACCAAATTACATGTATGTGACTTCAAATAATTATATGTATATTAGCAGATGCAAACGATGGTGCACCATTGTAGGTTTCATCCTTCAATATGGTTGCTTGGTGCTGCAGTTGCATTGTATAGATGGCCTTGGACTTTTACCAATATGAAAATGTAAGGCTTTTGTAACGGGCTTTGACTTGGCCCAAATAATGAATTTAACCGCCACCAACCAAACGATATTTAGGTCCGACGTGAATCCGCTAAAAATTTTGTTTGTTAAATGGTTGATAACCGAAATTTTTGGTTGGTAAAAATAGGTCAATACCCAATGCCGGACGATGACACCCCGAAATCCATCCATTTATCCAGGTCAGTTTGACCAAGTCGTGGGTCAGGGAAAAAGTCAAGTATGAAGCCTAGAAAGGATAGAAAAAAGGGCCATACGGCCTAAGTTGCAAAAGCGGGTGAGGTCTCACTTCTTTTTTTTTAATAATGGTTCAGTTAAGGTCAAACTACACAGGAGAAAAGTCTGACACAGTTTCGAAACCAAACCCCGTGTCTAGCTAAGCTACTCCTCGGGATTAAAATCACATTAAAAGTTCTATTCCATAGATACTGTCCTTTGGGTTCCAAGGTTAGGAAATCAGATGGGCAATCAACTACCGACAAAATGTGTCCAAAGTTAAATATTCATATTTTTAGCATGAAAAAGGTAGGATTCATCTTACTCTACTTAAATGGGGATATGGTTTCATAACATGATGGGATCAGGGCTTGCAGCCATAAATCAGTTTAACAAATGTCACCGGCCATCTCTTTTGACACTATATTAGAATAGTAAAAGTCAAGTAAAGCCTCCATTTTTCAGACAAAATGTCAAATCAAGAGCACTTTAACTCAAAATTTTTTCATCTTTTTCAAAAAAAAAAAAGTCAAAAGACAACTACTTTTATCTACTAAAAGACAAAAAAAAAAAAAAAAAACTTTACTTCTTTTTACAAAAAGTTAAAAAGATTCCATACCAAATCCCTAAAAAATAAATACCATCATAACACACTTATATTTTATTTCCTCCAAATGCTTTACTTCACTTCATTTCACTTGATTTTAAAAGTAAAATTACCAAAAGGGTATCACGCGGTCAAATATATATATAGACACCTCCTTTCATATACCAAATTACCAATCACTCATTATCCTAGAGTGACAAATAGCTAATCCTTAACCCCTAAAAGGGCACATATGACCCGGCTCACCTAAGAACATTTCTCATGAAAGACTCCTATGGAAAAACCCCGCCCCCATTTTCATTAGAAGCTCTTAGGTTGTTCTCAAGAAGTTTTCACGGTAGGCTTCTTGTGGAAAGTGATTATTCTAATGTGGTAGCTTGGGCGTCTAATCAGAAGTTATGTCATTAGAAGTTTTAATTTATTTTTAATGAAATCAAGCAGTTATGTTACATGAGTCCTATCGGGTTTTGTCATATAAGTGGATCAACTAACTCTATGGCAGATATTCTAACTAAGCAAGGGGTTGAGAGGTCCACTCTTTGGGTAGGAATTGTTTTGTAATTGGGTGGGAGAGTGGTACAAATCTCTTGTACTCTATTTTTCTTTTTTCTTTATTTTGATCTTTGTATGTTGCTTTGTCTTGTTTAACAAAAATTGCATTGCTGATAAAATTTTTTTATCATATTTCACACGGATCTATTGAATCAACTCTATTTCAATTGAATCAGACTTGTCAAATGGGCTCTAAATCAACGTGGTATCTAACTTCAATCAAAATTATTGTATCATTGTCCTACTTTATTTTATTGTAAAGGAAAGTCCCATTAAATTGAAGCTATGCTATGATTAGAATTTTTTTCTAGGGTAAATACTCACAAATCCACATACTCACTCAACTCTGCACCATTGGGGCTACAAATAGATTGATCCCCAATTGTTTATGTAGAAAGGAGGTACATCAGCCTCACAACTGAGCTGCCCGTGGTGGATATATGACTTTCTTATTTTAAGGACATGATCAATCTGACAGTTGCATAGTCTGCGGCACTGATTTTGACCAGTTCAAGTTTCAAGGATGACCTGAGCTCAATCCTGCCGTTGCTCTTCCATGGACACCCCTAACTTCTTCTATGGATTGAGCCGTAAGAGGGAAATGCACGGTTGAGATGCCATCAGCCTTCTTGTTGGGATGAGAGGGCATGCATGTGTATAGGTCCGTTGGATTGCCCAAAGGGAACTGGACTCCTACACACAGGGATCGAGGCCGTGGACTTGTTGGGGTCAGATTGGGAGGGCAAAGGACTGGGCTCTAGTGTCACGTGCTCCTGAGGGTCCTTGGGTGCCGGTCACCTGACCGTCTTGGACAGTTTTCTTCCAACTTTCTCATCTCAGCACCACACCTACTGTTATCTCTTCTTGTGTTATTATTCTGCATTCGATTGTTACCTTATCTGTTTGGATGTTAAGTAGAATCCAACAACAGCCTCTCTCTCTATGGCCTTAGTGATGTTACATGATGTCTTTAGCTTAAAGCTGAAAGCTTTCAGTTGATACCGATTGGAAAAGGTGAAAAAAAATGCAAACAAAGGTCGTTGAGAATCAAGATCATCTAATGACATACAAGATTCACGTAACAAAACTACATATAACACAACTAATATCCATCTCTGTATCTTTCTATACATACTTCTCATTGTTCCCTTGAGATCCAGTTCCTGGAAGATAGAGAGATGGGCATGCAGGCTCCAAGAACATTGACCATATTCTCATGTGGGTCAGATTGCTAGTTCGAGATGGCTTAAATTCGAATGTTTTCACTCCTGCAAACAGTCTGGGTTTGTGAATGCTAAGATCTTCCGACTACTCGAACTAGAGTTAGTTCCCATGTCACACTTGAGAAAAAAAATTATATCCTACCAAGAGACTCCACAACTCTCCGACTAAGATGCAAAGATAAGCCACGAAATAAGATGATCTATTGATAATTAACCAACTGCTTCATCCGACATATATGGTCTCCATGGGAGGCAGGCCACAAGATTTCTAACAGATACTGCATGTGAGCCTGATGACCCCATCTCAACAACCACAATCTGCAGGCGACCCACTTCCCACTATCACATTTATGACGAGATAGTTCATGAACAGCTGACCCTGCAGTCACTTCCACATCAAATGCTGGAGCTTCCACTCCAGAAAAATGTAGCACTTAACTGAGTCTCTGACCCTGCATAGATGAGATATGTTTCCATAAAAATGGGCTATCTAATATCTAGTATCTACAAGTAGCCGTGTTTAAAATTTACCAGCTGGTCATATGATGGTAAATGGATGGGTTCAACCTGATAGGCTGATATCCAACTAAACCCTACTAGAGAATCCAACTTGAGAATTAAACTTCACTGTTGGGAATTTCAAATGATCAAAACAGAAATCCTTTTTTTTTATGTTAATCTCCCATTATCCAAGTTTTGATGGATGGCCAATTATGAGCCCTCGCATTTGGTGGGCCCACTTTTCAAGCATGTCTCGTGCTCATTACTACAATTTCCTTTCTAATGGGAGAGGAGACAGACTTGGCCCAAGGCCCGATGGATCTGAATGCTATATCTTACCACTATAATGATGAATCAATCTCAGGTCTGAGCATTGAACATGATAATATATGTTCTAATTTTGCATGTCGTATTTATGTTAAAATGGATGGTGGTAATCAGATGCGAATATGAATCCTATTCCTACCTATCATGTTGCAGCTGAGTTGACACGGTAGCCCCTTGTGTGAGATTTGGACAGATCACGAGATTTTGAAGAACTGAGCCACAGATGAGGCACTCTTATGTTTTGGTCTATCTTAGTCATATTTAGGACTAAGCCAGACATATGTTTGGTATATCTTATGTTTTTTAGCATTTTAAAATCCAACAGGACCAAACACCCTCCTGTAGAATTTGGAAATCTTCAGTTTTATGGATTTACACGTCAATACCAATTTTTCTCTTCTATATGCACTAATACATATCAATATCAATGTAAAATCCTTAACTAGAAAGATCCTCAATGAGTAATCTCTATACAGAGACGGAGAAAATCAAATCCTTAACCAGAAAGATCCTCAGTGAGTAATCTCTATTACAGAAACGGAGAAAAATCAAAATACATGTATTCCTTATGGATTCCTCACATATTATCAAACGTGCCCGAACTGATATTTTGGTGGACAACACTCTGGGTGGCGACAGGCGCCACTCAATATCCGTTGGACTTTGCATAGATCAGGTGGGGCCTATTCACAAGTCAACCCAGATCATAACATGCATAAACTATGTTCAGATCAGGATTATTGATAAGGAATACCGTTAACTAGCAGTTAAATTAAAAAAGGTTGAACAACCCATTGCAACTATCTGGTGGACATTTATAGTAGAGCGTGATCATAATCCGCCGTCAGAATTAGAGTTTGATCATGGCCTCTAGGAGTGTGCCAAACTAAAGGGGATGTATGCATTTGGATCTACTGGGATCATCTGTTTGTTACAGGGCATATAGTCAACCTGATAATTGATCTCAGCAATAACACCATGGAAAGGACTAGGGTCTGGGGTGTTTCCTTTTTAAACACCAGTCATTTATATTCTCTAGTAGGATTGTGTAGGGCGTAATGTGCTAAGCATGGACAAGATCTGAGCTGATCACACAGTGACCCCCATCTTGGATGTGGGATCGTCCAAAAAATCAATGATCAAACAATCTCACATCCAAATGATTCAAACATTTTGTTAAGTGGGCTTCTATGGAATGCAAATCGATGATTGGTAGATGCAGTGTCACTTTCTGAGATTGCATCAGATGCCGGTGTAAATCCTGGATTGAAGGAAATAACAGATGGATCTAGTGATGAAATGAATTATACTGTATTCCTAATTACATACTGTGGAGGAACATTCCAATCCATTCCATTTCTACCAATTCCTCAAGCAAATGGGCCTAGAAAACCACTTGAGATGAGTAAATAGATGTTTAAAAAAACATCAACTGAGTTCTGTCAACACGTATTAGATCCGACCATTCTCTCTTTTCCACCTCTTTTTCCAGCAGACTCAGTGGGGCACCTTAGATCCACTCATCTCTCCTTCCACATGAACCAAAAGGCAGCATAAAAGCTTAGCAGACGCATAGTTTCACCTTTCTGAAAAGAAAGCTCCATCTCAAAAGTACAAAACATGCACCTTAACTTTATTCGGGAAAACAAGCTCACTCCGAACCACGATACAACAACCTTTTACATCAATTGGGAATATCAACAATTCAAGTGAAAGCGGTCAAACAGACTCCAAATCACTCAAAACAGAGGACACAGATAGTAGCAACAATTTTCTTCCTACTCAGATGATCGGATACAGATTTGTCTTGGAGAGACACCCATATCCTAATGGAAGAAATAACATAAATAGGTTCACTTGGTAAAATAGAATGGTGAAAAAAAGAAGAAGAATACATTAATGTATAAAAATAAACAGTATAATCAGAAAGATACATGATTTGCAACTTCAATTTCTTCTCTTCTTGCTACCAAGTGTTGTTTTTCCGGTGCAAGTCATACAAATTAACATGTACTTTTAACAAATCTATTCATATATACAAAGATAACATTGAACATAGTTTTATTTTTCAACTCACCAGCAGTTATGAAACATTTCATAATTTATTAATTCACAAAGTTGTATAAGTAAATCTCACAAAGCTTTCGACATTTAAAGGTATACCCCTGAACAGTCACAGTTGGACAAAGAAACACCAGCATGGAAATGCATTAATTTTCTATTTAATTTAGTTGCTGCTACCTTGATTGAATTGTTGTTATTAACACGTCAATTTTAAAAATAGCTTGTGTCTGCTTTACTAATTCCTTTGCACTTCCATTAATCCCACTAGCAACACCTGGCGAGTGTCCATCAATCTGGGGAAAACACAGAGAGAATAGGGTTAAAATTCACAACAGACTGCACCATTTATGAATCAAATGAGAATTATACAATAAAGTCCCAAGAAATGGAGGGCCACTAACTGAGTCGAATTTACAGTCTGCTGACACTCCAAATTCCATAGATGTGGAACCAATGGTTCATTAAGCATACATTAATCCAACAAGACCAACTACGGATGATGTCTTGAAAAAGTTCTACAGACCATGAAGGTATGAATTCAGAAAAGGGCTAAGAAGAGGAAGGCCCATGAATTGATGATTGGACCTTTCAAATAGGCAGTTTTTGGGAAATCTATGGTCCATGGTGGCCCATAAACTATTCACTTACTGCAACACATGATCCCTTGTCACATCGAATTTTCACAAGTCTGTGGCATTAGGGCCATATGCAATTGACATTTGAAACACATCCAAACAGGAACCATCAATTTGAGGTCACATCATATATAATTATATATGCATGCACCATAGTTAGCTGGTTTGATGTTCAATTGCATTTCACCAGCTTCAAACATGCAGTGCATACCAGTGGGATCAAGATTCAAAAGGTCACATTGGTAACTGTCTCAGTTCATGTGAAATGGTTTGCAGTTTGTGGGCAGTGGTGCAATGTTCCGACAAGTGTGGTACAAGTGAGGCCAACATGTGAGTGCATATGCATACAATATCTATTTGAATGAGTTAAGAGAAACTTCACTGACAATTTCTGAAGATGACAATCCATCATTTTTTTATTCCAGTAATGAACCCCACAAAACAAGAAGATTTCAGCGCCCTTGTATAGCAGTGAGCTTCATCATCCTCCGTCTCTTATGCCCATCCACATTAGTAGCTGGACGCAGTTTGTCACTGGATGTAAACATATCCCTACGTTTTAGATCTTCACTTCCAATCATGTATGCATTTCCTGCTCCTGGTATAGTAAATTCAGCTGGGTTTCTGTTAATAGTACAGATCTCAGTCATGCAGCCATTTTTCACGGATTGAGTCATTTCATTGTTTATGGATTGTGCTAAAGAATCTGAAGTAGACAGAAGCCTTTTCTTCGCATTACCCACATTTTCTTCTGGAGTGACACACCCTTGTGAACTTGTCCCTTTAGTTTGAATGGATGAGTGAGAGCTTTTTGCTTTCCCTTTCCCATGAGTTTTGGGAGGAGCTGCGTTACTGGAAAGTCCATTGATGAACCCAAGGTGTCTTCTTGATTTACGAGAATCAGATGCAGCCTTGTGCGATGAATGCCTAAGTTCACCAATGGTATGCATTTGAGAGAGTTCACATAAACTTTCTAGCTGGTGATTTAGATCAAAGAACTCAGACGGCATTGGGCACATGGACAAGTGACCAGTCCTGAATACTCCATCCTCTGGCCCGAAGAAGTCCTTGTGCTGATGGTTATGTGAAAACTCAGGCTTCTTCAATGGATTTGCCTGCTTTCCTACCTTGGATATATCAGCAGCTGTACTGGAGGATGCCCCTTGATCCATCAATCTGAGCAAATTCATCGCTGATATGGTGTCATTTGAGTATAAATCCAATGGTGCCGTCATTGAAAGACACTCATTTCCTAGCTCCATGGAAGAATATGCATGAGCTGGGAGGCTTCCCTTATTTGTTTCCGAGAAAACCTCTTTCTGCTTTTGAAGGGGATAAGCAAGGTCTGGTCTCATAGATTTTGTGTTATTTGCACTCTTAATATTTTTCGCTGATGGAAGAGGACAGTGACAAACCACACCTTGATGACACAAATCATCGACCTTATGAGGGATATTAATATTGAAGGACATTCTATTTGACGGTATCAGGTGCCCATCATAAGCTTGTCCACATGAACTCCTTGGAGGAACTGTCCCATTTAGATGATATGTATCTAAGAACTGCGTACAAGTATAAGACCCTTTATCAGGTTTTATACCAGAAATAGTAGCAGGAAACTGGAATCCACTCGATGGATTTTCTTGATATAGTGAAAATGGAACAAATCCTGTTGAGGCATGTGATTGCTCCAGTTGTTTCATACTCAAAAGGCCATTATTATCTCTCTCACAAATACGAGTATTTCCATTCGGCTTCTTTCTAGCTTTTCCTACCTTTTTTCCAGGGGTACACACACTGCTTCTGGCATTGCTGGACTGAAGTCTTTGCACTGCAGAGTTTTTTTGCACTGTGCACTGCAGAGTTTTTCTCCTGAAGAAAGCCAGGCATCGCTTTCCCACAAACTTCAGCAAAATCCACTATATTAGGGACCTTCATGCTTGCAGTTTTTTCCGGCATTTTACACATATTCTTAGGAGTATCCTCAGCATTCAACAGACGCCTTTCATGCTGATTTTTTGCCATGAGTTCAACTATTTCCATGGGGATGTCATCTGAACTGTCATGTTCACAGTTCTGGCTAGTTTTCTGCTCATGCTTCTTTGAAGCTTTCTTATGACCCTGAAGTTCAGCGACAGAGTCACAGTTGGATGTAGCCAAGGCATCCTGAAATAAACACATTATTGTTTTTAACCCATGTCCATCACTTTTAGCTGTTGTATGTAACAGATTGAACTAAAAAAAGACAACAGAAATTTGTATGCTTATTAAAATGCGTCCATTTACTCTTCTTTTTTTCCTTTAAAATATGATGCCACAACAATGGCATAGCATAAATAGATCACAGAAGGCAAAGTTTTGCATCAAAAATTTGCAATGTTTAAACAATCAGCTAACAGTATGCTGGTGAAGATGTGGAGAGAAGGATCCACACGGGTCCTTTGTTAAAGCTACCTTGCAAAGAAACCCAAAGAGGACTTGGGACTTGCACAAGTCTTCCTGTCTTGTTGGTTACCTTATTAGGCAGGGATTTGAATTAAGTGTTCCTTATTTGAGTACTCTTAATTACTATCTGATTCAAGATTCTTCTTTAAGTTGGTCATTTAATGGTAAACTAATGAGATTTATTTATTAGGTTAATGGTTTCAATTAGATTAAATTTAATTTAGAGATTGGATTAGGAGTAGGGTTTTATTAATGTGAATTCACATTAAAAACCTCATCTAGGCCATTCGGCCAGGCAGTTTTGGAGTTTATGAGATTCATTTGGTGCAATATTTATGTGTGAAATATCCTTTCAATTTGTTTGTGAAAACTTGGTGTGAGACCTATACTCTTGTGGTGAGAGGCCTCAGATATGGACAATATCAAGACGTGATCCCCCTGCCTTACATGTGAACTGGGCTTCCAATATTTGGATCTATGTTCTAGCATTTATTTTCTTGTGATTGAATGCTACACCAGGTTAATGAAGAAAGTCATCTGATTCGGATTAGTGGTTAATTAACTTTTATTATTTCACATATTTTCCATTCAAAAGTAAAAAACTCAGGCACAGATGCAGTCTTTGGACTGAATTATCTCATACCAATTTTCATGAGAATAAGGGCTTGTTCTCCAGGGTTTGGACCAGCAAACAGTAAATCAGACAAAGTTGCTGAATTTACATTGTCATCAGCCTGCCTGTCATTTGATGAAATGTTATTATATTTTGTGGGCGGTGTTTTGGAATTACAGGTTATAATTAGCGTCCTTAATTGCCTAATAAAATCCAAATCACTTAAGATGGGCCCAGACTGTACCCTTTTTTTTTTAAGGCAGACTGTACCCTTTTTCCATCACATGCTTAAAACACAGAGTGAAGTTGCTGTAGGTTCCTGGATCATTTGCATTTAGCTGATATGACCGATCCTATCTAATAACATGAAACCATTTTTCGACTCTTAAGACCAATTTGCCAGTAAACAGAATTGCCACATCTAGCAAATATAAGTGATAAATTCTGTCAGATGAAATTATTGAAATTAAATGAAATCGCCCAAAAACTCCATCGCAGAATGCCAAGAACAGGAAATCATAATTGTTCAATGTTTACTTTGAAGCCAGAGATAATGAATGCTATTAAATAGTTGGCAGACCTTTGATTTGCGAAGTGCTGGCCTCAGAATGTAACATGCATGTCAGAAAAACACTCAAATTCAATTCCCATGAATAAAAAATAATAGCTTCTACAGAACAGCAGAGGAACATTAAAAATTACTATCTGAATAAACCTCATAACTGAAATCAAGCATCTAGAAAAGCAAAGGCATAGCATTTATAAATAGAAGAAGAAACGGCCATACCTTTGGCCAATGCATCGGACTAGATGTACCATTTTCAATTCGAGGCATCTTATTGTTCTTACTCGCAGTTGCCTTTCTATGGTTAGGACCCCGACGAGCACCTAATGCAGCCAGAGCATTCTGTGATGATTTAGACTGAACAGTCTTAGGCACAATGGATTTGCTTTCTGCATTTCCAGCTTTAGTCTTAGATTTTCCAGATAAGGGCTCTCGGTGATCAGTCAAAAATGTCTGCTCATCTTCAAAATGGATCATCTTATTTTTCTTCTTACACACAATAACATTTTTAACACTTCTTTGTGTGGCCACATTACTCTGACAAGGAGGCAGATCTATCCTGGTGGACACAACTGGTGATGATTTAGAATTGACAGCTTCAGGGGTAACATGTTCTTTGCATTTACTTTCTCCATATCTTTTAGGAATCTTAACCTTTCCAGCCACATCCTTTAGCCAACTCATCAAGGAAGACCCCTTATCATCAACTCGAGGTGTCTTACTGCACTTTTTACGCATGATATTCTTCTTATCATCTTTGTGGACAACCAGGCTACTTTTGAGTCCAGAATGTAGATCCAAATCCTCGGATGCATCACTTTCTGATTTAGAATGGTTAGCTGCTGCATGAATACTTTTTATTTCTGCATTTCTGTTGAAAATAAGAATTTTTTCAGATGCACCTGACACCTCACTTTTTATGATGTCAGCAAGCAAACGCATCTTTTGAGCTTTCTTCTGGTGTGAATTTTCACTTGAGGTACCAAGCTGACCAGCAATGTGCTGGTTGTGAGCCTCACTCCCAGCCAATTCCTCCTTTTTCTCAGAAATATCATTGTCGCTCTCATATAATTCCATGGAATCAAGCTCACTCGTAGGACCTGCAACAGCATTTGGAGGATGATCATTTTTAAAACTTCTATCTCCTTCCCAGGAAATCCCGCAATCAGCTTTTACTTTATCATGTTTTTCCTTCATATTGACCAAATGTCTCCCGCTGAACCTTATATCATCTATGCAGCAGAACTCAGAAGCATTATTATTCATGGAAGTGCGGCATTCAATATTAGACCCACCATTGTGATCTTGATTCCTGGTGCTGCATTGTTTATGATGTGATTCATTTCCTTTGGATTTGAAAGTTTCTGCCTCCAAAGAATTATTGTCATGAAAAATGGGTTTTCTGGATGATGATAAGTCGTTGACATCCTTGTTTGTTCTCAAACTGAGGGGTGAATCAAGCACCTTGGTTTCCTTGTGAGGACTATGGGAGACTGGTTTACAAGAATGAATAGTATAATCCGATATGCCATCTTTTGATGGGTGGAAAACCGAGGCTTCCTTTTCTTTGGCATCACTGCATAATGATGGGTAACATTCACCATCGTTCGAATTAGCAGTATCATCTTCACCACCTTTTCTACCTTCAGAAAAGCTCTCTTGTGACACTTCCTGGAAACCTGAAAGCAACTTATGTGCATCATCTTCAATATCGCAAATACAGTGCACAACCTCTCCATCTGTATCAGCACCTGTGGCACCAGCCTTTCTCAAACAATTTGGGCAACGCCACCATCTAAACTCAGAAACACTCATAGGAGGTAACCCATGGGCATTTTCATCAAACTTATTGTTTTCATCATGTATAGAAAATGGCCAAGATATCTTCCAATCTCTTTTACGAATCTCAGCAACATATCCACTGCACACGCAATATAGACAGCTGACAGCTCATTAGAGAAACTTCAATTTCAGATATAGCGTTTCTCATTAATTCCTTAAACAAAGCAAGCAAGCATGAAATTGTCTCGGCATCATCTACCAGTTGTCCATTCATTAAAAGCAGAATGTATAGTTGTCCAGCTGCACTTAAATAAGCCAATAAAGCTAGTGGATTTTTCATTTAATTTCACTATTGAAGTTCTTAAAATGACATGCATTAGAAAACATAAATGTACTATAAAGGATAACTTCTCCTATTAGAAATTACCAATACAACCAACTATCAGTACGTAAATGACAACCATAAAATCATAACAAAGTCTCAAGCAACCATGTCGAGCATAATGCTATTTTATTCATATTTTGTGTAAAAGAGAGGAGCAACTATATTACACTAACATTCATCCAGTTACAGGTGTATTGATAACATTTTAACCCACTAAACAAACCATATAATTAAGCATTTATCTTCAAGTCCATAAGGGTCTATAGAAAGAAAAATTATTCTTCATATAGTTACTAGTCAATTATCCACAGGCTTACCGGATTGAGAAATGGCCACACTTGCCTTCCCTCTTGTCATCAGCACAACCAAGCTCAGTACATCTTTCTAAAACATGCAACCTACTAGTCTTTAAAACAGGAATAGGCTCATTTCTTTCACAGTGGTACCCATCTATAACTGTCTCTCCCATTGCACATAACCAACAGAATAACACCAGTCTGAACAGATAGCACCTCCTACATCAAAAGAAAAGAACCGTCTTCCTCTTTTTAATGATCCAATTAGAATGAAATAGTGATCGAGTAAATGACCACTAAGAAGTTAAAAAGAACACATACATCAGAAAATTACATACGTAAATCCAATAACAGATTGCATATTTCTCAGTAATATGACCACAACATACTTCAAAGCTCGTGATTTAGAAAGAATTCAAGACTTAGCAAGTCCACTTCCATAAATGTTTGAGATGCAGCTTGAAGGTCATATGAGTGCATTTTTCATTAAGGATAGTATTTTAGATAAGAAAGGAAGACATTCTTCTTGTCTCATAATCTGAGACAGACTTCAAAGTTTAAGTCTAGCTGAAACAACAGTTTCAATGGTTTCCAACTACAACATGAAATCATATCGTCATGATAGATAAAGTAACTTAGATGAAACCATTAAAGAAAAAAACCCCAACTTCAACATAAAATGACATTGTAAAATGTGAAAAGAAACACTCATGGAATTTATTCACATAAAAACTGGGAACTTCCACAGAAGAAAAGCTGTTATTTCGATTAAGAGGGATAGGTTTCAAATGAAACAACAGCATAAAATCACATCTCTAAGTCCAAAAGTGATCATATAGAATGATTAATTAGCAAAACTAAGCAGTTACTATTTTATTTAAATAAAAAAAGTCTCTTTGCTCATGACTACTGATAAAGTGAACAATTAATTCAACTGAAAACTCTTTTTTTCTAAAAGGGAACATTACAACATCAAATCAGATATTAATGTCCAAAAAACAAACATGTGTTAGGTGTTAAATACAAAAGATTGAATTTCTGATGACAAAGAAAAATTTCTTGTGTTGCACTCTCGAGATCTATGCTAAAAGATGATAGTCAACGAAGAATTCAAATTACCTAATTAAATCTCGCCTTGAAACAACGAAACCAACAGATTAGGGTTTATTTGCAAAAGCCATCACTCCCAGCATGAAAAGAAAAGAGAGATCACTTTTCCCAAAATATCCACAAGAACCCATGATACCCACTTCCAAAATCCGGATTACAACATAAAATAACGCACCAAAAGCCAAAAACAAATACATGCTACACATTTCTATGGAAAAAACATCATTTTCTGCATGAAAAAAGTGCCATTCTTTTCACCTATAGCATAACATAAAGCAACTTAGCAGAAAACTCACTTCAAGAACTTCCTGTAGCAAAATAAGATCACGCGTCCAGTGATAAAAAGATCAAGCAAATGTGATAATTTATTCTCTAAACATTCTACCAGTCCGGAACAGTAAACCCTAATTCTAAAACCAAACAACAAATGAATACCCATTGCGAAAAAAGCTTAAAGAACAGCATTTGATGCCCGACTCGCCCAACTGTAATCGTCCAAATTCGAACCAAGCAAAATATTACATGAATTACTCACTGAGAATCCATGCAATTCAATTCAATAAGTGATTTCAGTAGAAAAACAAAAGGCAAAATATATTCATTCAAAGAGAGAGATAGATAATAGATAGAGATAGAGAGAGATGAGAAGTTTGAATTCAGAAACAGATTGCATGAGAAAGAGATGAGAGCGTAATTAGAAACAAGAACCTCTTTGTTTTGTTTTGCTTGTCAGGTGAAGAGATCTGTCGGCAGCTCTTGCTTTCGGACTGCAGCGATTCCTTGAGAATAGGGTTTTGGAGGTGAGATCATTTGCAGCAGAAGCTAATGAGCTGAAACTCCACCAAAAATCAATGACAGAATCGATCAGGATTCGAGAGAGAGAGAGAAAGCAATAAAAACCCTAACTTTAGGGTTTTCAAGAAGAGAGAGAAAGAGAGAGTTTTCTTTTTTTATCTATATGCTTTCTATCCCTGTGGTATGTACATGTTGGCCATGCATGCATGCATACATGAATTTTTTTGATGCATGTGTACATTTATTTGTATTCATGTGTTATGTGAGATAGACATAGGATCTCATAGGAAACGATGCCATGTATTGCGCGCACTAACGGACAAAGGAGTCTTATGTTCAGGAGTGGGGATCCTCTGAGAATCTCACTCCGGGGAATTTCCTGAGGCTACTATGGATGGCCCACTTAAGAAAAATCTGAATACTTCCTTCTCTGAATGTTATCAAAGATATTATTAGGACTTGTGGCAAATCTCAGATTGAATATTTATAAAAACATCTCTAACCTTTATAAAAAAAAAATCTTGGGGTTTGACTTTGACATATAAATTTTTCTTAAATCATATTTTTTCAATTTCATGG
The DNA here is from genome assembly GCA_012931725.1 of Litsea cubeba. Taxonomy (NCBI): domain Eukaryota; kingdom Viridiplantae; phylum Streptophyta; class Magnoliopsida; order Laurales; family Lauraceae; genus Litsea; species Litsea cubeba. Next base: position 19,875,252 of record CM022945.1, read on the forward strand.
CTAAAAACTTATTAATGTAACCAAGTCGTGTGACTTTTCTGTCCTAAATCTCATGAGATCTAAAGGTAGAAAAGTAAAAAAAAATATGTACCTCAGTCAAATGACTTGGTGACGTTATTATGTTTTCAGTCATAAAATTGGAGATACAAGATTTAAGGGGGATTGATATGTCAAATTTCTTTTTTTTCTTTTGCTAAGTTAGTCTAACCACCCACGATGCCATCTTGTGAATTTTGATTTCCATTTATAATATTTTATTTCATATTATTTAAAACCAATTAATTTAACAATGGAGTCAGTTTTATTTGAATGAAATCTGATAAGAGACTACATATGAGCAGGCCATCTATTTTTAACGGCTGCGATTAAGGGGACCCCTTTGAAACCTCACAAAATCTTCAGGAGTGAGAATTTTAGAGGATCTCGTAGGGGATGTCATGTGATCTCCCCGACAACGAAAGGAGGCATGAGTGACCCCTAAGCCTAACCCTAACCCAAAAGGCATAGTCGAGCGACTACCAATAGCAGTAGCAAGAGACTAAAATTGGAAACAACGACCTTCCTGAGTCCTGACTAGTGAGTGTGACTACCTATATATTGTATTTGAAACATATGGGATTGGTATGGCCCAAAGTCCAAATTCCATAGGGCATTTTGAGTTTTTAAGCCCTGGCCTTGCCTAACTTTTGATTAAAATGGGTATTTGAGAATGCTTGTTACCTTATAATATATGGGCTCAAGCTTTTATTTGGGCTTGGGCCAGCCTTGGCTAATAGTGTATCTGCTTCTTGGGTATGGATTCATCTGTAAATGACTCTATTTTTATTACTTAATGCTTTTCATAGAAAATTTGTGGAAAAGGATGGCTTTTTCATGTTCGTTAACTTTCTATGGTTAATTAAAAAAAGTAATTATTTTTTCACAAAACGACTATTCCCTTCGGGGAGAAAGGGGGGCCCGCCATTTCTTTTGCACGAGAGATAAAAAAAAAAGTACATGAAACAATCATTGCGTGGATGTTGCATAAATTTGTCCTAAGAGTACAAATCTTTTCATAGTTCAAGCGCCTTATAACTAGAATCTATGGTAAAGTTTATAGGGCTCGCTACTTCCGTTACTTCCGTCATATATAAGAGAGTTTTATAGACTAGTCATCTACAAAAACTCATATTTATTGGACTTTGCTAGTTCTCCGATCAAAAGTCATGGATTGAGCAATCAAAACAATTTCATTACCTTTAGACAACTCATTTCAAGGATTTAATTATTGGGGACCGAGAGATTGGAAAAACAATAGTAGCCACATATATATTATTAGATCAAGATGGGCAAAATATAATGTGTGCTTATATAGCTATTGGTCGAAAAGCATCCTTCGTGGCTTAGGTAGTGGACACTTTTCATGAACGAGGGGCAATGGAATACGTTATTATGGTAGGTGAAACGGCGGATTCACTCACTACAATATAATACCTCGCTCCTTATAAAGGAGTGGATTTGGCTTAACTTCACGACTTTAAATGAGAAATCTCAACATATAATGAATCATTGTAGAATATGGCTCATTCTCAAAGCTTTTAGATCTTAGGCGACGAAACCTATAAACTCTTTTAGATCTCCTATTTAAGAGTCACTTCTTAATGTGGAAGTTGAAAGGGATCTCAACTCATGGAACCCTAATAAGGAAACATTTCTCATGTGAAGCTTGTAGAGGAAGAGCAACCTATCTGATGATGAGGTGTAAGAAAAGAGAGAGATATAACGTATATACCTGGTGGCACTGTGCTTTGAAGAGAGAAGCAATACGCGGCGCAATACACTAAGTTATGTAAAGAGAGGGAGAAAGACTTTCAAGGGAAAATGAGATAGCTAGGTTTTCATACAAAAGACAATTTATAAAGCAAAGAAAGGAGAGAGATTTCCTAGAAAATAAGTATGTGTTTTAACACTTCACACCATAAAAAGGATGTCTCAGCTGGACTTGTGTCACTAATTACTTTGAAAACAAAAGAATGACATCACCACAATCCTAATAAAGATATGTTTTCTATGTCTTTTAAGCTAAGCCGTTGGATCAAAAGATCCTATAAAAGACAAATGGTTAGGATTTTTTTTAAGTCAAATTCACGCATGTACACACTATACAAGTTCCTAACAAACATAGTTATAACTTAATCCCCAGCCATTGGAAAGGTGATGCTTTCTCATTGATGGATAGTGGATTGGCCAAAAACTTAGCTAGTGACTGCCCCTACCACAAATTTTAGATGGATGAGGACTAATTGAAATTCACTTTAATGACATAGATATGTAATTTAAAATAGTTAAATGGACCACTCGAGCATACTAGGAACTCTGGCCTAGCACATCTTGTTTAGAAGCCCTAGTACCACTAATTGGGCACTCACTTATGTCCAAGTCCCCTATAATCGAGCTTGACTAGGCCCATTGCCTGTTGACCTCATATTCAACATCCACAAGTTGAGTCAAAATTCATACATCTAATAAGAAGCTTTGGTGGGTTCTTCCTTAGTCATCTGTTTGTTTTCACCCTCTTGTTCTTGTGAGCAAAGTCCCTTAAATGTGTTGTCACCTTCTTGTTCTAGAGCCCAGACGATGGCCCACTACCTGATCCAATCCTAGTACATCTAGCAATCAATTGTTGTGCACTTGTGCTTCGATGTTATCCACATCTATTCTTTTATTCTTTTTCTCTACCTTTTTCTCCATGTTCAAAGGGGTAGAAGTGGAACATGATCTCTAGAGATTCACTCCTTTACTCTAATGGTGATTCTCATCATTGTTGGGATTTGAATGAAAGAAAGTATCCAAGAGAAAATCTCCTTGAAACCTTTTTTCAAGGAAAATATATTCCTAGAATGATTGAACATCACCCTTTCTTTATTGAAAAACATAGTTTCATTAGAAAACCAACCAATCTGACCCAAGTACTGTTCTGGTCATCCAAAAGGGTCCAAGGTTTTGAATTGTGGGTATCTGGATCTGGGTTAAATTATAAGGACGAAAAAAGTAGGAGAAGAGAAGTGGAGAAAAATGTAGAGGGACCCAAAGTGGATGGCCCACCATTTACCAACAACACAAATCAGATGTCCCACCTCTATCTGATCGAAGGCCCTTTTATAGGACAGTAAAGAAAACTGGACAGGTCGAAACAGCTGAAATCCAACACTGGCGAAGTGGACAAAAATGCTGTAGATGGGATGATCTGGCAGGTGGGCTTTCTGACTTCTGAGGGCCAGAGCGGTGGGACCCACTAGATGGATAGCTTGGATTTAAACTGGGGCTGATGGGTTGCATCTGTACAGGAATATTTATGCCCAGGAGGAGGACAGGGACACCTCACCTAAGCCTTATACAGAAACCCTAATTTTCTGACATGTGTTTCTATGGAGATGAAAATGTTCTACTGCGTTTTCAGAAAGAAGAAGATGTCTCGGATGCTTCTATTTTCATTTGCTCTCTCTCTCTATCTCGATCACATGCCCAATTCCATATTTTTATTTCACTAATTTACTTGTTTCATTGAAATGTACTGATTTCATGTAATGGAGCTAAATAAATGTACATAGCCAGCTGTAGACTTGACTGTGGCTTACTTCTATGGATCAAAATTATAAACAATTGTTTAATTAACAGGTAATTGCGACTTGACGGTTAATTTAGACCATATTCAAAGTCAAATTGGTCAAGTCTAGCATCAACTCATTAAGTTTTCAAGGGTATTTCCAATAATGAGATTTAACTTTAATAGTAATATGTAGGGAATGGTTTTTTTTTTTTTTTTTATTTTAAGATTAGGAGATTATCGCAATCAAACCATTCTAGGGCTTGATTTATGCGTTTCAGATTTTTAACCTTTAGACCCCCCCCCCCCCCCCCCCCCCCCAAAATCCAATGGTTCATATCTAGTCCAATAAGACTCAATTTAAGCTAAGTGCATATCATGGAACGGTAACTTTATGTGAGGGTTAAAAATCATCATAAAAGAATTAGAAACTAAATCTCTCAAGAATTCTTAAATATAAGTTTACATCCTAGAAGAACATGCATTTCCGAAAGCTCACCAAATGATATTAGTGGTTTGCTAATACTGAATACAAGGCGGACTAAGGTAATTCAACTTGACGGGGCTATATGGAAAAAAAATAATGGGGGAATGAGCAGTTCATAATAATTTTAATCTTTTTTAGGTACGGCCCGTACGGGTGGGGGCTTCAGCCCTAGGTCCTTGTATCTGGGTTTACACCTAACTATATATATAGGGAGGCGGTCCTATAAGGACCGTCCTTACGGTTTATCGTACGGACCGCCTATTGGGGCCCACTGTGAGATCCTGCTGGTCATGGGACAAGGTGGGCTGAAAGATCCAAGTGGGGCCAACTTATATATCAAATTTGAAGTCAATCTAATTTCTTTAACCCCTTCATCCATGGTCCACAAGTTTAATAGCTTTATATTAAAAAGAAATTAACCCTCAAAATCCAATGGTCTAGTTCATCCGAATCCATGCAAATTCATGGGATTCAACGGTCTATTTAGATAGGTCATAAGGTGAGCCCTAGTGGGAGTTTCGAACGGTGCGGACCGTAAGGACGGTCCTTAGAGGACCGCCTCCCATGTATGTATGTATCTATGTATATGCTTGAGTTGGTCTGTACACCAGCCATATATGGTTAGGTAGCATGAGTATGTGTGCAAGAACCCAAGTAAAACTAATTAGTCAGTAGAGGGATTTTAAGGGGAAAAAACTCATTACGTTAAAGTCAATACTTCATCTTCCACATGTATATGTGTTGCCAAGAAGACCAAAGAAAGGGAAAAGAGGAAGAGGGTTGGGGGTAGACAGCAAGTTATAATAGCTGTACAAATTAAATTATGACTTTACTTTTATATAACAACAGCACTCAACCAAACTCGCAAAGATAATGCTAGGGTCCACATTCCTTGTACATACAAGGTACCATGAATGGGGAATGAACTTAATTAATTTGTTTATAAATGAGGTGATCTTTATTATAGGCTCTGTGCAGATGCATTGGTTAGAATTGGCGAACACTTGCCTGCATGGATATAATCACACATCATGAACACACAATATTGGCCACCTTAGTAAGAATAGCAGTGGTAGTATTAGTGATAATTTGGTTTGGGTTCCCATTAACTCCATCCAAATTGTAGCAGGTCAGAAAATTTTACATACTTCAAATGCGAAAAAATGAAAAAAAAAATCTCATTTTGGAATTCAAGCTGATCCCATTCTGGGTATATATATATATCCAAATGCACCCTCAAGAGAGGAACTTGATATCTAGTTATCTAATTTTGAAAAGAAAACCCCTCTCAAACAAGCACCAAATAGAAAAGGCAAATGTTTTAAGGGAAAATTGGTGTCTAGCTGCAGCAACAAAAACAAGCAACATCTTAAATGTGGATTTTTTTTTTCATTGTCCCATGTGCCTTGTGTCATTCAGATTGCAGCTCTCCACTAATGCCAGTTCAGCTATCAGCTGCTGGACAATGTAGCGTTAACCATTTGCATTCATAGCTAGTGATGTGACAAAGTGTTTGTTGAGAATGCCGGAAGTGATCACATCAATTGATTCCCTTCACGCAATCCAGTTAGTGTTTTCGGAACAACAAAGTGAAATCTCTGAGGAAATCAATAGCGGTGAAGCTGGAGATCACAGATAGAGATGGAAAACTTTTGTGAAGATGTTTGCTGTTGTCTATTCAGGCTTCCTATGCCCCTTTGAATTGTGTACTCACCAACATCCTGAATTTCGCATTTGTGAATTTTATTAAAAAATGCTAGTTCTTCTTCTTTTTTTTTTTTCTCCTCAAAACATGGAGAAATCCTTTTTTTGGAAATCAAGTTGGATATTTTAGTATTAAGATTATGGGTGACACAATGCTTATGATGCCAATGTCAGGCTCTTGAAGTCTTCCAATGATTTCCCATATTCAATCACCATTAACCACTAACTGGGTTACTTAAGGCTGTGTAATACGCAATCTTAGTATTGCTTGTTTCTTGCAAAAGAAGGGAAAAACAAAGAAGTACAAATAGCAAAATTCATCAATACCCACTATACCGCAGCATTAATAGAATTTCCGATTTCCTCATTATCTTGAAAATCTCTGAAACACAAAGTAGCCAATTTCTGAAAGCTATTACAGTCATGGAGAAAGGATTACCCAGCAAAAAACCAGAATCAAGGAAGAAGAAGATTACAAGTATCGATCCAACAACTGGCTCTAATGCCCGCTTTAAAAATTAAAGAGAGAGTTTAGAACTGAACTTGCAGAACTCACTTCATTCAGTAATCACACCTACACCTCCAAATCATCTTACAGCAGCTTAAAAAGAATTACATGAATAGTTACATTGTAATATGTTTTGAAAAGGGTGAAGTACTTTAAGTGTTTCCATTAAATGTATGGTGTTATATGTTACTTTGTTTCTATGAAAAACACCTCTCTCATGATATTACTGCTATGTTGCTCTCTCTTTTGGAAGAAAGAGGGTTATGTTACTGGAGTAAGCTATTGCAAGTGAAGAGTAGCACAGAGGCAGTAATAATCTATTTGTTCCACCTCAAGATCTCATTTTCATTACATGCTCCTTGTAATAAGAGTATGAATACACAAGGGGGTAATGCCCTGAACTCTCTTTGAGGGGAAATACAATATGCTCATGTCTCTACAGTGTTTTAAACTTCTATGCACAGAATAATTGATGCTTGGTCATGGCTTTGTGGATTTTCACAGCAAAAGGACCTTTCTTCTTGTCATCAACAACCAATGTTTCAAAAGCTGGACTAATATTTCTGGTTTATTCAGTCAAACTGTGACATTAGCATGACATCATAATTACAAACTAAATATAATAAAATTTTAAAAATATCTAAAAATATGTTGACTATTAAAGATATCATTAAAAATATTTCAGCCTAGTTTTGAAGTTTAAAAATGAAGCTAATAACAATTTGAAAATTTTAAATTTGGTTTATTATATTTTAGTTCTTTTAATTTTATTCATTGGTCAATTCTTTTTCCTATCATTTCGGTCTTCCAACCACATGATTCACAGGAAATATCAGTTCTTCAATCAGTTTTTTTTTTTTTTTTTGGTGAATAGTTCTTCAACAAGGTTAGACCCACCCAAGAACTCTTACTAAAACATTGTGACAACTGCATGATTCCACACAGTAAAAACTGATGATATGGCAGGAGAGAGTTAGTAGAAAACAGGAATCTGGGTGGCAGGTGAAGGTCCACGATTTAGTGTGGTGTCGGAAAAAGGGTGGTCTGGAGAGAACCCTTTTCTAGGGTTTGGGTTTGGGTTTGGGTTTGGGTTTAAGGCATGGTTTTGGTTTTTTCACTGGCAGTGGCCCTCCCCCTAGATGTGCACAATACAATATGTCAGTGCAATGACAGATATTTGGCAAAAGCTTGGAAAACCCGGTTTTTTGCCAATTCAAAACCACCCTTTTTTAGTCCAGGCAGTGAGGCCCACCTATCATCACTTCAAGCCCGTTTAGAAATATCTGTTCCATCAGCTGCCACTCATCTCAATCTGATCATACAGATCTACATATTATCTACCAGTGGCTAAATTTCAATAAAATCAAATTCACATATAAGTTCATCGATCTCTTTTCGTCTGCCATTAGCATTCGTTTAGGTGAGAGCCCCCATATAAACTAGGGTGTTCTACTAAAAATTAGTCTAAGTGTTCTTAATTTTTTCACTTTGTAGCACTTGTTATTCTTTTATGGATGTTCTTATTCTCTTGGAACAAATTGTTTCCAAATATGATCTGTCCCATTAGACTTCTTTTTCTTTTGGAAATCATTAAGAGTGAAGGCTTTCAATTTCCCAGTTTTTGCATCTTCTTTTGCTCTCCTAGTTTTCTTATATTTTTTTTTTTATATTTTCAGGAAAAGGACAGAAACCTACTTATTTGACTGGTGAATGAGACCCCCACTTATGAACTCCACCTGATCAAGAAATCCTAGCCGTTGGATCCATGCCCTTTAAACTCCTGCCACAAATTACAAAGATGAATCGTCCACATTCAAAATTGAAATCTCTATCACTTGGAAATAGGTAAGATATATAGTACCTAATGACCATTTGGTGGGGCCCATTGAAAATAAGTCAGGTCAAACAGGTGACCCATGCATGTAATAACTGAAATCAACCTCATCCCTAGGGCATGGCATGTCATTTGTGACGTTTCGTGTCATAGACATACTCTTGTGTTTTAAGGCTGTATGGTTTTGAGTTTTGACCCACGCCCATATCAACAAGCCCAACCCACATGGCCATCCCTAGGTTCACAAGATGGGCCGTCTAGATTCATCCATTTCATGGCCACGAATACCAAGGGCATGTATCAATGAGCCAAAACTGGTGCATAGAACCTAACCAAACCCACCCCACTTGGTGAGTAAATCCTAATAAATTAGCCCACATCCAATAAACATCCACTTAACTTCAATTTCCCTCCAAGTACTGGGAATCGTTCATGAATGTACAATACATACATACATACATGGGAATAAATTGCAATGTAATTTCCTTTGTCCTTATGCAATGCATGGTGATGTATGTATGCATGGAAATATGGCATGGATGTATGTATGTATGTATGAATAAGATGGATGTATCATGTATGTTAGAGTTACAGCTAGCTTGGACTAGCTTGGACATTAGAGAATGTTTTCTTCTCTCAGTTGTGTAATAATAAATATCAGAGCTGGTTGCTCATGTGGTTGTCCGCTTTTTACGTCCCTCTGTCTATTCCCATCCTAAATACGGAAGTCCGAATCCTGGTCACGATAAATTCGTGAGGCTCGGTAATTAGGATTAGCATTGAAAAACTAAATCATTCAAAATAAATATTTTTTAAAATATCGGATATTAGATACTATTCGCTTCACACCTGAGTGTGTTTGCTATTCCCCATAAGGCAGATAGATGGGTTTGCCCTCAGGGTCTTGTGTTCGAATCCAGCAAATTTATCATTGGACACGTAGGGTGAGCTTATGTGTGTAGGATTAATCATATGAATTAATAGCATGGGGATACATTTGTTATCAAAAAGGAAAGAAGGGATAATTCTCACTTCAATAAAAGCTAGAAACCATTATTAGGATTATTACTGCAAAATATTTGAATTTTTAATAATATTTATTTAAGTGTTTTGAAAGTGATATTAAAGTGGAATTTTATAAAAGACTAGTTTTCACTTAGTGGAGTCGTGAGTTAAAAAGAGTGGAAGTCTACAATGGCGCCTCCCTATCGAAATTCGGACCATTAAAAATAAAATCCGTCTAGGCATATGGGATAGTCTTAAATTTCATGTCAATCCAAGTCTATTCCACCATTGGATTAAATAACGTGATCAATAAAATCTTATGCATATTCATTGTTACATTTTTAATAAATAGTCAATTTAATGGTGGAACTTACTTTGATTGATATAAAATTTGAAGATGCCAATATATCTAGATAGAATTTATTTTAAAATGATTGATATTTCAAAAGATGTAGCCCACTATAAAGTTCCACCGGCTGCACTCAGGATTTGTGTGGGTTAGAGCCTCAAATAGGATGCGGATTCAAAAATATTTGGTAAGCTGTCCTGACTCCATATACAAAGGCATGATTGTATGAAACTGAGAGGAAAAGTTGGGATGCTGCACCGTGGGGCCCACTGATGTACGATTCAAAGTTCAGTCTGCTTATCCGTACCTGCAGGATATTCACACGTGTGAAGGATCCTGGCCGTTGGGCAGGAATGTGGCTCCACTGTTTTTATATGTTCTGGAATGGGCTCCATCTTTTGTACATCAAAGTTCAAAAACAAGTAATTAGTGGGCTGATGGGGATTTTTATTATTTGGCTTTTAGCCTTGCACTTTATTATGTGTACTTTTGGCCTTGATCTAGAGTGGGGACATGTACAATGGTGGCCCCACGTAGTAAATACTCAGCATATTGCATTTGTGCCTAAATACATGGGTGTGCAACTATGTTTACTTCCTTGGATAGCAATGTGACAATGTCCGACCCGACCTGACCCGACCTGACCTGACCTGACCTGTCAATCCGACCCTCGTAATTTTGGGATCAGGTGCCCATTTTCAACCTAATAATAACAAATGAGTTGGCTTGGGGCTGAGCCGTTGAGTCCATGCTTGTTTTTTAATTCAATCTGCCAATGGCCCTTAGACCCAACCCAATCATATTAGGCATGTTTCCAGCCATATGGTTTCATTTTGTCACATTTACTTGTGAATTTTTACCACAAAAAATAAAAAATACTGCTTGTGAAATTATGATTAAATCTTAGCCAGCAGGTTCCATAATATTGAGGGATATGTCAAGGTGATCCTCTATCACCCTATCTATAGATTGTGTGCTGAAATAATAGCAAAGCAAATCTCATCTACCCAAAAAGCTAAATGCCATTTCCTTATATTGGGGTAGGTCTGGAATCCTGATCCTTAAAATGTCTTGCTCTGCACATCTGGACCAAGCCAAAATTAGTTCACATGAATCAAAGTCCTCTCCTGCATATATTTGGAGTGATCTTCTGACCAATTCATTAAAAAAAAAGAAATAGAAAGCACTTTGACGCCACCATTTTACATCCAGTGAATTCATCCTAGCGGATCCTTTTCACTTATATCTCTGGTACTATCTATGTAAATGAGTATCCATCTTCATATGTAGCAAGGAATAGGGATGATTTTAAGTATCACATACAACTTATCCACACCAATCTGGACCATCGACTCATCGGACCCGGTGCAAATTGAACCTAATAGTGTAAAACCATGTGATTAGATCATCCTAGCCAGCAATCTCTTACACCCATTGTTTCTTGTAATTGAATTCCTAGGTATATATGTTAGAAAACAAGATCTAGATCTATGATCTAGAAAAACTTAAACAACCAAGATCCTCCATGTCAAATCATTGAGAGATGTAAAGCGGAAAACATACCTTGATCCATTGTGAAAATTATTCGCAGGTTGTTGATCTTCCAATCCAATATGGCTGCCCAGAGAAACCTTCTTTCTGATGATGGGATGTAAGAGAGAATAGGAACTTACCATATGAATTGGGGACCATAACCCTAATATATATAATAATGAGATTTGCTAATTCTAGTTTGTTCCCTCATCAAATTAGAATTAGTATTCTGGTATCTACACATTAATCCCATGACAATTATACCCTTAAGCCTTAAATCTTTTAAGTCTTAATTAGATCACTTCAATTAGGCTTAACCAAAGATAACATAACACATTTAATGGTTACATGTGTGGCCCCACATGATGGAATTTTCCAACAATATATTCTAAGAATTATTTCTAAAAGTGGTTAAAGATGATAAAACAAAGTGAATACACAAATATAACTATGGAATAACTTCCTTTTAAATAGAAAATGAAGCAAGACCCTTCACCTCCTTAATAATCCTTTTTGGAGCTCATTTGACCATCATGTTCTATGTATTTCTTTGCAAAATAACAGGCCCTTGTAGCCAATGGAGATTTGAAGTATAGGATCCACTGGGACTGATGGCACCATGGTGGGGTGGAGTCCACAGGCCGGATTAAATACATTAGTAAGCTGTAAATTAGGTTTGTCTAAGAATCCGTCTCATAGAATTTTTAGTCATACGATCTAAGTAATTATTTCGTCATCTTTCAAGTTTGAACCATGGGTAAAAATGTCCAAATTAATCACAGCCCACCTATTGACCATTGCCGGCCCACAAGTTTCGTCGGCTTTATATGAAATCCCAAAGACGACTACATTGATGGAGACCCGTGAAATGATTCATCCATCTACACCTTCCCAGTTTACCATTACATGTCACAGACACACAATAATGGCAACTTTAATGTGGGGTACTTAATAGTACAAATTAGACTGTTGTACTCCGGTCTAGTGTTAGACCCATCACATTCTCTTTTCATTTGACGACTCCTAATAGCTGACTCATACATAATTGAAACATGGTTTTAAGAATGATGATACTGTATCAATATATGAAAGGGACTAAAAAGGTCTTCTCAAAGGCAAATTCTTTTCAGTGGTATTCCAGCTAAGGGTCAGGTCCCAGAGATTTAGATATTAAACCTCCAGTCAATCTAATACATTTAACTTCTTCATTCGTGGTCCACAAATTTAACTGATTTTATATCAAATAACAAAGCTGACCCTCAATTCAATCCAGTCTATTCAGATTCATACAAATAATGCATGATAAATAAGGGGTCATCTGTGTAGACAATTTGGATGGGTCAAAAGGTGAGCCCCACTAGGTAATCTTCACGGTAAGATTGTGAGGACAATCCTCACAGGACCAATACTCAAGTATATGTCAGGAGGAATCCCTTTCTTTGCTAGAGAATCAACTTCTCAACTTACGAAGGAATGAGTAGTATCTGCGAAGAATCCAAAACGGGAGCCATTTGGTCCCAATTAACTCTAAGCTTGAACCACCTGACCATTTTCCACACCATTTCTACTAATACAGCTGTCCACATTTGTCGAATAGATCTTCAAAAAAAAGATATACGCTTTCCACAAAGTCATGAAAGACCCACATTTTGCAATTGTGAATCTCCAACATTCGAGATCCTCATCTCCAACCCCCACAACATATAGGACGTAAAAAAATCTTCAACTACGATGGAAAGAACGTAAAATCTTTAAATCTACAAATGCGACCCAACAAATCCTCACCTATTCAAATCCTCAATGTAGAAAGCATGTTTCAGGGGCAGTGAGAATCCTCAAATCCTACGAATTCGACACCAATTACCAAATGTTACTTTTGAGTGCCCTTGAGCTCTCTGGAACTAGGATTGTAAATGGATCCTCAATTCTCCGATTACCCGAAGGTTCCGACCCATTAGGATTCGGGTCTGGGTCCTTATTTTGGTCCCGATAACAAAATGGTTCCGGTTCCGGATCCTTTTTTGGGAACTGATACCTAAACGGGTCCGGTTCCGGATCCACAGTGGCTCAGACCCGTGGACCCGACCCAATATACACTAACATAAGGTAACTTTAGTATGTGAGAACAGAACCATTTTTACTTTTCTACATTAGGATTTTCTACTTTTCTACATCTCATTGCCGGCTTGGATGTGATTTCTGAGTTTTTAGTTAAAAGTGTCTGTTATTGATAGACCAAATGTCACATTAGTGTTTGCAGGTACGTGATCCAATTGAAATGTGGAAAAAGCAAGAAAAATTTAAAAAGAAAAATACAAGTATTAGTCTTGACCCGGAACCGGACCCAGACCCAGACCCGCCTCACAAACGGTTCCGGTTCCGGTTCTCATTAATATTATCGGTTCCGGTTCCGGTTCCTCTTCTTAGAAAACGGTTCCGGTTCAGGTTCCACCCTGGACCCAGACCGGAACCGACCCTTTTACAACCCTATCTGGAAGTGGAACCCTTCTTTGGGATTGCCATTTTTTTTTTTACCAGAAAACACTTTGAGGCATTAGAACAGCAAACTTAAGGCAGACTGGGGTCAATTCCTTAAATTGGATAAAAAGATTGAATGGGCCCAGAAGACAGGCACACTACAGAATAATCAGACTTTGAAAGAGGGTAGATACTATCCCCGTCAATTTTGGCAACTAGTTGTCTTGGTTAGCCAACCTGTAACTCATATCAAGTATCTTTACGAGATTGACGACAAGTAAAATAACTTCAAAAAAAAAGTTCTTGATCTCTAAGTTAAGCCTAAAATTTTGGCAAAAAAACTGTTATGTCTGAAACTGTAGTAAGACAAATTTGATGAAAAGCTATTATTTCAAGTCATATTATTATTAAAACACCATGGGGTAATTTGTCTTTTACATATCTAAATATTATATAATACACATGCAAATCTGTTACATAAGCAAATGACATATGTGAAACACATTCCGATGTTTGTCACAATCACCATTTCTCCATAGTAAATGAGTACATCCAACAAATCTAAGTAACTTTGAATTTCCGACATTTTTGACAAATTTCTAAAAATTCATGAAGAGAAAAGATATTTTACCTTTAGGCTTTTTTAACTACATAAAGAAGATGAATGATTTAGATTGTGAATTAGCGGCCCATCGAAGTCCAGAAAATTAGATACAACAATTTGGACTTTTTCATGAATTTCTCAAATCCCTATAATGAATTAAGATAAGAATGTTGAAAATTAATCCATTTTTAGCCGTAAAAAGATGAAAGGTTCGGATCGTAAATTAGGGGGCCACTCAAATTAAAAATAAAAAAATATGGGTTTACTGAGGCAACGAGAGGAAAAAATCACCATGAGCTGCACTTAACCGGCATTTGGGACTGTGAAAAGATTTCACACCTATGGAGTTGTGAGAAAGGTGTGAAAAAGGTCTCATTCACCCACCACATGCCTAAATTAGTGCATGTGGTCACACCCCTACATATATTTGAAATGCTTGTGGTATAAGCAAAAATATGCAGAGTTGTTAGCAAAAAACAAGAGACACGTCTCTTATTAATGGACAAATATATAAGGTGCCTAAAAAAAATGCTTTCAAGGGGGGAAAAAGAATCAGCGAGACTTTGTGGCAACAAATTTGTATCATACATTTCCATGAGGCTATAAATATTGAGGTTTGCACAAGAGCAGGGGCAAAAGGAGATCCCACCCTCCTTCTGATTACAAGAACGAAAGAATATGCTCAACAATTTGTCTGGTGCCAGAACATGTATATGAAACCTTACCACAAATATGCTCAATTGCAGTAGTAGTGTAGTACGGTCAGCTTGATTAAGAATTTACCATAGATGAACCCAACCTCTGTATCTGCTCCCAAAAAAAATAACAATAAAGGTTAAAAATAGTGATGTGACAAATCAGATTGATGCCAAAATATGGAAAAAGAAACCCACTGTGGAAGGGGTGAATATCCATACCTTATTGACGAGCATGTCTACTTGCTCTCGATACATCTCCTTCATGTCAATAATATCAGCTCTTAGTTCTTCCAACTGCACAAACAAAAGAGACTGAGACATTGTAATACTGAAAACAAGTTTCTCAAATACCCAACAGCAACTTCTCCAGTTCTAATAAAAATGAAACTCCTTGACCTGCACATTAATCAGCCATGACAACTCTTTGAGAATCTAATGTACTTCTCAGAAGTTATCATCGGAAATGCAGGAGTATGGTATGTGTATCAGAATCCAATAGATACGGAGGTTTCCAATTCAACTTTTTTTTTTCAAATGCACTAGTAACGGCATGTGTATCAGAATCCAATATTTAGAAGATGTCCGATCCAACCATTTTTACCAAAAAAAAAAAAAAAAAGAATCACTGAATTAAACCTGAAAGTTGTCCACTGCTGGGGTTCAAGTCATATTACCAATAGAATAACATAATTTTAAATTAAGTAAGAAAAACATAATTTTAAATTAATTAAGCAAATGTGTCAGTAACAAAAAAAAAGAAAAAGAAAAATAGGGATAGGCACTATATGTGATAGAGATCTAAATGAAATATTGTAGAGGTTAGGGGGTGTTTGAAAACAACACATTCTAAAGCTTATGCTATATTATCTATTTGTTTAGAATATAATTTATGCACCTAAAAAATAGGTGTTTGGATAACTTAGAATGCATCCTACAATATCTCACTTTCTTACAAAAAAAAAAAAAAAACACTTTCATATTAGATTATTCAAGGATATGTTGTATATAAAAATCTTTCGTTAAAAAAATCTACCCAAAGCACAAGTAGAGAGTTTTAGCAAACACGGGTGGAGAAATTTAACATACAAAACTCTTAAACATACTTAGTGCTTATGCACCCAAACCAGAGTTCAATGGAAGTGACAAAAAGAAATTATCGGACAGTGCAAGATACAATTGATGAGCAAGGCACTATAACTGGAGTTCTAATGATGCCCACAAACAGCTAGGGCACACCATATGATGACACAGGTTTTACATATAAAATTGAAGTATGGGACACGATAAGAATATGCTGCCTACCGACTATAAAATACATGGGTGATGGGTTATCATAAGAGACGTCAATTATGTAGGAAACAACATAAGTGAACATGACAAAGTACATGGGGGATACGGTTTTAGGCAAAAGAATGAGATAGTGGACATTGTCCTTGACCTTGTAGTGGCTTTTGCTATTGGAATAGCTAATATACACAGAAGAACATCTTTTGAAATATTGGATCAATAAGAATCAAATAGGTTAACCGTGATACAAAATTGGTGATGGGAAAGCCAACAGACTCATGGTAGAGCGGTGTTGGCACCTAAGTGTCACTCAAATGCCCTGGGATCAATCCATGGGGCTCCAAGTCTAAAATATCACTCATGACCAGTTGCCCCAACTTGGCCAAAGAAAAAAAAAGGTAATGGGAAAAGGCTACTACGACGATGATGATGGTAACTTTCATTGCTGAAATTTTCAAATCACAAATCAGAAAATGTTCTGTAACATCAATGCAATCGTTCGGGAAAGGTTTATAGTCTCATGAATGAGAAATGTAGATCAAACAAGTATGGAAGAGAATATTTTCAAAAAAAAAAAGGTATGGAAGAGAAACAAAGGGCATTGATTCACATCATGAACTAACATACCACATTAATTAATTGACAAGTTTATCTTGCCACTCGGGATAGTTTGGAATGGAGAAATAGAATTCGTGTAGCCGACCCCAACATAGTTGGGACAAGGCTTTGATGATGATTATGACGAAGTTTATCTTGCCACAGATGTCATTGCAAGTTTGGAGGGGTTTACTTCAAATAAATAGATAGTGAAGTGCCATCTTAAAAGATGATAGTGAATGTCTTGTGGAAACTTTAGTAAAGAAAATTATTCAGAAAGAAACCACTCCACTTGTTAAAAACACTGTCAAATGAGAGAAACAATAAAAACTAGGTCCAACAAACACCTAGGAGGTAAAGGTTCCATTTACAAAGACCGCATACAAGACTCATCAGGTGGTTATATATACCATTTTATGGAAGGAACAAATAACTTCACATAGATTTTGTGATACCAATGGCCAGTTCAAGTTAGACAATAAGTTGTTGTCATGCTGAGTTGGTAACCACATATCACTCTCTCTTATCATCATTATGCCTCATGCCATCCATCTCGGGTTGGCTTTGTTAGTGTAATTTCAAATATATAATATAAAGAGAGAACCCACAAATTGGAGGCATCAGAGAATGTAGAAAGAGTTCCTTGTCTCCTTTCTCTTTGTTCAGATTTTCTTGCAGACTTCACAAGATCTTGAACTATCACTATTCCCGTTGCATACAAATTGTATAGGCATTTGACTATTTTTTTCAAAAAAAAAAAAAGGGGGGGGGGGGGGGGGGGGGGGGGGGGGGGTGAAATCTAGAAATTGAAGTACAAGATGTGACGGAATAGGTGAAAATCTTGGACCAAGATCACCTCAAACAAGAGCAATGCATTCTTGCTTCACATGCCACAATGTGATTGGTTTTAAGGAACATCTCGCTGGTGGTACAAATGAATCAAACCTTGTCGAGCTCAAGCTATCCACAGTTGAGCAAGAGGAGCCAAGCTTGAAAGCACAATTTTACCTCACTTTATCAGGCTTGATGACGAAGCCTCGGATCCGCGACTAGTGATGGGACGATGATGGAGCGGGTGCAAACAAACTCGACAAGAGAGTTCGCCGAATTCTGGACGGATTCCAATGAGGACCAACTCCGCAAATGGGAATTGGCCGAATTCCTCTCGGAACTCAATGACACTCTTCCATTGAAGAGAAAGATAAAACCAAACAAACCAATCTTTATTATAGAATAATCATGAACTACTCTCCTAATGGAGGGATTACATATTTATAGGAAGGGTCGGACATCCCCTTTTCTAGTAGGCCTATTTTTCCTAAAGAATAAAGGAAACTAAACTTTACAATCCAAATAAAATAAAATTCCTAATTTTAACGACTTCTAAATCAATCATAACTCTCTAAATAAGACTCTTAAGTAATTAAAACTTCTAACTAAATGAATGACCTAATGCGCTTGTGGACTGGGCCCAATTAGTTGCCAGACATGGGTGTGGCCTGCATCACTTGACCTTGATTATAAACAAGCTGGGTAGAGCTTGGGCTTGGGATCGGCTCATCATCCTTATACATACACTTTATGCATATTAAAGAGCCGAGATTGGGCTCAAACATGGGCTCAGGCTCCTATAATGTTAACTTAATCAAGCCAAGCTCGAGATTGAGCACAACTCAAGCAATTAATCGAATCAAGCTTGAAGGAAGCCGAGCTGAACAGGCCCCAGCTTATGTTCCACTAGTAAGCGAGTCGAAGCCTGGGTCTGAACCCAACCAAGCCTTGTAAAATGTAAACTCACTCACAAGTTGTCTCAATCCATTGACACCCTACATCTCACAAGGCACAAGGAGCCGATGCTTCCCAGAACCATGTATAACAAAGTACATACCTCTTCATCACGTTCACCCATAAGCTCCAGCGCTGCAGTGTGCCTCCTCCTCAGTGCTTCTAGCTCTGCTCGTAGGCCTGGCAGCACAACCGCCTCAGCTCGTAGTTTTTCACACTGCAAACAGCAAGATACTTGTTAGACCCCAATTAGGAAATAAATTGGTAATGTGGAAAAAAAAAAAACATGAATCGAAAGGAAATCAACCTGTTCTGTCATTTTAACTAGTTCCTCAGCAAGAGAGTCACGGATAGATTCTAAGGATGCCTGAAATTCATAGAAATTGAAGTACTAGGGTCAGCTATAAATAAATTATATCCCATAGATGAAAGCATAAGCAATGAAGACTTCAAAGTCTGTCTAAATTATGCAGGCAATAAATAAATATTAAATAACTATTAAATCACTATGAGCTTCTCAAACATGTGTAGAGCAATGACCTAAGAAGCATGGACACGGACAAGGACACGGGACACGGACACGACACGGACACGGCATTTCTCAAAAAAGTAGGACACGGACACGTTCGGGACACGTTAATAATAATTAATAATAATAATAATAATAATATATCTAATCATATACTAAAAGATACTATCATTTTAACTTTGTAAATCAATTTAGCAATCAAATAAGCTATGACCTTTTACAAACATCCCCATTTTCTTTTCATTTTTTACTCTAATTTTATTATTTTAACTTTGTAATCAATTTAGCAATCAAATAAGTTATGACCTTTTACAAACAGCCCCCTTTTCTTTTCATTTTTTACTCTAATTTTATTATTTTAACTTTGTAATCAATTTAGCAAACAAATAAGTTATGACCTTTTACAAACAGCCCCCTCTTCTTTTCATTTTTTACTCTAATTTTATTATTTTAACTTTGTAATCAATTTAGCAATCAAATAAGTTATGACCTTTTGCAATCAGCCCCCTCTTCTTTTCATTTTTTACTCTAATTTTATTATTTTAACTTTGTAATCAATTTAGCAAACAAATAAGTTATGACCTTTTACAAACAGCCCCCTTTTCTTTTCATTTTTCACTCTAATTTTTTTTTCCAATTAAAAGATGCCAGCGTGTCCCCAGCGTGTCCCAGCGTGTCCGAAATATTAAAAATAAAAAAAAAATAATCAGGACACTCTTTTGGGCGTGTCCGACACGTGTCGAAGCGTGTCCGTGTCCGACACGTGTCGGACACCAACACTCTGGCCCCGGAGAAGTGTCCGTGCTTCCTAGGCAACGACTTAGAAATCAGAGCACATATGGAAAACACTTCCCATAAGTGGACATGTGTGAGCAAAGAACCGAATAGCATCATCTAAAGATGGTAAAGAATTACAGACTGCAGAATAGCAGATATTAACGATGAAGACATACGAGAGAGAGAGAGAGAGTCCATACCAAACGAGACATGTATGATGCGAGTTCACCATCCTTCTGTCGGAGAGTAGCTTCAAAAGTGCTTGGTGTCATGCTCTTCAAAAAATAAGGGGTCATAGGCGTATCAACAGGAAGTCTCCTTTCAGAGAAACCACCATCAGATGAATCCAATGATGCATGCAGGAAAAAGCTTTCATCCATGCTGCTTATACTTCCAGCACTAGAAAGTTTCCGGTTGGAGAGATTTCCTGGAAAAAAAGAAGGAAATAAGTAACCGGAAAGAGCAAAGAGAAAACATTGCTTTTTTGTCTATTTTTTCTTCTGTTTTTTTTTTTAATGGTTTCGAACCAGAACGTGTGGTTGCGACACTGAGCACCTCCCAACCATGCTATGGGCTCTTGTCAATTAACCTTTATCCTTTCTTTTAAAACTCAAATTAAATCAGTCCTAGTTACCATTATCAACATATGAGCTTGTAAGCTTCGTTGTTGGAGATTGATCCAATGATGAAGTTTTGGTAAGTGCAGTCCTTTCCAAATCTATCTTGGCAGCCCTCTCCCTCTCTAGCTCCTACAACTCAAGAGTAAAATTAGAAAACAGGGGCATCTTTTGTAATTTGAAATCATGATATTAATATGGAACATCATGGCAAATACAGAAGTTGGAACAGATTCTATCACAATTATTGCATGAAGATAGCTCAGCCAATACATTATCATTTAAGAACTTTCTCAGAATATAAGGCAATTCGATCAAGAACTTGGAAAGGGAAAATAAAAATACTACATGTGTCTTGTTAGTTTCCTTTCAACCACCACGTGATGAGGATGTTCTAACATGCCAATAAAGGAAACAGGGTTAAAGAGCTAAAATGAGTGTGTGTGTGTGTGTGTGTGTGTGTGTGTGTGTGTGTGTGTGTGTGTGTGTGTGTGTGTGTGTGAGAGAGAGAGAGAGAGAGAGCTAAAATGAGTGTGTGTGTGTGTGTGCGAGAGAGAGAGAGAGAGAGAGAGAGCAGTTGTTTTGGAAAAACAAAAGAATATATAGGCTATTAAGATGTTCTTGAACATAGAAGCAAAGAAGATTTCATAGATAACTTTCAACAATTACCTAACTTTATATCCACAGGACATTCAATCTTATTAATCATCACCATCATCATCCTCATCGTCATCCTCATCGTCTATACCTTATCACATCTATCTGGGTTCAGCTTTTACAGTTCTACTTCTCTACTAAACCTTATTTAAATCTATCCTCTTTATAACTCCGCAATCTGCCATGTTTATTCACCACCACATTCAAGGTTTTTATTGGTCCTACTTTCCTTGAGCTTGTAATCTTTCGTATATTTTGCAGGGTTTTTTTTTTTAATCCTTTCTTGCTATGTACCCAAGCATCTCAAATGGCATTCCTCAATTCCTTTCTACTGGAGTTTCCCATAAATTTCCTCGTCTACTCATCCTTAGTTCTAAACATTCATGTAACTCTATCTTAACATGCACATCTCAACCACATGTATTTAAGCTTCTTCTCATTTCTCTGTTGCTCAAAACACCACCATACAACATGGTATAAAAGTGCCCCTTTAGTTGAAGTGGTACCCGATAATAACATAACACTCCACTTTGCCCACCATACATTGAACCTATTTGAGATATAGAAGAACTCAAACCCTCCACTAGAGAGAAAAAAAAAAAAACCTTTCTAGAATATCTATATGTATACTTTTAATAATTAAAAAGAATATTTTAGAGGAAGAAAAAAATAATTACAAACAATGATGCCAAAATACAAATATGGATACAAGGATGAGAACAGGTCCCCAAATACCTGAATAAAAAAAACTAAAAAAAGGAGGTATGTATGGCTCATGTTTGGATCTTGGACCCCTTTTAGAGGCCCCAGTTCAGGTCTGTTGATTTCAGAGCCCAGGCCCTGAATACCTGACACCACAACCATATACTACACGTATATAGATGTATATGAAGTATAATCATCATCAAAGCCTTGACCCAACTATGTTTGGGTCGGCTACATGAATTGTGTTCTCCATTCTGATGTACCTAGTGACAATTCCTTGGATTGTTTGCACTTCTTTAGATCTATTCTTACCACTTCCATCCTTGTCCTCTTCGGCCTACACCTTTTGTAAATGAAGTATATTGAGTATATTTTAGTATATTAACTTAGTATATATGCGATTGGGCCTCAACTTAGGGCCTAGATACAGGCCTTGACGTCGACTTCATGTCTTCAATTTGAATTCAGGTATATGTGATTGGACCTCATTCCAGGCATAATATGGATGTGATCCAACCTAGACACCTTTTCATCCCACAATACATGGAGAGGGAATGTGACCACACATTCTTAAACATATGATATGGATATGTATATGACTATCCATAACATGCATTTTCCGATTTAATCCTTTTTTTTTCCTTTTTATAAAATCAATAATGAAGAATTTTTTATTAATAACAAGGAAAAAGCAGGAGGCAGCAGTGTAAGAGCAGTATTCTGCCCACATGAACAAAAATCACAAGAAAACACAAACAGAAATTCGCTACAACTGGTCCTTGGAGAATATGGCCCGACAGCCAGAAAGGCAACACAAATATGACAAAAAGAAAGCGCAAAGACAAAGCTATATCATAGGACCCACATAAGGAGCTTCCCTATGCACCCTTTTGTTTTCGAAAACACATATCTGCGAACAAGTTGGCTTCTCTTCCTACATGTTGAAACCCAACCTGAGTAGAGGACAACAATACTTTGATCTCAGAAAAAAGGTGAAATGATCTTTTGCAATCCGGCCTTCATGAAGGAATTCCACTCCAGAGGCAGACTCTCCAAAACCATTGGTGCATCTTTCATTGCTCTTGTCCCAAAGAAGTCCAGGGCGGACTGCATAAAAGACTTCAGACCCATAAGCCTCCTAGGCAGCACCTACAAAATCTTGGCTAAAGTGCTTGCAACCAGATTGCAAAAGATCCTTCCTTCCATCATCTCTCCCTCTCAAAGTGCCTTCGTCAAAGGAAGACAGATCTTAGATGGGGTTCTCGTCGCGAACGAATGCATTCATTCCAAACACAAAGACAAGTCTCCTGGTCTAATCTGTAAACTAGACTTGGAAAAAGCCTTCGACATGGTGGACTGAGACTTCCTTCTTTATTTGCTGCGCAGGTTGGGATTCAGAGATAAATGGAGGGATAGGATTCGAGAATGTATCTCATATGCTACCTACTCAATCCTTGTTAATGGCTCCCCGAAAGGATTCTTCCCAGCGGAGAGGGGTCTGCGTCAGGGAGACCCTCTATCTCCGTTCCTCTTTGTCATCATTGGAGAGGCTCTTAGTAGGATGCTTTCTAAAGCGGAAGATTGCAATTTGATTTGCGGTTTCAAGCCCGCTCAAAATGCTCCATCTGTCTCCCATCTCCTTTATGCGGATGACACTCTCCTTTTTTGCGATGCCAAAGTAGATCAAATTCAAAACTTGGTTGCCATTCTCAGATGCTTCGAAGCTGTCTCGGGCCTCAAGATTAATTTCTCCAAGAGTGCCATCCTAGGGATCTCTATTGAAGAAGACTCTCTTTGTCATTATGCAACTATCTTGGGATGCAGAGTCGACTCTTTCCCATTCACCTACCTTGGGCTTCCTCTATGTCTAAGTAGGGTGCCAAAATACATCTGGAACCCAATCCTTGAGAGAATTGAGAAAAAATTGTCTTCTTGGAAAGCAAGATACCTTTCCCTAGGAGGCAGAATCACGTTGATCCAATCTGCTCTTGCCAACCTTCCAATTTACTACATGTCTATTCTCAAATGCCCAGTTGCTATCATCAATCGCATTGAGAAGCTTCAACATGACTTCCTATGGCAGGGCCGCGAGGAGTCAAAAAAGATACACTCGGTGAATTGGAAATCAGTCTGTCGCCCTAAAAAGTCAGGCAGTCTAGGAATAAGACCTTTAAGGAGCATGAATCAAGCTTTATTGGGCAAATAGCTTTGGAGGCTGGGGGATGAAACTGAAGGTCTGTGGAGAAATATCCTTCTAGCCAAATACAAAGTAAGGAGAAACGGTTGGGACATCTATCCTCCACCCCAAAGGTGCTCAGATTTTTGGAAAGGTTTATGCTCTACCGAAGACTCTTTTGCTCAATCCATCCGTTTCCAAGTTGGCAATGGAAAGAACATATCTTTTTGGCATGACATTTGGGTCAGTAAGAACCCCTTAGCGATTCAATTCCCCGATCTATACAGATGTGCCAGAAACCGAAAAGCTAGGTTGAAAGATTACCTTGACATGAATGGCAGCCAGCATCTATGGGGCCCCATTTTCAGAAGAAATCTTTCCGAGGAAGAGGAAGTAAACCTCTTCAATCTTTTTGAGGTCCTTAGCGGGTTGGACATCAACAGCGAAGTGCAAGACATCAGATGTTGGGCCCCTTCCAACAGCGGCTCTTTCCTTGTTTCCTCCTTCTTCTCCGCCCTTCATGTAGGGCCCCCGACTACTCATCGAGGTTGGCCCTCCCTTTGGAAAATTAAGGCCCCTCCCAAAGTCCTTGCTTTCGTCTGGCTTGCTCTCCAGAACAAAATTTTGACTATGGATCTCTGCCGCTTGAAAATGCTTATTGTCAATGCTTGCCCCCTTTGCTTAGCCGATGAGGAATCGGTTGACCCCTTATTCCTTCATTGCAAGGAGACAAAAGCTATTTGGCTAGCTATCCTCAAGGAGTTCAACTGCAGCTGGGTTATTCCTCTATCCTGCCCCGAGATGTTCCAATAGTGGGCTTGTCCGATTTCTACATCCAAAAGGAAGATCATGTGGCGGCTATCTTTTATTGCCTTCATTTGGACGATTTGGAAAGAGAGAAATAGCAGATGTTTTGAAGGAACTTCCTCCACCCAAGAAGACCTAATCTTCAAAATGAAACTCTCTGTAGCCTCTTGGGTCTCTATTCTCCCAGTCTTTCGGGACTTATCCCTTGATGATTTATGTTTCAACTGGAGGGAAGTCATATCGTTTTGATCTGGCTCTTTTTTCCTTTTGTCTGAGGCCTTTTGCCTCTTTTGTATAGCTTCTCCTTTTTTGGGCGATGGCTGTATTTCTTGGTTCCTCCCTAGCCGCTTATCAGTATAGCCCTTTTATACTGTAAAGCTTTTGATTAATACAAGTTACCATTTAAAAAAAAAAAAAAGGGGGGGGGGGGTCCCAGCCATGTGGAAATTGAAGAATTGCATTTAAATAATCGCTTCTGACATCTTTCAAAAATAATAATAATAATTGCTTCTGACAATCACTTACCTGAGAAAGAATGCAAGAAGATAAACAAAGCCACTAAAATTGGAAGCCCCTCCAGTTCGTTAAGAGTTTTTCAATGCTATCAAGAGAGCATGAAGCACATTCCCCTTAGAATCATGCATAACACTACCCATATATGCAGGCCTAGATTTCCTCTATCCGCTCCTCGACATTAAACTTCAACCCACCAAAAGTGGGGTGAAGATCAAAGATATATCTTCTTTTCCTGCGACAACCCGCAACTCAAACAAGCAACTGCGTGGTATGTCATCGAGCATGATATTTCCGAATTCCTTGAAATCCATTTGATTTATTATTTTTCATTATTATTATTTGTAAGCAATGTATGTCATTCGACAACTAACTTTATAGATCACACTTCGACTTATTTAGATTCATTTTCTGACTTTCCGAATAAAAATGTATTATTTTTAGAAATCCTTGGATCCAGATGCTTGAATTGTGTCCATATCTTAGTTAAAGGGGTCACAATAGACATTACCTTCTCTACTAGTTCTCTGTGCGTGATCTCCTGCTGTAACTCTTGCTTGTGTTTACTCCTCAGTTCCTTTATCTCATCTTCAAGTTGCTCGGCACGACCTTCATGAGTGGCAGCTGCTTCCATTGCTGCAAGGTATTCTTGCCTGTTTTCAGATGCTCTCTGCCTCTCCTTTTCAAGGGACCGACTCAACTGTGTTTGCTCTGCTCTAAGACATGAGACCTGAAATTACTCCATAGTTACCAAATGCCCAGCGTACTAAAGGCCCTCATTGTCACAATGCAAAGAGAAGCAGAACTAAATATAAAACCTGAGCTTCAAGAACAGCCATCCGAGATAAAGTTTGAGAAAGGCGCTCATTCATGGATCGCTCTTTTTCCTCAGAAGCTGCAGCTTTGGCCTCTGCCTCCTGCAATACAGTTGCCGGGAATGTTTAGACAAGGAAAAAAAAGTATGGAGCTAAAAGGAAAATCACTGGCACTAAGTAGCTTGTCGTAAAAACAAAGAACCTGAAGGCGAGAATTGAGGGCTCTTTCTACACCAGCCCAAGCATCTGCCCTTCTGGCGGTTGTCTCCTGTTAGCATTTATAAACAACCAAATTCAGCTAGATTATTTGATTAGAAAATTCAAGTGGTGTGCAGTTTTTTATATAACTGGTGGGTGTTTTTCTTTTCTTTTTATTTTGTGATCTGTCTGATAGATTTTATTTATAGAAGTGTTCATAAGATGCCAATGAGAGGGTCATTTAGAACAAGACACTAGAAACAGTCAATTTGAGAGACAAAGTATAACAGACACATGAAGAGTAAAACCTGCATAGCTTCAATCTGCCTCAATAGTGGCCTGGTTGATTCAGGCACCTGTGTAATCAATTCCTCACACCGATGTTCACTTGCCTATAGATCAGCATGGACCAATATCACATAAAAGCTCCATAGTTGAGGGAAGGAATCAATTACTTAGCAGGATATTTAAAAAACAAAAAAAAAATCACCTGATAGCGTTTTTGAAGATCATCAATGTCTCTTCGAAGCATGTCTTCTCTGAAAACTGCCTACAATATCAAACCAATAAATGCACAACATAAAATCAATAAATGAATCGCATTACACAACATGCCATGAGAAGGACCAGGTTCAAACAAGTACCTGCTGCTCCGTTCTACTCAGAGTTTGCCTCAATTCTTCAAGTGATTGAACCAATGTAGCTTCACGTTCCCCAGCTTCTCTCAAACGATTCTCAAGTTCAGTTCTAGCTTCATTATTGGCTCGTGCCTCCGCTAATGATTCAGCCTCCTTGGCTGCATTCAAAGCATTCGTATAAAATTCTTTCTGGGCAGCAAGCTCTGCTTGACTTTTTTCAATCGTTTCTTGCAGTAGCTTTTCTGTAGCTGCCTTGTCTCGTTTGATGCTCTCTACCTTTGTCTCTTCAACCTATAAAAAAGGACAAACAACAGTTGTAGCAACAAATTAAATAAACAAAACAACACAGACAAGTAGAGATCTTCGTAAAAATAAAACTTGAATCAAACAGTTCTAACTTCTGACCACTTGAGATAAAAAGAATCACCTGTGCTACAAAAAACTTATCCAGAAAAAAGAATACTGATGATTTAGTGTAAACTTTACAATTATGAACTTTTCAATAAAAATTTAAAAAAAGGATCGATAAAATAGTGGAAGCTACAATGGTGGCACTGAAGTTCTGAAATGCAGTCTTATTTGTACATGCAGCTTAAATATGATTCAAATACATTAAGTGCTGCAACCCCGGAAACATCAGAATCTTATCACTTACTACACATTGCAGGTACCAAGTTGAATCTATTCACATAAATGTGAAGTCCTCTCCTCTCCAAGATTAAAATCATAGGATTAAGGAAGTAAGAATGATCCAGATAACAGGATAAAGGGAAAAGGAACTCAATCAGTAACACGCTTTTGCTATGTTACAGTAGCATTCAAAAAGGTTACGGGTGTTTTTCCTGTGACCAACAAGGAAAGTCTCGAAGGAAGTGCCTTTTATCAAAGATATTCCCAAAAATTTTATTTTTAGGTAAAACTGTTCTTCAATTTTCATTTAAAAAAACCATTCTTCTATTAGAGAAGGTTCTTCCATTCAGAAAAGACTAGGAATATGTACATTCTCCTCAAAACAGAGCAAGAATAAAAGGTATGGTATTTCTTACAAAGCAAAGGGCAAGTGTATTACATGTGTGCACGTGTGTCCATACATACATACATGTGTGTATATTCATTATAAAGCGAGACACATCCGTGGACCATTCAAACACTCAAACACACACAAAGATTTTGGGAAAAGAAGCTACCAGCACTAAACCATCAAAAGGAGGGAAGAAAATTCAAAACAATGATTCCAGTTAACATTTTTTTATGAGTAACAAGATAAATTCAATTTACAATAATATATTCAGGCACAGAAGATAGAACTGACAAAAACACACCCTATACAGTATAAAAGAAATATACTGGTAGCAACTAGCAAGAGAGACCAATGCAAACTACGATCATTAGTTACTATTTGCATATTAATTCTAAATACCTGAAGCTTGGAATTAAGCCTCTGCTTTTCTTCTTCAAGCTCCCTGATCTGACAACCATATATAAGAAATTGAAAACATTGTTAAAAATGAGATTCATTTTTGGAAGGTCGAGACTGAAGGATCTAAGTACATACTTGTGCCCTTAATTTTCGGATTGTTGATTCTTGAGCAGCTTGCTTCTTTGAAAGTTCCTCACCTACATAAAAGACAGTCACATTCAACCAGTAAAACATAAAATAATTGAACATTTTTTTATATAACAGTGTAGACCACTAAAAAAAGGTAGTTAAATGCCTCATCATCTAACTAGTAAGCACATGGACCCATATCAATGGCCGTCTCAATGCGTAGAAGGAAAGCTTCAACATGTTCTCGCTTCCATCATCTCGAAGGACCAAGGAACTTTCGGTCATGGCAGAAAAATTCCTGATGGGTGCTAGTTGCCAATGAGTGCTTTCATTTATGTTCAGGGCAAGGAATCTCGTATTGATTGCAAATTGGACCTTGAAAAGATATATGACAGCATAGATTGGGATTTTTTTCTTTACGTGATGAGACGTATGGGCTTTGGTACAAGATGGCGCAAATGGATCACGGAATGTCTCAACTCTCAACCACTCACTTCGCATTAACAGGACTCTTAAAGGTTTCTTCCAAGCTCAAAGATGCTTGCGTGAAGGAGATCCTCTATTCCCCTTCCTCTTTCTTCTCATTTGCGAAGCTTTGAGTTGCATAGTGCATATAGTTGATCGTGCTAATCTTATCAGAGGGTTTAAGGTAGCAGCTGATGCCCTGGTCAACCACTTTCAGTTCGCAGATAATAAATTAATTTTTGTGCCGCAGATAGAGATCAGATTGAGTGTCAAGGCCATTCCATTTTGTTTTGAAGCAGTTTCGGGTTGAAACATTAACTTTTTTTTAAAGTGAACTGATTGGGGTGAGAGTTGAAGATAGCCACCTTGCTGAGCTAGTTGATTTGATTGGGTGTAGGGATGCTTCTCTTTCTGCTTCCTACTTAAAGTCTTCTCTTTGTACTGGGACTGCGACTAAATCTCTAGGGAATCCAACGGTTGAGAGGTAGAAGTCGAACTCTTGGTAGGTTAGATGCCAATCTCTAGGAGGCAGGATTATTCTTATTAAAGTCACCCCCTCTAATCTCCGATATACTATTTGTCCCTCTTCAAGTGCCCAACAGCGGTTTCAAATTGTATAAAGAGAATGTGATGCAAATTCTTATTGCAAGGCAACCATCCTAAGAAGAAGTCCCATCTTGTCAATTGATTGATTGTTTAACCCAAGAAGGCGACCTTGGTTTCATACCGATACACCAAATGAATCAAACACTATTTAAGGATGTAATAATGGAGTATAGGTGAAGATTCTGATGATTTGTGGAAACACGTTCTGATGACCAAGTGCAGGTTGGACAGGAAGGGGTAGGACATTCAGGAGGCTAATGCTTGTATTTTGGGTGTGTGAAGAGGAATTGTGTCGGCTTTCTCTCTGCGCCTCGGGAAGCGGAGAGGTCTTGGGTTCGACACCAACCTTCGTTGGCCACCTCCCATAGTTTTACCCGGTGCATGTGGATAGGAGGGTTTGCATGTGCCCTTAGTTCTCGGCTGTCCAGAATCGAATGTCCCTCATGCTCAGGGCCAAAGGATCCTGGGCTAGGCGGGGCGGGAGATACGCTGGCTCACCCGGTGCACAAAGTGCTCCCCGGCTAAGCGGGGGTAGGGGGAGGGTGGGCGCATGTGTACGCAGCCTTACCCTTGCATTTTTGCAAAGAGGCTGTTTCCACGCCTCGAACCCGTGACCTCGAGGTCACCAAAGGAGCAACTCTACCGTTGCGCCAAGGCGGGGCGGGAGATACGCTGGATTATAAAAAAAAAAAAAAGGCTTTCTCTTATAGAGTTTATCCAGTTTTGGCATGATGTAAGGGTTGGCAATAGGCCTCTTGTGACTCAATTTCCAGCCCTTTTTCGCCGGGCCGTTAATCAAGGAGCTCTAGTGAGTAAATACAAGGAGAGAGTGGGAGGCCAAGAAGTGTGGTGCCCGACTTTCAGACAAATCTCTCAGAAAGGGAAGAAAATCAGTCTCAGTCCTTGTTGATCATGCTTAGGAGATGTATATATATTGGAGGATCGGAGAGACAAGAATCTGGATGGCCATTGCTGAAGGAGATTTAGTTGCTCCTTTCTTTCAATCCATTTCGGGAGATTCCGCGGCCCCTAATACTGTTGCTATTTAGTGGACTTCCAAGGTTTTCCCACAGCTTTGACTTTTAGATGATTGGTGATCGTAGGTGGAACCTTAACAGTCCACTGCATTATGATTGAATTCATTATAGCTGGGACAGCATCACAGGCTAAGCTTGACTCGAAAACATTTTCCATTTGGTCAGTTCAACTGGAGGGCCTCCTTGGGTCGGAGGACCAGGTATATATGGTCCAATACCTTGGATGTTGACCTGACAAGGACCCAGATCCGTGCACAATCTAGCAAAATATCATAAACTTTTTGCCAAATTGCATGAGTGGCCCTTTCAATTGTCTGGGTCCATATGCAATCTTTTCCACATCTTTTTTTGAATATTTGCCTTCAAAGTTCTCATTTGAATATAATCTTTTCCACATCTGAAGTTGTATTTGAAAATCTCTTAACATTGGGCAAGCTGTTACAGCATTTCTTGCCATTTTGGACCGTCGCCCAATTTGTACCACCAGAAGACTACAAATAGAAAATTCGTTTTGTTCCATTTGATATTTAGATGGAAGCATCATACAGAATCTAATTACCCTTGAATGGGTAATTTAATTGAGGATATTGGAGCTCATGTCTTGGATGGGCTTCTCCGTTGGGGCAGTTTGCCTCTTATGCATAGGATAGGAACTTGGGCTTACAGATGTAAAAGTTACACATGCGGATGTTATATATGCAAATGTTACAAATGTGAAACACACTATCATGTTTGTCAAAATCACCATTTTCACATGATGGAAAGAAAACTTTAGGTACCTTGGATCTATGGTGCAACAGGATGGAGGGATTGATACTGATGTAAGTCACAGGATTCAGGCCGGGTGGACCAAATGGAGGAGTGCTTCGGGGGTCTTGTGTGATCGGAAAGTCCCCCTCAAGGTTAAAGGAAAGTATTATAAGGTGGCGGTACGACCAGCGTTGTTACATGGATCAGAGTGTTGGGCAGTAAAGCATAATCATGTCAAGAAGATGGAAGTTGCGGAGATGAGAATGCTAAGATGGATGTGCGGGATCACAAGGAGAGATAGGATTAGGAATGAGGAGATTGGGGGCAAAGTAGGAATAGCACCGATTGGAGATAAAATGAGAGAAAATCGACTGAGATGGTTCGGCCATGTTAGAAGGCGTCCAACGGAGGCACTTGTTAAAAGGTGTGAAAGCATGGAGATTGCCAGGAGTAGGAGAGGGATAGGGAGACCCAAGAGATGTTGGAAAGAAACTATTAAATATGACCTTGCCTTCATGGATCTAACGGAGGACATGGCCCTAAACAGATTTGATTGGCGTCGTCAAATCCATATAGCCGACCCCACCTAGTGGGAAAAGGCTTGGTTTGGTTTGGTTTGGTACACCCAACAGTTTTAGTTGCGTTTGGATGTTTTGAACATTTTTCACAAATTTCTCAAAATCCATGAAGATATAAAATGTCCTATTGTTCATCATTAAAATGAGAATATTGAACAGTTCAGATCATGAAATGGGGGCCCACAAAAGTGCAAATAATTAGATCTATAGGTTGGAATTGTTTGGACATTTTTCACAAATTAATAAAAATCTGTGAAAATTTAAGATGATAAACTTAAAAGTGTTGGGTTTATTAGTTCAAAAAACAAATTGAACAGTTTGGATTACAAATATGAGGCCCACAGGAATGAAAAAAAATAAAAAATAGAAGTGGCTGATGAGACTTGATCAGCAACCAATTGCATAACCAAATGCAATCACCGTGCGAAGCATGTACTAGTGCCTTTTTGCAAGTGGGACTGGGAGATGTGAAATTATGTGTGAAATGGCATAGCATTTTCACACTAGATGCACGAATGAGTGCAAACAAACGTGATGATGCATAATCATTATGCATTTGAATCATTTACATTTGTAAATGAAAGTAAACAAACGACCCCTTTAGACACAAATTGAGATTGGCTTATGGTGTTGCTGATCACTTGGTGAAAGTGGAATGGATAGACAATGTTTGATGTCAACATCTTTCCTGTACTTTTGCTTTCATGCCTTGACTCTGTATCAGTTTTCCTTCTTTCACATGTTGTATCTTTTGGTTTTAAGCAATATATCTAAATCACCATGAAAGAAAGATTAGTTAAACTTTGGAATCGGTATGCTAATGCCCAAGATGCTATTACATGTTGATACAAATTATAAAACTGTAAGCTATCAAACAAATGTTGTAAAGGACAATAATCAAAATTTTGAGACTAGAATGTATGGGTAAGAATTCCTCACAGCTCTACCTTCGGCCATAACTTGGTTAATTATCTCATCTTTCTCTTTCAAAAGTGCAGCCGCATCACTTTTTCTACTTTGTTCTCTCCTCAATGTATCCCTTTCTTTTGTAAGAGCATACACCTTTATAACAACAGGAAAAATATAGAGAGAACAGAGTCGATCAGAACATCTCATCCAGATAATATTAATAATAATAACACATGCTCTCAACATATAACGAGTATTATTTCACACTTAGTGGATGAGGGTAAGGCACAGCCTAATGCAACTGATTAAATTTCATAAGCTAGAATTTTTGTAATGATACATAGACCTTATGTAGAGACCAACTTATTTGATAAAACCTTTCTGTTTCAGTCTACAGAATTCAAGCAAGGCCACATTTTCATGCTAAGTTGTATCAATGATAAAACTGTGAGAAGGATGCGCACCTTCCTTTCAAGAGTTGCAACCCTTTGAAGGTACTCTTCTCTCAGTGCGTCGGATTCTGCCTCTATAGATTTCCTCTGCAAAACAATGGTCATGAGTTCTCAAGTCAAACAGAGAAGAAGGCCTTGAAATCAGAAGATGATTGCCTAACGCAGGGTATGCTCTTGAAATAAAACTTTCAAATATAACTGTGATAAGAACAAGCTGCCAGAAAAAATGAAAGGAAAGAAAATCAATTACATCCATGTAACTGTTCTTTTATTAGTAAAAGCTCAACATATTATGGGCAGTACAGATAATAGAGAGTAATATGGATGGCTAATATCTACCAAAAACAAAGTAACATTTATAAGATAAATTATAGGGCATTTAGTAACCCAACCAAAAACGCATATAGGAAGTTTTTTTTTTTTTCCCTCTTTCAAGTGAAAGGGAAGGATTCCAGTATGGTACCCAGGACAAATTCTTATCAAAATGGATAATGGGCTACAAGCAGTATTAGTATAATGGTGAACAACATGAGATTGATGATCAATGCTTGAATGGTGTTGTCCAAATATCACGATGGGGTTAGAGTTATTTGATAATTTTAGGTACTCCTTTTGTCAATATGGATAATGGGGCTACAAGCGGTATTAGTATAATGGTGAACGACATGAGATTGATGATTAATGTGTAAGTGGTCTTATCATATGAGGCTGGAGTCAGAGTTATTTGATCATTTTAGATGCTCCATCCATTAGGTTTCCATAATTATCCAGTGAGTGAAGATTATAGTATTGACGATGAAGATAGGTTCAAGGCAACTTGAAACTCAATGCAGTGTTCAAGAAGTGGTTGCCCCCACAGTCCAAGCCCGCCACCCCAGATTAATATCATGGGTTGTGATTTGTTTGCTATAAGTGTTAAATTATATATAGTTATTATCAGTGTTGTAAAAATCGGCCTAGGCGGCCGCCTAGGCGCTAGTCGGCTGTCACCGCCTAATAACTAGTCGGGGATTAATCGACTAGGCGGTTAATCCCTAGTCCATGCCCACCGCCTAGCGTCCGCCTAGCGATTTTTACAACATTGGTTATTAATATATTGGTAATTTGTTGTTACCATTAGCAACAGGAAGCAATGACCATTATGCTGGACTTAAGAAAAAGAAAATATTTCAATAATTGATTTAAGACATTAAATCACCTTATGTGAATATTTTTAGCCTCCTATTATTTCTTCTTCTTTTTTTTGTTCATTTTTTTTTATTTTTTTGTGATTTTTTTTAAGAATGGCATGCCTGTAATGGTCCAGCACGGTAGGGGGGCACCAACTGATTCAGTCCCAACCAACACCGAGATTTAAAACCCTGGTCCTAAGCCTCTTAAGAATCTACTTTGTTTTTTGCTATTTATTATTTTTATGGCTATAAATCCAATCTTTGTGGACCTAAGAGGTCCATGTTTGAATGATCCATATGGTAGATCTAGAGGACCAATAGACATGCATCTTAGTGCCCCCCAACCCAACCCCCTCCCAGTCTGCACGTGGGAGAATTTTCTCCATTATGGTGTATGACATTTTAACATAAAAATAATGAATTATATCATACAAACAGAAAGCCCTATCCACGATTTTCTTTTAATGGTAAATTTTATTAATCTAGAGAAAAGGACACCAAAGAAGCTAAGCAAAACCACAGCCTAGCCGAGCCCTAAAAACACATGACACGCCTAGTCGCCTACTCTAAAAGACCAAAACATCTTAAAAGAAGCTATAAATCAAAAGAAATAGAAAAGCAATAAACTCCTTCCTTTGCAAAACCATCTGCCATGACATTTGCCTCTCTTAAGATATGATAAAACGAGGCACCCAAGTGTCTCAAAATATCCTACACCTCCTTCACATTGCCTGCCAGTCTCCAAGGATGACAGGTCTTTCCTAGCCTCGTCGAATTGTCAAAAAAGAGACACTTTCAAGAATAGCAGTGTATCCTCCCCTCCTGAGAAACTCACAACAGTCAACCAGAAGAGTTCGGCTTCATAGGCATCCTGAGAGTCCACTGGCCCTGAAAAGCTCTTAACAATATTGTCATTCCAATCCATAGACTCCTCCAATACCTCCTCTGCAAATTGTTTGTAAATAGCTACTATCAAAACTCAGCTTAGGGACTCCACTCCAGTTGGGGGGCTCATCCAAAACATTCTATGCACAACATATGCACACAAACCCAACCATCCACGAATATGAACTAGGGCAATAGGTAATTATTATTTCACATAAGACAGGAAGTGCCTTCTGTATTTGATACACAATGATACTTTTCCACTAGTTTTTACTACATGACCTACTCCTTCGACCTTGCAACTAGATTGAAATTGTTTAAAAAATCACAAGAATCTATTAATTCATTGCTAATGGATGCGACCATTCAACATCGTCGCCATTGCCTTATTCCATCTATCTTCTGTGAATAGGTTCCGATCCCCTTGGGGGATGATTGCAATATTTACAAGTATACCTGCCACTTAAGGCTACAATCATGGTAATCAGCGTATTGTAATAAATCAAGGAAATCTTCCTAAGGCTAAAGATAAAAATAATGCTTATCTGTGTTCCTACATGGGGAAGATATCACCAGTTCATAAGCTAAAATGGGCCCTTATGGATTATGGGCCTGAACGATGACCCGGGCTACGTGGCTTATATTTACAAATCTAGGTTCAGGTTGATTCGATTCATTGACAAAGTGCAAAAAACTTTCATAATTCTTCAACAAGTTATCATAGCCTAGGAGGTAGTAGGATTACTAAAAAGCTCTACAACTTATATCTAGTGACAAGTAATTATTTTGAGAAGTTACCAACATAATAACAAATGAAAAGAAACACGAGCAAGAAAGATAACACTTACGATGTATAGTAGTAAAACATACAGCATAGAGTTTTTTATCATAAGGTATGACACAGTTAGCAATAAACTAGCATTCTCTGCAGCAACTATCTATTCACTGGCCCATAATGCAATGGAAACAATAAGCAAACAACGCATTGGTCCATCCTACCTTCAATCCATCAATCGTAGACTTTAGCTGTTCATTTTCATTCATTAACTTCGCAATCTCATCAGCTTTAGCCTGCAAATACAACCAACAAAACATGAAAGAAAAAAAGGGTAATAAATAAAATGTCATGAGAAACTTCCAAATGCTTTACTTTAATTAGTAATAATTAAGGTTGAGCATCACAAGATGTATTGATAATTGTTTATGGTGAAAACTAAGTAGCCCAAGGAATACAATGAAAAATACACGACAAAAATGAAAGAAAACAAATGGCATTTGAAGTTGAAAAAACTATGATGCATTCTTTAGACACAAAACAAGCTTTTACAGAATGACTATAAGAAAGATCTTCCCCCCTTGATAATTAGAAAGAAAATTACTTAAATAAATAATAACATTGTCAGTCACCAGATCAAGTTTGGCCTTTAGAGAGAATGTGGTATGGTAGGAAGGAAATATCATATGTGATGGTCACATCATATAATGGATATAGAGACCAGTAGATTACAAATTTTAATGGTAATGATTCAGGACATTCATATCAGAGCAATGAAAACCAAGAAGAGCATGACAACATAAGTTCTAATATACTATCTGAAAGAGAAAACTGTCCAGTTCCTTCAAGTAAATGATTTTTTTTTTTTGTTGGAGAGATATATAGGGCTGTGCTCACATGGGGCCCCCGTGTGGGGCCCACCTGGTGCAATGCCAATCATGAGGGAGGAAGGGAATCGAAAGATATGAATGGCACCTACATGTTTGCAAAAGTTCAACTCCATTAGATCATCCTTGATCAATGGCCCTCAAGTTTAATGGTTTTAGAAGGCATCAATCAGTTTTTTAGGATTTCAATCATCCCCCAAAACCAAGTTGAATTTCCTGGGTCCGCCCCTGTATGTATGTATAATTGTATATTATAAATATATATATATATATAGATATAGAGAGAGAGAGAGAATTCATAAAAGGATATGAACTATAAAGGAGCAACTATGGAATGCTTTTTCAGAATGAAATATATAAACTGAGAAATACCTGGGATTGTCTAGCAGCTCCTTGCAATGCAGCTTCCATCATTTTCATTTCCATCTTAACCTTCTGCATTTCATTGCCAGGATCGACAAAATCAGACACATTCATTTCAGAACGCAAATGATGCTCTCTATTGTCATTTTCAAAATCATTTGCCTGACCATCACTGTCCACAGACTTAATGGGCGATCCACTATAATGAAGTGCAGATTCGGAAGTCGTATTTGGGGCCTGCCCTAAACTAATATTACTTGGTGAGCTATCGGTTAATAGTTCAGTGGCACTTTCGGCCTCCACAATACCAACTGGACTTGGATCAGAACCCTCGGGCTCGGTATCTTGTTTAACCTTTAATGCATCAACAAGCACCGAGGAAGCACTCTCAACATACTGTTCTGCATCTGTTTTCTGTTCGTCCTGGCCATCTGGTAATTCACTGGTATGATGTGATTCATCAGGTAGAGGGAGAACACCATTCTCAACTTGTTCTACTACATTTGAGCTTCTTGATTTAGATTCATCTGATTGTGATTCTTCAATCGATCCCTGTTCTGCAGCAGCTTTATGTTGAAATGACTCCAAAGACTCACTTATTTCTTGATTACCAATGACAGAAGGAACAGTTTCACTTTCAACTGACACCTGCTGCGTATCAGATTCAGCTTCATCAAGTTCCCTGAGTACATTGGATGTGCTTTCTGCAGCATCTCCGTCCCTGCTTACTGTGTTTTCGCCTTCCTTATCAGCCGGAACAGTCTGTTCAGAGGCAGACAATGGTGTGCCTTCAGTGGAAACACCACTGAAGCCCTCAACCAGAGATGGCGGCTGCAAAGATTCTGCTTTCTCTGATGGTTCTACAGAACTTTCTCTGCCCTTTTGCCCCATGAATGCCATAACCGGATCAAATAGTGCTCTCCTATCTGACGTTAACCATGTTTTAGAATCCAATCAACAAACGTAACAATCACTTTATACATAAAGAATCTACTTCATTACAAACGTACAAATCAGTTCATAGGTAAATAATATTCTACATCACAATCTTCATATATCTTTATGTAATCCAAAGAGTTCGAGATCATTGCACTTGAATGGGTTTGAATGTTGTGAAACAGTAGGCCACACTCCACACTACTAATAGGAGGTTGGATCTGATCCACCATAGGATTCCTCCAAATCCAAACATAACATGAACAGTGAACTGCAGCCAAGACAATTCTATATGAAAGCCTTTAGTGCCTGATTGTATTACGCTGTTGAATTCATATGTAATCTAAATTTCCATGTAATCTAAAGCAATTCCTTCTGTCAAGGGGCTAAAAGTGAATGATTTAAAGTGAAGATCTACAAGGAGATCTCAAACAAATTCCCTTTTGGTCAAAGTTTTAGGAGAGTGATCATCCCAATCTTAAAAAAAAAAACAAACCGCTCTATTATGAATTTCTAGGAATTCAATTCCAATTAAACAAACAGGCTTAGAAAAAAGATTTAAAAAAAAAAAAAAGAAAACAAATATCACAAACCATAAATATTCATTACCTTCACCCTGCTCGGATTTCTCCTCTAGCCCGAGAGCGCTATCGAAATTCTTCTCGATATTCTTCACGCTCTCGCTCAGCTTCGTCACGGCCCCTGCAAGATCGGGGAAGCCCCCTAAGGAGACCTTCCCCAACCACGCCATTCTCTAACACCGAACCAAAAACCCTCAATCCAAACTCAAAGCTCCCAGCTCGGACGCATCAAAAACCCTAAAATAACAACCAAAATCTCATAAGCACAAACACAAACACAAACGGGTAAAAATTTAAACTTTAGAATCCAAAATTCACAGAATATGGAGAATCATTGGCACATAAAATATGTAATGCAATGAATCAGGAAAACGAGATGATCGAAAAAAGAAGAGAAATAGATGAATATGTTTCAAGAATGAATCTTAAAAAAAAAAAAAAATACCTCGTAGTAGATCGGATCGAGATGAACGAGATCTGGATATATATATATATATATATATCTTTTAATTTTACTTTTGGGTTGGGTTGGGTTGGGTAATTATTGAGGGAATGTCGCTAGGGTTTGGGTTTGGGTTTGGATAAATTCGTATGAATACTAGGATTTGGTTTTTGGAGGAACTTGGAATCCTTGTGCATCTCTCTCTCTCTCTTCCTCACTCTTCCGCATGGAAGACAGCAGTGAGAATGGAGTTTCACTTTTTACTTTATTTTTTAAAATTTGTGAGTCTGGTTTCCTCTTGGAGTTTCACTTTAAATTTTTTTTTTTTTTTTTTTTTAAAGCTCAATAAGGTGGTTAAAAACAGGGGGTACTCATGGATCGGATCGGATCGGCCCGACCGGGTCGGCACAGTCCGACTTGGGCAGGGATCGGGCCTAAGGTTTTCATGCTCAGGTCGGATTAGTATTTTTTTTAGGCCCATTAATAGATGGGCTGGGTGGATTAAGTGGTAGAGAGTCCAAGTCCGGTCCGGCCCGAATATTAGTCACTTCATCTCATATGTACATGTGTGTAACTACCACTTGAGATATACCATTTGGAATCATAAAATGACAGCCCATCAAGGCCCGATTTGAATTTGGGCCAGGCCTGAATAGACCTCAGTTCAATCCACGAACACCCCTAGTTAAAAATAAAGACAAAACAAAAATATCCAAAAATCATAGCCCATTGGACTTTTTTCCCCTCTTTTTTATTTATTTCCACCTTTGCTCTCCGTATCTTGTGTTTGAATCCCCAAAATCTAGTCAGGTCACCCGCGGGGTTAGCTCATGCGGTCGAAGGGTTAGTCCTAACTGATTAATGCCACGAGGGTACCATCATTAAAATTAAAAAATTGGGTCCAAAAGATATAGATAAACACTCATCAATTATCATGGAAGTTCGGCATTCATAAACTATAATCAATTGAAAAGAACCGTGTGTGGCAATTGATTGATTTTCCAAAAGATCGAAAAGCCATTAGATGAAAATGGGTTATTAGAAAGAAGCTAAAGTTGAATGAATCATTAGATAAATATAAAGCACAACCAATAGCTAAAGGACTCACACAAGTGGAATGAATAGATTACGAAGAGACATTTTCTCCGGTCGTAAAATTTCAATCCATATAAACCTTAGCAGCATTCACGTATCTTTATATCACTATGTCTCATCTACATCTCTCCCTTCTTTCTTTTCCCCTCTCACGGCAAATCATTCATCCTGGCCTCTGTAGTACTCTTTTTGATGAGCACATGTTACTATAAAATCATATGTATTCAATTCTTCTATATTTTATGCAAACAAACACACCCAAATTGAGATTTCATTTGATATAGAGGATTTTACCTAAAAAATGACCCAAGATGGCCACTAAACAAAAAATGGACCACTAGTAAATATGGCACGGAAGTGGTCCCATGGGCCACTTTCATTTTTTTTACTAATGATTGAAACAAGTGATGACGTCGTTGCACCATTCAACCACATAAAAGTGCCCCGAAACCCCCCTTCCCCATTGTCCCCTTCTTCCTCCCATCGCTTTCTCCATTTTCCCTTGGCGGTTTCCTTTTCCTTATTCCCCAAAAGGTAGTTAAGGTGGTCCCAAAGTTCGTTTTCCTTCCTATTGGTTGTAGCATCAAGA
Organism: Litsea cubeba; assembly: GCA_012931725.1. Taxonomy (NCBI): domain Eukaryota; kingdom Viridiplantae; phylum Streptophyta; class Magnoliopsida; order Laurales; family Lauraceae; genus Litsea; species Litsea cubeba. The sequence continues at coordinate 19,916,210 of CM022945.1, forward strand.
TTTCCAGTGGTTTATCACGCAGAGGTATTATTCTTTTCGCTTTTCTTTTTTTGTATTACAAAAAAGATGATTTACTAGGGTTTTGATGGAACAGCGCTTCCGCTCGGTTCTACCGAGGTCGGCGGACGTGGGAATCCGTTTGGGCCCGACCCTTTCGTAACCGGGGGGGCAGAGGCGTGCATCAACATTTCTTTTGTGTGGGTGTGCCAGATTTTCTATTTTACTTGGAATTGCAAGTGGTAATTTCGGGGATCAACCTTCGCAAGTAAAAAGGAAATCAACTTCTTTCAAGTTTTCTATTGCACATATATTTAAGAAAAGAGACATTTTCTTCATTAGCCGTGAAAGACGATTTTTTTTTTTTTTTGCATTTATAACCAATTTTGGCGTTTATACCCGATTTTCGGCATTTATAGCCGATTTTGGCATTTATAACTGATTTATAATCCTTATCAATAATGAAAGACAAGAGTTGTGATTTTTGTATCTTTTAAAAAAATACAAACTACAATGAAAAGCAAGAAAAGGAGGATCTAACTTCTCAGGAGATTGAGGGGGACCCGTTCAGATTGACGGTCGCAAGCCGTATGTGGACTTCGCCATCATCCATGCAGATGAGAACAAATGATGCTATTGATTCGCTTGGCTTGGCTATAACCTCAGGTTTTTAGAGGACAAAGACCAAAACGGAGGTCCTATGTCCAATAAAAAACTAAGTAGACGGGCTGAAAATCCACGTCTAAGCCATTGGAGGCAAAAGGAGAAGGCAAGGACCTTGGGGGTACCCCCCAAGGGACTTTTGTCACCTTATAGCGGTGGTCGGTGTAGGATTTCCGCAGAGTTTTCTCTCTTTGATGCATTTTTCTGTCTGAGTTTCCGGATTTTCTGCAGTCTGTTGTGTGTTTTCTTTCTGCTCTCCTTTCTTCTTGGAGTGCTCTCCTATTTATAGGCTTTTTGGTAGCCATTTAGGAGGGTTTATGGGCTTTTATTGTCATTAAGCCGCATAATGGGAGGAGTTACAGGATTTAATTCCTTTATTTTGTAACTCCTTTTTCTTAGCTTCTGATTGGCCGGACGAGATTGAGGGCATTTAATCGCCTTTAATCGCCATGATGGGAGGAGTTTCATGGGTTAAATGCCATGAATCTCTTTACTTGTAACTCTCGGATGCTTGCTTTTGATTGGGCCGTCCAAAGAAATGGATTAATGACTGCAATAAAGCTAGTCAATTAATCGCATTAGGTGGTCGCAGAGCAGTTGAAGAGTTGCGGGCCGTGCCGCGTCTTTTGGGATTCTTCTGGCGATGATCATCGATGGATCTTCATGTAGATCGACATCGGATGACCATGTAACTTCAGGTGTTGGTTGTCAACAGCGGGTCGGTGCCATCTGTCCTGTCGATTTCTCGATCGGTCGGCTAAAAAGCACACTTTTTTTGGTTGACCGGTTGGCGATCAATGTTGATTTCGATACTCTTGATGATTGACCCGTGTTTTTTACGGATGTCAGAGGATTTGGTGTCTCAAAAGTATGAATATTGAAAAATACCAGAGGCCGGACGCTTCGAACCGAGAAAAAACAGCGGAAAACGGGGTTTCCGGGGCCCTCCCGCCGATCCCGGGCCCTAGGGTCGCCGGCGACCCTGGCCCCGGGTCGCAGGGGCTAGCGACCCTGGGGGGTTTTCCCCCCTTTTGTCCCGTTTTGTGTTCGTTTTTTGCTATTTTTCGATTCTTTTTTCTTCTGTATTTTTCCTTGACATTTTTTATCATTTATTGGCCTGATTCCCTGCAGAAAACCTGATGAGAATCCTTGCATTTTATTTTGCAAAGTTTCCAATTTTCTGAGAAAGCCGAAGACTTTGTCGCGCATAGCTGCCGATTTTCCGTCAGAAGCTGAAACTGGGCCAAACGATGTCGGAATGACCTGAAATTTGGGGTGAAGCCTTCTGAGCAATAAATAAGACCAACCATAGGCTTTTGTTTGAGTTTTGAAGCCGTTTGGGGTCCTATCACCAGTAGACTTGCTTTTATCGCGATGAAGATGTCGCGGCTTGATGTGCGGTCAACCGATGTCCGATTGACTTGAAATTTGACAGGGAACCTATTGGAGTCATTTTAAGATAATCCATAGGCTCTGTCTTGGAAACCATGGTCCCGGAGAGCTTCGCCGCCGAGAGGCCTGATTTGGCTTCCAAGCGTCAAAGTATGGTCAAATGTTGTCGAAATGACCTGAAATTTGACGTGTAGCCCTTTGTAAGCATTTTGAAGCCGTCCATGTGCTCTATCTGATGAGTGATGGTCTCGGTGGTTCTCGCCGCCGAGAGGCTTGATTTAGCTATTCGAGGGTTGATGTAGGGTCAAACGTTGTCGGTTTGACTCGAAACTTAACGTGGAGCCTTTTGGATGTATTTTGAGACCATCCATCGGCTCTGATCGAAGATTTGGTGTCTCCGATGTTTTCGCCGTTGGGAGCTCCTTTTCAGCTGTCGGAGAAGCGAAGTTAGGCCAAATGATTTTGAAATGGCCCGAAACTTCGTGTGTACTCCTCTTTTGGCTGTCTTGAAGGATCTTGCAGTTTTTGTTTGATTCTGACAAGATTTGATTTTTTGGAAGTAGCATTGCCTATTTATGGCAGGTTGCGACTTCATGTAGCTCTTTGGATCTTGAAGAGGCAAAGTGACATTTTTGGTGTCAACAAATGCCCTCTGGAGATAATAGGAATTTAAATTTCAGTTATGTCATAAGCTTTTTTACTTAACTGCCTGTATGAATGTGAATTTTTTTTTATGCCCTTATGTGAATTTTTTTTTTTATGCCCTTATGTGAATTTTTTTTTATGCCCTTCTCTTAGCTATGTCTAAATAAAAGTTACATATTTTTATTTTCTTATGTGTCTTGTTATATATAGGTTCTCAGAGATGGTAGATGGAGTGAGCAAGAGGCAACTATCCTCATTCCCAGGGATATAATAAGTGTAAAATCGGGAGATGCTGTCCCTCCAGAGGCCCGTCTTCTTAATGGGGATCAGTTGGACATCGACGAATATTCCTTGTGTGGAATATCCTTCCCCGGAATGAAGAATCTTGGGGATGGAGTGTGTTTTGGCTCAATTTGCAAACAGGGCGAGGCCGAGGCTATTGTCGTTGCCACTGGCGTTCGCACTTTCTTTGGAAAAGCTTCCAATTTGGCAGATAGCACCAAACAAGTTGGGTATGGGCATTTAGGAAAGGTTCTGACTGCAATCTGTAGCTTCTGCACTTGCTCTGTCATGATTCCAGCAATCATCAAGATTATTGTCATCAAGTGTGGAATTCAACACCGCAATTACACGGACGAGATCAACAATTTCCTTGTTCTCACGATTGGAGGCATACCAATTGCCATGCCTATAGTTCTGTCCATTACCATGGCTATTGGATCGCAAAAGCTTTCTAAACAGGGTGCAATATTAAAGAGAATGAGTAATTGAGGAGTTGGCTGGAATGGATGTGTTGTGTAGTGATAAAACTGTGATACTAACACTTAACAAGCTGAGTGTTGATAGAAACCTAATTGAGGTGTTTGCAAAAGGCGTGGACAAGGAGCACATGATACTGCTAGTAGCAAGAGCATCAAAGACTGAAAACCAGGATGCCATTGATGCTGCCATTATTGGAATCTTGCAGATCCCAATGAGGTATTTCTTAATTCTTATTTCTATTACCTGATTGATCGTTAGATTTAGAGCTAAAAGTTTATCAATAAAACCTATAAGCTACATATAGAAACCTAGAAGACTAGCTTGTTGTGGAGGCTTAATAAAACCTCATTGGCATTTCAATTCCATAGAAATTGACCATAAGAATCTCTTTCCATACAACTGCATGTCCTGCTTTCTTAGGTTTCATTTCACAAAATTTAGGACGGCATACACCATCACCTAGGAGGATTGGGTTTTACATGAAATGGTTGTCTTGCCTTTTCTTAGCTGTTATGACCTTTTTGCTAGCTAACCAAGAGTAAAATTGTCAAAGGAAATATCAAGTAACACTAGCTTGTTGTGGAGGCTTAATAAGGCCTTATTGGCATTTCAATACCATAAAAAATGAGCACAAGAATCTCTTTCCATACAACTGCATGTCCTGCTTTCTCAGGTCTCATTTCACAAAATTTAGGACGGCATACACCATCACCAAGGAGGATTGGATTTTACATGAAATGGTTGTCTTACCTTTTCTTAGCGATTGTGACCTTTTTGATAGCTGACCAAGAGTAAATTTGTCAAAGGAAATATCAAGTAAATGCCTTTTGGACATAACACATGAAGAGAATCACCTCCTGATCATCCAAAAGGGAATGCAATGATGCTACTGAAACTTTTTACTATTGTTGATATATTTTTATTCTTATCTCGACAGGCTAGAGCTGGTATTAGGGAGGTGCATTTCCTTGCCTCCAATTCTGTTGACAAGCAGACTGCTCTCACATATGTAGATTCAAATGGCGACTGGCATCGTGCTAGCAAAGGTTCCCTTGAGCAGGTTTGTCATCTTGTAACCTTCCTTTGTTCTTCTTATGGGGATCCAGGAGATTTTAATGTGGAAGAGCAGTATTTCACTTGTGTTTTGTCTCTAAAAATGGATTGTGAACCTATGCAATTGCGAAGAAGATATTATGAAGAACATCCGCGCCGTGGATGACAAATTTGAAAAACACGGGCTTCAATCATTGGCAGTCGCCAGACGGGTTTGTTATCATGAGTTCATGACTCCTAAACTTTATTTTTATTTCTATGTAATAGAATGTTCAACGTTATACCATTTCTATTATTTGTTTTGCAGCAAGTTCCTGAGAGGACAAAGGAGAGTGCCGGAGCACCATGGCAATTTGTTGGTCTGTTGCCTCTCTTTGACCCTCCTAGGCATGATAGTGCAAAACCCATCAGAAGAGCTCTCAACTTGGGCGTCAATGTGAAAATGATTACCGGTAATTTCAATTTCCTATTCTATTTTTGGTAGACCATTTACTTCCATGTTCGCATGTTCTCATGTGTTTCTGTAACTTTAGGCGATTATCTTCCCATTGCCAAGGAGACAGGCCGAAGGCTAGGAATGGGAACAAACATGTATCCTACATGTTCTCGGGTCGTCGAAGACAGTCGGTCATTTCTTGTTCAGCGTTCATCGACTTCATTGGGAAGGCTGATGGGTTTGCAGTAGTGTATCCAGGTGCGTGAGTGACTCTAACAACTTGAAACCATGGTTTCTATTGTAGATTTTATGACTTGAACTTATGCCCTTTTCTTATTTGGGACTGATTTTTGTTAGATCAGAAGTATGAAATTGTGAGGCAGTCACAGGAAAGGAAGCACATATGTGGCATGGTAGGAGATGGACTGAACGATGCACCTGCCTTGAAGAAGGCTGATATTGGAATTGCAGTTGCTGGTGCCACTGATGCTGCCAGAAATGCTTCTGATATTATCCTCACAGAACCCAGTCTCAGCGTCATCATCAGTGCTGTCATGATCAGTAGAGCAATTTTTCAGATGATGAAGAACTACACAGTTAAGTTCTTGATTCTATGCAAGACATTTTTCTTTAGAACACTCCTACTAATTATTGGCAACGACACTCATTTTGGGTCTTCTGACCTTCAGATATATGCAGTCTCCAACACCATCCGTACGATTGAAAGTACAGATGCAGGCATCAGCCTCATCATTTGTTTAGTTTTTTTTTTTATTTCTAACGTACTCATTGTTCTATTTGATCGTTTTATTCCCAATATTGTAGCTTGGTTTTTCGCTTATTGCTCTCATCTGGAAGTTTGACTTCTCTCCCTTCATGGTTTTGATAATAGCAATTTTGAATGATGGTGAGCTTCTACTAATTGGTACCGAGAGTTGATCCTTTCTCCATGTTCTACTTTTCAGAATCAACTTACTCTATTTGTGATGGTATTGATATAGGGACAATCATGACAATCCCAAGGGATCGAGTTAAGCCATCTCCCATGCCGGATAGTTGGAAGCTGAGAGAAATCTTTCTGACCACTGTGACGCTGGGAAGTTATTTAGCCTTGATGACAGTACTGATCTTCTTCTAGGCTGATTGATACTGATTTTTTTCTGGTACTATTATCTAAGATTGAATTCATTCTCGTTTGATACATCATAATCGGTAAAAAAGGAAGAACAGTTAAATGTCTTATTTCTTCTGATGCAGGACAAATTTGGGGTTAGATCACTAAGGAAAGAACCTCATGAAATGATGGCTGCCTTGTACCTTCAGGTAAGTGTAGCCCTCATGTTCATCACCCGATCTCTTAGCTGGTCCTATGCAGAAGGTCTAGGGCTCCTCTTAGCCAGCGCCTTTATTGCTGCTCAGCTGGTAAGGGTCTCTACTTAATCCATTTGACTAATTTGGTATCTGTAATGCCCTTAGATTTTTATGTTGCTTACACAAGTTGTTGAACTTTTAGACTTTTACCATCTCTCTCAACAAAATGAGAAATGATCAGGACTTGTTAAACACCACCATTGTTTGCTGTTGATGAATTATGTTCAAAGATTGGATGTTAATGGGACCCCTTTCATGTAAGGAAAACCTCCATCGGCAATTTGATCTTTATTTTATAATGGTACTGCTTATACATAATGAGCATAACTTGATCATGTGTTGGCGTAGTTTTAAGACATACGCCTCCTTATGGAATGCAAGTTATGAGTTTGAGCCTACTATATATCTAAGTTGTCCTTGTATGCCCTATAGGTAGGCCATGGTTCCATTGGGTTGGAAAAGAAAGAAACCTTACTTACGCTTCACCTCCTAAAACTTCAAAGGGATGTCAGATGGAATTTTTACCTTTTGCAAGCATCCACTCTATCGACACAACAGTCATCAAGATTGGGCAGTCGAGCCTCATCGGCATGGATTTGTTTAGTAGGTGCCAGGCTAGGTCCCATCACCATCCAATCGTGGAGATAAATTTCACTCATTGCAAACTCCAAAACTAATGCACATGTCATTCCCTTGAAATAATGCATTGCAATAGTTGTCTCACGCACGCACTTTGATTCACGAGTCCTGCCAGGTGGCAACTCTCATAGCCGTATATGCCAACTGGGGTCTCGCCAGGATCAAAGGAGTGGGTTGGGGTTGGGGTTGGGGTTGGTGTTGGGCTGGGGCTGGAGTACTCATTTGGCTCTACAGTTTGGTGTCCTATCTCCCCCTTGATTTAATCAAAATTTATGTTTGCAATGTGCTAAATGGAAAGGCTCCGGATGTCGCAAAAGGCAAGGTAATGAACTATTAATAATTATCTGATGTTTAATCTGTTTTGGTCCTGACGTTACTAACAAATGCATGCTAACTTTTACTTTCTGTTTCATGCTGTTTACATCACATAAATTGCCTTTACTGGCAAGAAGGATTATGGAAGAGAGGAGAAACAATCTCCTCTGGCACAGAGGACATTGCATGGTCTTCAACCTCTAGAAACTTCAAACCTCTTTTCTGACAAGAGCGGCTACCTAGTGCAGAGCAAGCCAAGAGGCCAGTTGAAGTTGAAGTTGTGCAAGGTACGTAGGATGTGAAACTATCTACTCTAAAGCAATATAAATTGGAAGGCCTACAAAAACCAATCGCTGGTGGTTGATTTTCTATTCTTTTTCTTATCTTGTACCACTGTCGGTGGTTGTGGCTTCTTGAGCTGCACCCAAGGGAATGTGGAGTCGGTGGTGGAGCTGAAAGGGCTTGACATTGATACCATCCAGCAGCATTATACAGTGTGATAAAACATAGAAAGGATGTCCTTCATGACAGGTTAAGATGAATCTTGGTAGTAAGGAGAAGAATCAAACAAAATGAGAGAGAAGCTGTTAACCACAAGAACTATTATTTCTTTAACCTTATATCTCGTAATTATAGTAGTACTTTATATCTTGCAATAACGAGAGAGAGAGAGAGAGAGAGAGAGAGAGAGAGAACTTCTATTTATGGATATTTGTTCTAGATGTTGGAACAAAATAACATCAATTGATAGTTCTTGTTTTCATCTTGCATTTGACTCTCTCCACTGATATCAACTTCTAGTTGTCACAGTAACCATTCAAACCAAACCCGTGGCAATGCTCAGAAGCCTCAGATGCAACCTCTCCATGCCCTTGGCAAGTGGCCAGTCCATACTAGAAAGACACTGGCCTCATTCTTGCCAAATGAATGACACTTCGTTGAAATTTTGTGCCAACTTGAAGATATATAGTTTGGTAGAATTTTTAGAAACATCCAGAATTATAATGAAAAATTACTTTTGCAGATTTTAGGAACTTTTAGAGTTTAATAGTTTTTTTTTTTAATGTTAGTTTAATATATATTTTTTGTTTGGTTGATAGTTGAAGTTATTAAATAGTTCGTAGTTGAAGTAATTTAAGTGATTGGTAGTTGATATTTTAATTTGTATTGCGTACCATCTCCCTCTTGACCATACGTACGCGTGTAGAGAATGAAAAGCAAGCAAGTTCATGACTTCTGCAATGCAAGTTCATTTGCTTGCGTGCTCTATTTCTGGCTCGTCTTGATTCTTTGTGTGTGAAATCTTTGCTTTTATGATCCTATGATATTTTATGGCTTACTTAATGATGATGTGTACGATGGATCGAGATGCGGGCTGGCAAGATAGAGATGGATAAGACGGGGGTGGATCAGGATTTTTTCTGAGAAATTAGCCTCACACCAAAGTCTGTATCATAGCTGAGGAAGAGAACTTGGAACGTCCCCAAAAGCTCAAAAATTCATTTATCATTTAAATAAGAGAAAAAAATTGATGGCTAGAAATAAAACATCAAATATAAAAATAAATTAAAATATAGATAAAACTCTAAATATGAAATAATATGTGGCCCGGGCCCAAAATGATAGATCTAGATGATGGGTTGAGCCTAGTGGCTCGTCGATCCATGAGGAACATGAGTCTGTCCTGCATCAAATGGGTAAGATCGACAAAGAAGAAAGGGGACCAAAGTCAAGGTTACATGTTTAGAAATATTGTCATTAACTATGTGGAAACATGATTATGTGGAAATAATCAGTAAAATTCCAATATAGTATTAACTGCATCCTCAGTCTGGTATAGTACGAGTTCGGATCGTGAGAGACTTTTCCCACGGAGACTGTGAAGTAGTCAATCACGGTCCGCCACGATATCATGGGGATGCCTGTAATGCACGTGGGTATGATGCAGGCCTATTTCTGGCCTGATAGTTAATAGGCTAGGCCTGGGCTGTAATATTCTTAAAAAGTTCGATCGAATCCAACATATCATACAAGTGCACGTGCACAGACATTTGTTTGGATCTGAGCCACTTGCCCGTTGGGGTTTCCACTTGTAAAGTTAAATGGAGTAAAATCACCAACACATCACATCAAAATCATTTTTTAATCAAAACTCCCTCCAACTTTTCCAACAAAAAATCAAAAAGTAACCACATTTATTAACTAAAAGACAAAAAAACTCCATTTCCCATACCAAAAGTCAACAATATTCCATTCCAAACAACTAAAAATAAAATACCATCATATCCTACTACATATTTTATTCATACTTTTTATTTCACTTAACTCCACTTGATTTTCAAAATAAAATGCCAAACGGGCCTAAGGACCCGTGCATTAATCCAAGATCTAAAACTTAGACATGTTACCTAAACGGGTTAGAGTTTGGACGCAATTAGGCCCATCAACATGACATACCTACAACTACAACCGACCAATCAGTTTCCACTGCCTAGCCCTCGTTTTCACGTCAAAACGTATGCCTATCACATCATAAGGAATTTTTCTTCCAAGCAATCATGCAAAAATTAGAAAATTAAAAGATGGTAATGAAATTATAAAAAAACTATAAACGTGTCTTAAATCAAATATATGAAAAAGAGAACTTCATTAAAGAGTGTAACTCACAAAATGAGAATCAATGAAAATGCGTCTCAATATGAGAATCACATGGTTCTATCTCCATTCTTTCAAGACAAAGCATTGCAAAAAAGGATAACATCTAATACCTTTCAATACTTCACAATCAGTTTGGTAACTCTACTAATAGAGTCAAGTGAAATAAAATTGATTTTGAAGAAAAAATAAAATATAAGCGAATTATGATGATTTTTTATTTTTAGTTGTTTGTTATGGAATTTTTTTTAAACTTTTGTATGGAAAAACGAAGTTTTTTTTTTATATTTTAGTGGTAAAGAAGCTTTTTAAAAAAAAAATTTTGAATATGGAGAGAGTTTTGAAATAAAATAATTTTAATATAACATTTTTTCTTAAAAATAGAGGCTTTACTTGATTTTTTACTATGCTAGTAAAATTACAAACTAATCCAAACAGCAACAACATACCAAGACAGTATCATCAAAAGGGGCAATCACTTTCGTAGTGATGATAGTGGTGGTGGTACCAATTTAGAAGAGAAAGCCCAAACCTGTCACTAGTTCTTGACAGATTTTTCGTAGGGGTTGTTACGAGGTGGGTTGGGCTCGCTTCAATCTGTACACTGTGAGCATTAATGTATAAGTTGAATACAAACTGACTCATTTATTACCCAAATTTAAAATGTCAATGCTTAGCTCAAAAGAGAGTCAACTTGAAAACTAATTGACAAGACGCATTTGGGTTGGCTTGATGGGTCATAATGCAATTTTAGATGCTTCATTGAGTTTGCTTCATTAATAGGCTCGCGATTCGATTTTGATCGTTATGGACTGGTACCAAGATCAAGTCCTAGGCAAGCGGACCTAATTTTAACAGCCGGCACAGTAACAATGAAAATGGCTCCTTCGTTAGTGAGATTATATGAACAAATGCCCGAACCAAAATATGTCATTGCTATGGGAGCCTGTACTATTACAGGAGGGATGTTCAGTACCGATTCTTATAGTACTGTTCGGGGAGTCGATAAGCTAATTCCTGTGGATGTCTATTTGCCGGGCTGCCCCCCTAAACCAGAGGCAGTTATAGATGCTATAACGAAACTTCGTAAGAAAGTATCTCGAGAAATCTATGAAGATAGAATTAAGGGGGTGTTTGGATTAGTACAGAATATAATCTTAAATATATTTAAATATTAGTAGATTTCATCATCACATAACATAATATTGTAGTTTTAGAATGTTATGACTATTATAACGTTTGGCATTTTATATCAGTTTCAACATAATGCATATTGATGTATTTGGCACTTATTAAGGGATATACCAAGAAAGAAGAAAATTGAGACATAAGAACCCAAGTGGATCATCTAATGCCAAAAAGGGAGAGGGGAGCTAGCCCCTTCTTTTGATGGTAAATTTGATTGATGGGACCCACCCCAATATTGATAATTATGTGACACCGGTCTATTATTTTCACTTGTTATTTTATTTTTTTAACATTTGAATTCACAAGAAAGAAATAAACGGATCTCATATATCCAAATGGAACCCGTCAACATTTATGTGTTTGCAATCATGGGACCTATTTAATGCTAGAGAATCAATGTACCTCCTAATGTTAAAATCATGAAATCTGATTAAAATGTTTAGAGCATGTCCCACTATGTAATGTATCTATAGTGTCACACATCTAGTAATAATTATGATGATGATCTCTAACAAATGTTAGACATTTGAGGGATCCATCTAATATTAAAATCATAGCGGGACCCAGTTGGATTTGGAAACCATCTTATGATATAAATGTTAGGCCCACTTAATATCATTGATCAACAATGAGCCATCTAATGTTGATCATCATGATGAGACTCACCAATGCTAGTAATCACGGTAGGATGCACACGATATTGTAATATGGGACCAATTATAGTGTTTAGAGTTATAGTGGGACCTGTTTATTATTTTAGACACAAAGAAAAGAATCAATTTTAAAAATCAGATGTAGTTCGTATGTGCTATGTGGTCACTCATTAAGAAAAGACGCGCTAAATCTACCCAACCCTTTTTAAAAAGAAAGATTTTTATCTTGTTGATGATTTTCTTCACCTTATCCTTGAATAATATAATATGGAGGTTTTCACAAGAAATTGGCATGTTGTATTCTACTTTCTATGCTAGCCAAACACATACATTTTAGGTGAGTAGATTAGATTATAATCTTGTGAAATATCTTGTTTAAATTAAGTCTCAATAGGAAAATCAATATTTTACTACCAATCACAAGTTGGTCGATATGGCTATGGAATAGGTTGGCAGATCAAATAACAAGAATAATCTTAATTTAAACTCAATCACATCAGATCAGATCCTTGATCTTAAACCCTGTCTAAAAACAATGGGGCCAACATACCATAAATTACCTAGTCAGCCCTCAGTTGGGGTGGATCAAGCAAGGAATTGCCACCCTGGCTCTAAAAACTAGAAAGGACAGGCCAAGATTTGTTGCAGCCAATAATAAGCCTAAATTTGGGAGAGGGACTCTTAGGTAGGAATTTAAACAGGTCATAATCATACTGGATCCAGAACTAATAATTATTTTTAAATGATAGATCTATTTACGACTCATTACTTATTTTGTTGGTTCCAAACCCAATTCCGATAAGAACTTACATCCGGTTTCCAAAACTTGTTCTGACTTGTTTTTATTTTTTTATTTTTTTTTTAAAAGAGAAATATCATTCAACTTATAAGAGTACATCAACTCTACTACCACCAAAATTAAACATAAAAGTGTCCAACTAAAGTTAGTTTCAAGCTACAATTTACAAACATAACAGACTCATATGTGAGGTTCTGGGTCCATAGGACCAAAACTGTATGGATACAGAACCAAACTCATTTAACAATCAAAACCTAACATGGGCTCTAAACATGTACTCGTTTATGAATGGAAACCAAAAATAAGTTAAACCTGAATTTTACAGATTGTCACCTCATATACCCATTTACATCCCAACTATTAGGTTTTGCCAGGGCATGGCCCAAACCTATCCTGAATTTCACTCCTAAAACAACCTAATAGGCATCAAATCGGCTCAAACCCAAAAAAAGCCTATCATAAGTGGGTTAAGCCCCGATTAGCATACACGAGTGAAATCTCAAAATTTATAACAGGATGAGAAGAAAAATCAATGGAGATTGAAGTTGATTCACAATCATGCTTGAAAATGCAAGGAAAGCCAGTTGTTGGAACTTTCAATGCAGCCCAGTCGCTGTACCAACCCCTTGCACAATCACAAAATATGTCCTAAAAACGGACTCTGAATTAGAAACTTTGAAAAACAATTCAGATTAATAAAATTTGCACACCAACAACCATTGAAACCAAACAATGCACCAGTACCAAGCCAATGGACAAATCCCAAAATGATAAAAGAAATTTTGAATCCATAAATATATCACTATGCATACACGCTAGGATATTGCCTGGATTGGTTCTGTGGGTGACTAGACGACACAAATGCATGCAAATGGGACCTTCTTACATAAGAATCGTCCAAAGGAGAAAGAAAAAATGCAGAGATAGTTAGTGATTGGGTGGAGTAAACGTTAGAAGCAACCATTGAGTAGAAAGAACACAAAGATCCCAAAATCCACAATGTCTAAAACTAATTAATTTATTGCAACTGTCTCACCAAAAAAATTCACTACAAGTGCCTCATCAAAACCTACGAAGCTTGATGAAAAGGTTACATATGTTACCATTACAAAACTAGGCCAATTTGAGGAATGAGATAACAACGGAGCAATTAACATTTATTAAAAATAGTTTTAACGTAAAAAAGAAAAGGGAAAGATCAAATGAAAAATGTAAGAAACAGAGAAACGAAACCATAGCTACTTGAAACCTTCACCTAACTTACAAAAATTAACCAAGTTGTGCATAAGAATTATGATTTATTTGGTCATTGAAAAATGTAGGATTGTTGCTATAAAAAAAAAGATTAAATACCACTAAAAAGCGAACCCAGATTTGGGTTAGATCATATTTGGATAAAAGCTAATAAGGAATCACAAAGTCACTATATGATAAGCATGAGTTTAATCCACCAGTAACACAACCCTCCTCACAGTGGACAAAGTTGTTTTTTTATAAAATAATTTTTTTTTATCTCAATCACAAATTGTAATATATAAAATTTTCTATGTAATCCTTGTGCAAATGAGATGATCTTCTATCTCAAACTTGCATTCAATCAGACCATTGCTAAGATTTTTTGAATGGTTTATTATTGAAGTTTACAATCATCACATACCCCTGATTGAAATGATGGATGGTTAGATTTGAGATTCGGAGTTGGATAAACCAATAAGATAGAGGAATTAGTAAACATCACCTTAGACGAACCAGCTAATAATCAAACTTGCAAAATCATATATATTACAATTAGACTTTAAATAGAAATGTGGAAGGTAACTGTTCCTTCAAGTTTCCAGCATGACATGGTCTTTCCTCAGCAACCAGCCTCAACATTATTATTGAGTCTGAGGAATCCGAGTCACAACAACCATTGCAAATCACTAATCCTCCACAACCAAATTGAAGGAAGTGAAACATCAACATAGAAAGCACCCAACATCAAAACATTTAGTGAGTGGAGGAATCTGAGTCAAAACAGCCGTTACAGATTATTAATCCTCCACAACCAAATTGAACTGAGCGTAAAGAACATATGTCCGCAGGAATTCTAGGAACCCAGACAAAACCTGTTAAAATCCCATCAAATTAACACAAAAATGAAATGGGTTTTCTATATTTTCAAATAAGAAAATTAAAGATTGGGCCAAAAAAAACTTATCAGCCGTTTTGAGGTATTCAAAGCACGCCAACATGAAAACATGCATGAATCATAGCAAACTCCAGTACAAATCTAAAAAGAAAAAAAATCACTACCATTTATTGTTTTTATTTTTTTAAATTTCTCCCAAGAAGATAATGGATAGATGAAATTAACAAAAAGATCAATCACAAAACAAAAACAAAAAAAAAAAAAACGGCAGAATCCAATATACCGTCATCAACCGAATCAAAACCAGTTCTTATTCCATCATATATACTAAGACGGTCCCAATATGGGTTTTCCACAATTCACACAAATCTACAATAAGATTAAATAAGAAAAAGTTTTTGGGATCAATCCGATCAAATAGTTGCATAAAAAGTAAATACCATCCCACCCAAATGAAAACTAACATCAAATTAACCAAAATAAACGAAATAAAATCACATCATATTTTCTAACTTCAAATCCCATCAAATTAATAAAAGTAAGCATATGTATATAATTAGAACCAACCCTGGTTCAAGCTTAGGCTGTTGCTTGCCATTTGTATCTTTTTATGTTTGTTGTGCCCATAATCAACGCCTCCTCAAAACCCCCCAAATCTACAAGGGGGCTATTTCGGCTAGCTGTCTCGTGGAACGACTACATCAAGAGTACCCGAGGGTTCAAACTGCATTTTATTTTTGGAGGACTACTCAAGTATCAATTCCACCACGTCAGGTTTTTATGCTTCCCCACGCCCCTACCCCGTCCACCACCCCCACCTCGCACATGCGAGTTTCCCCAGTCATCCATTGTGCAAGAGGGCCCAGCGAAAGAGGAAAACCTGCCGTCAATGTAAGACTAAATCTTTGATTGTAGTTTCCTTTTTTATTTGAGAATTTGAAAAAAAAAAAAATTTCAAATTCTCAAATAAAAAAGGAAACTACAATCAAAGATTTAGTCTTACAATGAAAGCAGGTTTTCCTCTTTCGCTGGGCCATCCTGCTGGATCGATGACCCAAGAGAAACTCGCATGTGCGAGAAGTGTGAATTAAACCCTGACAGGGTGGGGGCCGGGGAAGCATAGAAACCTGACATGGTGGAATTGCATAACATACTCTTTTTTTAATGGTAACAACAACCATCCATCGAAAATCACAAACACCTTTATGTCCGGCTCTAATACTGTCACCACTAAATTTATACTTTAGTTTTTCTTCACAT
Source organism: Litsea cubeba (assembly GCA_012931725.1). Taxonomy (NCBI): domain Eukaryota; kingdom Viridiplantae; phylum Streptophyta; class Magnoliopsida; order Laurales; family Lauraceae; genus Litsea; species Litsea cubeba. The sequence continues at coordinate 19,932,169 of CM022945.1, forward strand.
GTACAAGAATGAGAGGATCTTCAAGTTCCTGCCGGGAAACGAAATCTAAATTGTGAAGAAACTGTAAACATGAAAGCACAGCAACAAACATAACTTGGAAATACAAGAATCACTTAACTGGTTCCTATTACGCAAATTAAAACAGATCCAGTGAAGTTAGTAATATCTTCTCTAGAAGGCAGCAGCAATAACAATGGCAACTTGCAAAGACAATAATCTCTTAGAAAAACGGAAACAAATTGAAATGATTACTGCTAGGAATGAGCCACGGTGGTAACCTGATTAATTGAAATGATTCAGAAATACTAGAATGCAATAAGTTGGATAAACATGTAGAAAGGGACACAAAGAAGTCAATATGTATTATAGTGCAGTCCCAGCAGGTCTTCCACCAGATATATGATTTCCACGTCCGGCCAATCATCCAAAACTCAAATTCGACAGATCCTACAGCCCATGTACAAATTGGCATGTATTAGAAGGCAGAATATGAACTTCGGCATGGTACGTCTCAGAAGGAAAAAATGTTGTGGAAAACTCAATAGAAGCTGAACCCCATGCCTTACTAAAGGGTGCCGAACTATGCATACAAATGCACCTGCACACAGTAATCAAAGAGAGCATATGCTTAATTCTGATAGGAACTCTTGAAACAATGCAGAAACCTATCATGGGATTTTATAATTACATGGAGAAAATTAATTCAAGCACTCACCCAGATTCCTTGGTGGAAAGTGAGCTTCTGTCGAATACCAAGCAATCAGGTAGCAAACGGATTAGCACAGATGGAGTACTGTAAAGTTACGACACCTAGATCATATCTACCACACCCAATACAAGAGCAATATATTCAAGATCTCATTTTGCAGCTAGAAAAAATATTCAGATACAATATCTCAATGGGATATGCCATGTCCAATCGATCACATTTTGCAGTTAGCTCATTATCATCTGCAACAGCATGCTGGAATGATCAACAGCTAACCTCGACTCAACCAAACCCAAGCTAGAAATTCGTATGACTCTGTGATGTCCTTTGGGCTTGGCTGTGTTTATTTTGGTCTGTTTATAGGTGTGTACCTGAATTTTGGTTTATAAATAGTCTGGTCTTTAGTACTTTTTTTTTTATGTCCATTGGTCATGATGCCTAGTTCCGCTTTAGATGGATTTCTTGGGGAAGGTTGGTTTTGGCTGTTAAGTTCTCTGTTGATTGTTTGTAAGTTAGTCGGGTTCTGTTAATAATATCTATATTAGCTTAAAAAAAAAAAAAAAAACTCAAGAACGACCAAGAAAAGCACAAAAAATTAAACCTCATTAACCCAAAATTATAAAATTAATGCATCTCAAGAAATATTGAACCCACAGATCCTGCGATCAACAAGATCAGTGAAAGCAAGCACTACAGAAATTTGTACCTACTTAGAAAAGCACATGTAAACTAATATACTACGAATCTTATGGAATACATTCACCAACTGTAAAAAAGAACAAATAAACAATGGAAAATCGAATCGTATATTACCTACTTAGGAATGTTTAACACCTTATGTTTCTTACTCCAAGAAACCCGCCTCAATCAACAATCTACAATCTCCAGCCCTCAGATCATCAACTCGAAAGTCTAAGACACAAGTTTTTTGTAAATGCTCAAGTTGGCATAAATCAAACATTGAGAATATGCATAAATCAAACCTAATAAAACCCAATCAAACTCTTAATCAAAATTGCAATCAACCACAATGAAATAGGAAGTATGCCCGGTCCTTATAGCATATGGCAATATTAGTTATTTAAAAAGATGGCTTAGGGGGGAAAATGCCCATCATCCTGATATTCCCTGGCCGTCATATTTCGTTGTGACATTTTCTCAGACACCACTTGCATATCCAAACACAAAGTACATGGAACCACAAAAGTAATGAAAAATGAAAAGAAAGGAAATAGTGGGACGATGTAGTGCATCTACCTAAGAGTGGATGGATGTGGATGTGGATGTGGTGGATACCTGGAAGAGGCCCACCATTGATTGGGATTGTGGCGACAGTGATGATCGAATAGTGGAGGGGAAGGGAAAAGCAGCGAGGAAGTTCACTTTTACAATAGATGAAGATGAATGGAGCAGGTGAAAATGCAGGGAGCAGTGGCAGTGAAACAGCAGGGATGATGATGACAAATGCGACAAAGAGTTTGGATGTGGTCAGAGAGAAAAATAGAACCAAGGCATTTAGCATTCAGCTGTTGAGAGAGAAAAAGGATCCGGTCATTGCTTCTTGGGAGCTCCTTCGTTTTGCCATCTACAAGATTTCTTCAGAAGTTCTTCTGATGGATCTTATATCTGCTCTTCACTATGGAAAAGGTGAGAAGACAAGAGTTGGGTAACGGAGAGGGGAGTTATATGAAAAAAGGTTTTAGGAGTTACGAGGAGAGTGTATGCCAATTTGGTCAAAATCAAATTTGATTTCTCACATGATCCAGTTCGCTACTATCTATATTGTGACTCTCAACAAAATGCAAAACACTAAAAAATCTAGTTTTTAATATAAAAAGACTTGGGTTCCCACCACCTCACCATTTAACTGTCTTATTGCTTAGCTGGTCCTTTGTCAATCCTTAATAGTTGCATTTATATGTTTCATTCATGTCAATCCATGCAACAATAGATTATTTAGTGTCCTCTGACCGTATATTGCCTGTGAAAAAGCCAACTGATATCTCAACTTTCAGGCAAAAACGTTTATCAGGGAGGCAAGAATTAAAGAAATTGTTCATCCAACTAACATGCAGAAGCAATGTGGAGGTTGCATTGGCATGCATTGAGACTATCTATGCAGGAAGTAAGCGTAGGAGACTAGGATCTGGACTCTTTCTCCCTCTCCAATTCCACCATGTTAGGTTTCAATGTTTCCCCCGCCCTACCCCATCCCCCCTCCTCGCACATGCAAGTTTCTCCTCTGTCATCCAACCTGCAAAGCGGCTCAAGCAAAAGAGGACATGTCGATTGTCGTCATTGTAAGACTAAATCTCTTATTGCAGTTTCCTTTTTTATTTGAAAATTTGAAAAAAAAAAAACTTATAGCAGGCAGACGATTTTTTTTTTTTAGTATTTAGGGTTATTGTAATCTTCATTTCCCTTTTAATTTAAAATTTGAAACCCATTTCCATTTACGGAAGATCACATCTATATATAGGAGGGTACTCCAGCTGGCTCCGATTATAATCAGTGTTTATTTCATTCTTCATTCCTCCTCTCATTCACTGTTTTCTTCCTCCTCCTCCCTCCTCTCATTCAATATATCCATGGCTGCCCTTGTTCCAAACCTCTCACCACCTCCCCCAAATCCCATTCGGGATTATTTTGGCAGCAGCCTCGACTGGTAGTCTTGGACTACACCAAAGAGTCTACCAAGATTTTTGCAACACTTTTCGTTTGGAGTTATCCTTTTTTACCTGCAGTTACAAGCAGGTAAAGAGGGGAAGAAAGAGCTCTGGTTCAACGTGGGGCTGTTGCCGGCCACCTTGATATATCTTTGGATATGTGCCGTGCCAACCATAATAGCATGTGTTTGGCACGAGCAGGGAAATCAGTTCATTTCCCAACTTTTCTATAGTTTCTGACTTCCGTACTATTACGAAACCAGACGTAATCAGCCACAGCCACAGCCACTCCAGTTCTAGCTGGATGTAGTGCACCAAACCCAACTGAACCTGAATAACTAGATACAGACCCTAGCTCAGGCGACATAGGTCCAGTCCAACATGGCCCGGATACAGACCCAAGAGGTGTTGCTTGGGTCCCTCGAACCCAATCAGGGACCTAAGCAGCACCTCTTAGGCCTGTATCTGGGCCATGTTGGCCCAGACCTGTGCCCCCAGGCCTTAGCCAGGGTGGACCCAAGCAGCACCTCTTGGGCCTGCATCTGGGCCATGTTGGCCTGGACCTGTGCCCCCAGACCTGACCCAGGGTCTGGCTCCTGTTATTCAGGTCCAGCTGGGCTTGGCGCACTGCAGTTTGCATCCGGCTGGGCTGTGGCTCGGTCTGACCGCGTCTGGTCTCGTAATATTAGGGAAGTAAGAAACCCCAGAAAAGTTGGGAAATCGATTGATTTCACTTCACGTCAAACACAAGCTATTATGGTCGGCACTCCAGATATCAAAAGATACATCAAGGTAGCAAACAATAGCCCCACCTTGAATCAGAGCTGGTTCTTACAGGCAGGTAAAAGAGGATTCTTCCAAAAGAAAAATGTAGCACGAACCTTAGCGGAATCTTGATGTAGTCCATCAGTACCAGCCGAGGAGAGGAGGAGAGGTGGGGATTTGAAGAGGATTTTGGGAGTAATGAGTAGGGGCCATGGCTATATTCAATAATGAGAAAAGGGAGGAAGGAATGGCTATATTTAATGAGGAGAGGGAGGGAGGAAAGAAGCAATGATTATAATCGGAGCCGGAGTATACCCCACCTATATAGAGAGGTGATCTTTCCTAAATGGAAATGGTTTTTAAATCTTAAATTAAAAGGGAAATGAAAACTAGAGTTGCCCTAAAAACCAAAAAAAAAAAAAAAATCATTGCTTCATAAATAGTCTGGTCTTTAGTACTTTTTTTATGTCTGTTGGTCATGATAGCTAGTTCAGCTTTAGATGGATTTCTTGGGGAAGGTTGGTTTTGGCTTTTAAGTTCTCTATTGATTGTTTATATGTTGGTCGGTTCTGTTAATAAAATCTATTAGCTTAAAAAAAAAAAAAAAGAACGATCAAGAAAAGCACATAAACTTAAACCTCATTAACCTGAAATTATAACATTAATGCACCTCAAGGAATATTGAACCCACATATCCTGAGATCATCCAGATCAGTGAAAGCAAGCACTACAAAATTTGCACCTACTTAGAAAAGCACATGTAAACTAATAAACTACGAATCCTATGGAATACATTCACCAACTGTAAAAAAGAACAAATAAACAATGGAAAATCGAATCGGATATTACCAACTTAGGAATGTTTAACACCTTATGTTTCTTACTCTAAGAAACCCTCCTCAATCAACAATCTACAATCTCAAGCCCTCAGATCATGAACTTGAAAGTCTAAGACACATGTTTTCCATAGATGCTCATGTTGCAATAAATCAAACATTGAGAATATGCATAAATCAAACCTAATAAAACCCAATCAAACTATTAATCAGAATTGCAATCAACCACAATGAAATAGGAAATATGCTCGGTCATTATAGCATTTGGCAATATTAGTTATTTAAAAAGATGGCTTAGGGGGGAAAAATGCCCATCATCTTCATATTCCCTGGCCGTCATATTTCGTTGACATTTTCTCAAATACCACTTGCATACCCAAACACAAAGTACATGGATTAAAAAAATAATGACAAATGAAAAGAACATTCGAAAACAGTGGGATTATTGTGCATCTACCTAAGAGTGGATGGATGTGGATGTGGTGGATACCTGGAAGAGGCCCACCATTGTTAGGGTTGTGGTGACAATGATGACCAAGTAGTGGAGGGGAGGGGAAAAGCAGCGAGGAAGCTCACTTTTATAGCAGATGATAATGAATGAAGCATCTGAAAATGCAAGGAGCGGTGGCAGTGAAACAGCAGGGATGATGATGACAAATGCGACGAGGTTGGATGTGATCAGAGAGAAAAATAGAACCAAGGCATTTAGTATTTAGTTGTTGAGAGAGAAGAAGGAATTGGTCGTGGCTTCTTGGGAGCTCCTTTGTTTTGCCATCTACAAGATTTCTTCAATGGTTCTTCTGATGGATCTTATATCTGCACTTCACTATGGAGAAGGTGAGAAGACAAGAGTTGGGGAACAGAGGGGGGGAGTTATGTAAAAAAGGTTTCAAGAGTTACGAGAACAGCGGGTATAAAGAGGAATGTGGAGAGGCATTTGAGCAAGTCTGAACTATGTCAATTTGGTCAAAATCAAATTGAAATAAATCATTTGATTTCTCAATTGATCAAGTTCGCTTCATATATATATATATATATATAAATGGGATCCAAAGACCCCAGAATAGTTAGCTAAGATGTTATGACTTTAACTATCAATATTGTGAGACTCAACAAAAAGCAAAACTCTAAAAAATCTAGTTTTTAATATAAAAAGACTTGGGTTCCCACCACCTCACCATTTAATTGTCTTATTGCTTAGCTGGTCCTTTGTCAATCCTTAATAGTTGCATTTGTATGTTTCATACATGTCAATCCACGCAATAATAGATTATTTATTGTCCTCTGACCGTATATTGCTTGTGAATAAGCCAACTGATATCTCAACTTTTAGGCAAAAACGTTTATCAGGAAGGCAAGAATTAAAGAAATTGTAGATCCAACTATAAAGGCAGGCTAACATGTAGAAGCAATGTGGAGGTTGCGTTGGCATGCATTGAGACTATGTACTTAGGAAGTATGCGTAGGAGACTAGGATCAGGACTCTTTCTCCCTCTACAATTCCACCACGTTAGGTTTCGATGCTTCGCCCGCCCTACCTCATCCCCCGTCCTCGCACATGCGAGTTTCTCATATGTCATCCATCCTGCAAAGCGGCCCAGGCAAAAGAGGAAAGATTGTCGATTGTCATCATTGTAAGACTAAATCTCTGATTGTAGTTTCCTTTTTTATTTGAAAATTTGAAAAAAAAAAATTATAACAGGGAGATGATTTTTTTTAGTATTTAGGGTTACTGTAATCTTCCTTTCCCTTTTAATTTAAATTTTGAAACTCATTTCCATTTACGGAAGATCACATCTGTATATAGGAGGGTACTCCGGTTGGCTCCGATTATAATCAGTGTTTATTTCCTTCTTCCTTCCTCTACCTCCCTCCTCTCATTCAATATATCCATGGCTGCCCATGTTCAGAACCTTCAAAACCTCCCACCACCTCCCCCAAATCTCATTCGGGATTATCTTGGCCAACAGCCTCGGCTGGTACTCTTGGACTACATCAAGAGTCCACCGAGATTTTTGTTACACTTTTCATTCGGAGTTATCCTTTTTTACCTGCAGTTAAAGCAGGTAAAGAAGGAAAGAACCAGCTCTGGTTCACGGTGGGACTATTACCGGCCCACCTTGACATATCTTTTGATATGTGCCGTGCCAACAATAATAGCATTTGTTTGGCGCGAGTAGGGGAATCAATCAATTTCCCAACTTTTATGCGGTTTCTGGCTTCCCTACTATTACGAAACCGGACGCGATCAACCATAGCCACTCCAGCTCTAGATGGATGCAATGCACCAAACCCAGCTCAACCTGAATAACCAGATCCAAACCCTAGCTCAGGCGGCATAGGTCCAGTCTAACATGCCCGGATACATACCCAAGAGATGCTGCTTGGGTCCCTCAAACCCGTATCTGGGCCATGCTGGCCTAGACCTGTGCCCCCAGGCATTAGCCAAGGTCTGGCTCCAATTATTTAGGTCCAGCTAGGCTCGATGCACTGCATGATCTGCATCCGGCTGTGTTGTGGCTCGATCTGACCGCGTCTGGTCTCGTAATATTAGGGTAGCAAGAAACCCCAGAAAAGTTGAAAAATCGATTGATTCCCATCGCGCCAAACACATGATATTATAGTCGGCACACTAGATATCAAAAGATACATCAGCCCCACCTTGAAATATAGCAGGTTCTTTCCTTCATTACATGCCTGTAACTGCAGGTAAAAGAGCATTCCTCTAAAAGAAAAATATAGCACAAACCTTAGTGAACTCTTGATGTAGTCCATCAGTACTAGATGAGCAACTGGCCAAAATAATCGCGAATGAGATTTGAGAGAGGTGGGGGTTTGAAGAGGATTTTGGGATTTATGAGTAGGGACCATGGCTATATTCAATAATGATAGAATGGAGGAAGGAATGGCTATATTCAATGAGAACATGGAGGAAGGAATGGCTATATTCAATGAGAACATGGAGGAAGGAAGGAAGGAACGACTATAATCGGAGCCGGAGTATACCCCTCCTATATAGAGAGGTGACCTTTCGTAAATAGATGGTTTTTAAATCTTAAATTAAAAGGGAAAGGAGAAGTAGAGTTGCCCTAAATACAAAAAAAAAAAAAAAAAAATTGCTTCTTAAATAGTCTGGTCTTTAGTACTTTTTTATGTCTGTTGGTCATGATAGCTAGTTCAGCTTTAGATGGATTTCTTGGGGAAGGTTGGTTTTGGCCGTTAAGTTCTCTATTGATTGTTTGTATGTTCGTCGGTTCTGTTAATAATATATATTAGCAAAAAAAAAAAACCTCAAGAATGATCAAGAAAAGCACATAAACTTAAACCTCATTAACCTGAAATTATAACATTAATGCACCTCAAGAAATATTGAACCCACATATCCTGAGATCAACCAGATCATTGAAAGCAAGCACTACAGAAATTTGTACCTACTTAGAAAAGCACATGTAAACTAATATACTACGAATCTTATGAAATACATTCACCAACTATAAAAAAGAACAAATAAACAATGGAAAAACTGAATGGCATATTACCTACTTAGGAATGAGTTAACTCCTTATGTTTCTTACTCCAAGAAACCATCCTCAATCAACAATCTCCAGCCCTTAGATCATGAACTCGAAAGTCTAAGACACAAGTTTTCCGTAGATGCTCATGTTGGCATAAATCAAACATTGAGAATATGCATAAATCAAACTCTTAATCAGAATTGCAATCAACCACAATGAAATAGGAAGAATGCCCGGTCATTATAGCATTTGGCAATATTAGTTATTTAAAAAGATGGCTTCGCGGGGGGGGTGGGGGGGGGGGGGGGGGGGGGGGGGGGGGGGGGGGGGGTGTGTGTGTGTGTGTGTGTGTGTGTGTGTGTGTGTGTGTGGTTGGGGGTGGTTAATGCCCATCACCCAGATATTCCCTGGCCGTCATATTTCGTTGTGACATTTTCTCAAATACCACTTGCATATCCAAACACAAAGTACATGGAACCAAAAAAAATAATGAAAAATGAGAAGAACATTCGGAAATAGTGGGAGGATGTAGTGCATCTACCTAAGAGTGGATGGATGTGGATGTGGATACCTAGAAGAGGCCCACCATTGATTGGGGTTGTGGCGACTGTGATGATCGAATGGTGGAGAAGAGGGGAAAAGCAGCGAGGCAGTTCACTTTTACAACAGATGATGATGAATGGAGCAGGTGAAACAACAGGGATGATGATGACAAATGTGACAAAGAGGTTGGATGTGGTGAGAGAGAAAAATAGAACCGTGGCATTTAACATTCAACTGTTGAGAGGGAAGAAGGATTTGGTCATGGCTTCTTGGGAGCTCCTTCGTTTTGCCATCTACAAGATTTATTCAGAAGTTCTTCTGATGGATCTTATATCTGCTCTTCACTATGGAGAAGGTGAGAAGACAAGAGTTGGGTAACGGATAGGGGAGTTATGTGAAAAAAGGTTTCAGGAGTTACGAGGAGAGAGAGTATAAAGAGGAATGTGCAGAGGCATTTGAGCGAGTCTGAACTTTGTCAATTTGGTCAAAATCAAATTGAAATAAATCATTTGATTTCTCAATTGATCCAGTTCGCTTCATATATATATATATATATATACACACACACACACGCACAAGAACCCGTGCTGCATGAGTAACTCCATATAATGCAAACCAAATATTCATTGACCGTACCTAGTTTCGCAATTGATAACAGGTAGATTAGAAAGCAAATAAGAGGATTGATGTTAGAAAATGTAAAAATAGAAAGAAATGGGAGCACAAGATGTGGGCAGAAAGCCCCTTTTGCAAGGAAAAATTTGTAGCTTAGCTTACAAGAGATCTGTTGACAAGTTCAATGCCTTCTAGCATACACCACTGTTTTAGGCAGGGTCATCAACAAAAAAGAGAAGATAAACATTGGAATGTATGTTTTACAACCACTTAAAAAAAGATAAGGTTAAGACAATAAGCATTAACCAATAGATGGCAGATTAGTTGGTTTACAATTCTTTTAGTGAAGCATGGTCAGAAACCCAATATGAGACACCCAGATCAAATTTACCATACGTAAATGCTACTATCCCTTCCATTCCATTCCTGCCTCAATTGTTTGGTCCGCCTCTTAACAGGGTTGTCATGCTCGATTCATCGTCAAAATTGCAGGCCTAATCCAGAGCTCTCCAATGTGATTACAAATCAAATGTGATTGTAAGCAGTGTTGTAAAAATCGGCCTAGGCGGCCCTCACCGCCGCAACTAAGGGCTAGGCGAGGCCAAAAATCGGGTGTACTGATTAATCCGACTAATCCCGCCTAATTCCGATTAATCCGACTAATCCGCCTAGTGGGCTTCGGTCAATCCGGCCCATAACTTAAAATTTTTAAAAGCTGAAAATGGTCCAGCCCAGCCCAACAGGTTAATGGGCTTAAGTCATAAAAGCTGAAAATGGTCCAGCCCAGCCCAGCCCAGCACTTATCATATATCGTGCCCTAACTCTGAGTCAGAAACGAAACGAAGAAAAAAAAAGGAGAAACGGCGGAAGAAGAAGAAGAAGAAGAAGAAGAGGAAGGAGGAGGAGGAAAACGGTCCAGTGGCTCAAGCCAAACTCTGCTGTTCATCTTGTTTCTTCACACCGCTGCGCAGGTACTGTTTTTTTCTTTTTCTTTTCTTCTTCACTGCTGTTCCACTGCTGGCTGCTGCTTCTTTCTTTCCTTCTACTGCTGCTTTTCATTTTTTTCCCTTCCATTGCTGCTACAGTGCTGCTGCTTTCTTTCTTTTCGTTTTTTTCTTCACACCGGCACTGCTGTGTTTTTTTCTTCACACCGGCACTGTTGCCTTCTGCTGCTATTTTTTTTTTTGGCTGCTGCTTTTGTTAATTTTGCTCTTCTACTCTTTTGCATGTTGTTTTGCTGCTGCGTTTTTTCATGCTGCTTTTTTGTTTTTTTTTTTTTGCTCTGTTCTTGTTTCGCTGCTGGCCTGCTGTTTTTTCAGCTGCTGTTTTTTTTTTTTTTTGCTCTATTGTTGTTTTGCTGCTGGTCTGCTGCTGTTTTTTTTTTTTTTTTTGCTCTGCTTTGCTCTTCTGCATGTTGTTTTGCTGTTGCTGTTTTTCTGCTCTTCTGCATGTCAACTAAGTAGAGATGTGTTTTTTAAAATGCATCAACTAAACATTGATGTCTATTATATTGTTGCATATATGTGATGACTAGTGTTCTAAAATTCTATGAAAAATAGTTGATTTCATCAAAAACGCCTAATCCGATTAATCCCTGATTAATCCCCGCCTAGTCAATTAATCCCTAGTCCATGCCCACCGCCTAGCGTCCGCCTAGCGATTTTTACAACATTGATTGTAAGATTGATTGACATTGTTAGTTATTACAAGTAACTTTAAAAAATACTTCTTTAGACCTCTATACAATGTACCCATGCTTGTGAGATTTCTCCAGGGTAGCCACACTAGGACAATTATATCTAGAAACCATCTCTTCAAATGACCAAACTTCTACCACCATAGCATAAAAACCAGTCCAGAGCACTTGTGTCCTGAAATTATAAAATGACCATTTGTTCTTCTAAAGGGAGATGTTATTTCAAGAGCAAATTGAAATACAAAGGTTATATGGTAAATAGGAGCGCAAAAAATTACGATTGGCTGGCATTTGGAATCAAGTGCAAAAGAGATATGATATTTACAGAAAAGAGAGATATTGCCTAGGAGCTGAACAGAGCCTTGTTAAAGACACAGTAGGGAAGATTCCTTGAGGCCATCAATATTAAATATTTTTCAAAGGAGGATTGCACTTTAATGCCCTGCTTTTTCTTATAGTTCTTGAAATTGATGCGTTCTTGTTTTACCTCAAGACGTACCTCTCATACGATAATATATGTTGCCTCAGTTAATTGTCCAGCTTGCGAGGAGATGGATTATGAAATCACCCAAGACATAGAACCTGAAAGGAGATAAAGCTAAATAAGGTCATTAATTACATTTTCACAACTTTCCTTGACAGCTTATTGAAAAAGAAAGCTACGATTCCTTGATACCATGACATTAAAAAATTTACCCAGATACATGGATTAATTAAATCAGAATATGACGAATCATATAAATAAAATCAACTCAGGCTTCAAATTGACCACTGGTTCTCAATTACAAATTTTAATTTCCATGTATACAGAGAGTATTATAATATGGAGACATCAACCTACTGTGATTGTATGATAACTATCATAGAAATTTAGGAAAAACGAGGATGCCACAATCTTTCATCCCACAAAAAGATGCAGTTTAGCAACTGAATACTCCTGTTCAGTAGGTGGAGTTTGACGATACAATCATCTGCACGAAGATTGTAACTTATTTCATTTTTGGAAGAAACGTCTATATTAAAGATCAATTTCCTTTTTATACGTCTATGTAATTTGAAGGTCTATATTATTTCATTTCAATCATATTGTCATTTCATTTCAATCATATTGTCATTTCAATTATATTTTTCTGAAGCAAGTAAAGACCAATTGCCTTTCTAAACGTATATGTAATTTAAAAGGTAGAATGGAATCCACCAGATGAGACATGCACATGATTTAAAAAATAAATAAACTTATACCAAGTTGTAAATTGGTATTGCAGGCCATGGACCTCAGAATGAAAACATGGATCAATTGTACTATGTCAGCAAAAGCATAACACACATCATCATCTGAAGCATGTATATCATCTAATAACTATTAGTTGGTGAATGAGGGAAAATATTGCCATATAAACAACATATACGGATGTTAATTTGTGGGCAGCATATGATGAAAATGGGATTAACCAAAATAAAAGGGTGTACTGACTCAATAGTAGCCTCTATATCTATCTTCATCGCAAGAACTCAATATTATAGAAATCTCTTCTAAGTTTACACGTAGCAGAGAGAATCTGATGGAATCTGTAGTCTGTCATTTCTCAATCGTCTCAGTAGTACACCGCTCTGTCTATATAGCCCGACTAATATCTGTTAAAGTGTTTAGTTAAGAACAGAACCATACAATGACAATCACATGATTCAACTGTTATAACCACCAATAAGACCAACAACTCTCTAACTCAGTGTATCACCCTTAAACACAAACCATCTGCCATTTATAGCTACAACTATTTTCACTTGAGATTGGCTATTAACCCCACCCCCCCCCCCCCCCCCCCCCCCTCTTTTTTCGCTATGGGGACGGTTTACCATCATTAGCTTGACAATTCGATGATATTATACCGGTTTCATTTCTTTGATTAGCAATTACTATAACACTCTCAATGATGAATAGAATAAGAAATATTAATGAGGCAGGGATGCATAGATCAAAGCACCCAATTAAAACAATACAGAATAGCTGTAAAGTGTTGTTTAGGCATCCAACATAGTTCCTTACTCATCATCAAACACCCAATTAATATGTCATCATGCATTGATAAAGATGTCTATCTTAGAAAGTACAACAGGTATTAACATTTTCCCTGTTAAAGACTACAACATAACTAACAGAGAAATATGATGATGGATCAAAGATAGACAAAGAAAATCAAAGATAGACAAAGTTAGAGACATAGGTAGAAAAAGGGAACAAAAAACCCTAAACTTACCAGAGAGAAAGGTGGCGATGGTGAATAGTATGTCCTGTGATCATGTGATCAAGAATCAAACGTTTGCTCAGATTAATTCATTAAGGACTGCTCGATAAAAACCAAAATCAGCAATAAGAGGTTGGGAAAACCCTATACTTACCAGAGAGAGAGTTGTCGATGGCGAAGAGTCCGACCATTGATCAAGAAACGAAAGGATGTTTTTGTTTTTTTTTCTTGAGAACCGTTTTATTAGTCAAAATGAGATAGAGAGTGGTCAAAATAGGACGGAAAAACCTCCCAGCTTAATAATGGGATCCAAAGACCCCAGAACAGTTGGAAGGGCCGGTTTCCCGCCCGAGCCAAAAGCAGCAGGCAATAATTGTGGGCAGAGCACAATAGCACATAAACACAAATAAAGGAAAAAAAAACAGGCAGCCGCCCGAGCTTGAACCATCCTTTTTTTTCCCAGCTTCTAATTGTAAGAAAAAAAATACCTACTCCAGCAAAGTGAAAGTGGAATCTTGGGGGGTGTTTGATATACTCCTTGAGGACTAGAAGATGTATTTGGCCGAAATAACCCTGACGAGCTTTGGGATTTTGGGGGAGGTGGGGGATTTTGGAGAGCTCCAACACCAACAGAGCCGCCACCATGGGCAGTGGCGGACCCAGGATTTTTGTTTAGGTGGGGCTAAACTTTGGTTAGGTTTTTTCACATTGACAATAGCAAAAGAGAAAATGTATTTACCATTTAAATAAACACAAAATATTTATCTACATCAACTAACATATATTTTTTGTTCGAAATGATGACTATATTCATTTCTCCAGAATTTACAGTATAAGAGAAGTATACTGAAAACAAAAAAGCCCCCAAAATATATGGGCAATCCAATCATCTCCAAAAAGAAAGGGTTGACATCAATTGATATACAACTACAACAATAATAAAGAAACTCTAAAGAAGTAATAAACATTATCATGATAAATTAGTATCTCTTTGTACTTTCCTTATGCTCCATACAGTTCCTTTATCATATGAATCCAAATGAGAGCACCTATATGAATCCAAATGAGAGCACCTGTATTTATAAATGAACATCTTCAGCATGATAGGTAGCATCTGCCGTCTCCCATGAATCAGCACCAGCCTAATTCAAACCCATTTAGAATGTATGATGTATCTAATGTTAAAGCAAAATAAAATTGTATAATTAACTACCACATTCTTTGATGCCATTAAATTTAGATCATAATTTATTGCCCAACCCTTATCCATGATTGACAAACCTCACTCATTCATAGATTAAACGAGAACACAAGATCCAAAAAAAAAAAACCAAAAATCAAGTAATGTAGTAAAGAGAATGGTTGTTGAGTTTTATTTTTATTTTTTAGTCCTGTGTATTTAAAACCTAAAGACTTTGGGCTATTTTTATTGTTATTTCTATGTAAAAAAAATATTTAATAGGCCATGATCAAGAGGAATGGTGAATTTGTAAATTTCTACTTTGTATTTAATGTTGTTATCTTGGATTAACCATCTGCTTATTATTTTTTTATGAAAAATATTAAATACTCATGGTCGGTTAATATCCAATTACAAAAGCCATTTCATGGCACTGAGAGTCTGAGACTTATCTGGTTTTGTGTGCACTTGAACATTTCTAAGTCTATTGCCCAGAAATTATATATAATTCTGATTTCATGCAATTCTTTTAAAAGTGAAAGTGCAGATGCATGTGCCCAAGTCTGCAGTGAAGCAAGGCAAAAGACAAGATACTGGATATACATCTAGTAGAGTAAGCAAAAGAAATACCAAATCTAGTTACTGTCAGAAATACTTAAAGATAAGTCAAAAACAAAACCAAAAACAAATTGGAAGAATATGGACTAACAATCTAACATGCTAAGCCCTTAAGTAACATAACCCTAACCCAAACCATCAAACATCAACAAAAAAAAAAAAAAAAAAAAAACTTCTCTGTCACAAATCACACTCATTCATAAGATTAAACAAGAACACAAGATAAAAAAAAAAAAGCCCAAAATCAGGTAATGTAATAAAGAGAACCATAATTAAAAAGCCCTAAAGCAACATAACCATCAAACATAAATTATAAAAAAAGAAAAACAGAACCCTAACTTCTCTATGCAATGCCTAAAATAATGAATGGAATCGTTATTCATAGAAGATAGGGAGAGAGAGAGAGAGAGAGGCGACGATGACATAGAAGTACCATTAAAAATACTAAAAGAGAGAGACAGAGACTCGACAGAGAAACGCAGAGGGAGAGTGAGGGACAGAGAGAGAGGCGACAGATAGATTTACCTGAAGCTGAAGAACGATTGTCACAGCCTCACAAGCATCCGACGAGAAGCATTCGTGCACTCGAAGGAGAGGAGCAAGCCAAGAAGGGTTAGGGGCTGGCTGAGGTCGAAAGGAGTGAAGAACAGAAGTAGGGTTTTATTTTCATCCATCCTCCTCTGGCCATGGGAGGCCATTTCCAGTGAAAGGGGCTATTGGAGGGACGAAGGAAGAGAGGAGTTTTGCTATATAATTGGAGTTGGCTACCCTATAATATCTGATATACAGAGGTGAGACCCCTTTCTTCCCAGAAATGATAAAGTTTTCAAAACTTAAAATAAAGAAGGAAATGAAGGGTGACAGTTTCCGTAAATAAAAAAAAAAGATGATGATCTTCCCGCCACGAAGAGTTTTTCAAATTTTAAGACAAAGAAGGAAACTGCAATAAGCGATTTAATCTTGCAGGATGACAGAGGGTCACAATTTTCTTTCTTTGCCTCTGCCGCGTCTCTCTCCCTCTCGGGCCTCTCCTCACTTTCCCTGTTTACCGTTTTATCCCTTCACTTCACATGATTTCATCTACGTGTGGACCATGTAAGATGGTTTGCACATTCAATGGGCCCGCCCACCCCCAGTTGAAACTTTGAAGGGTTGGGATTTATTTATTTTTTTAAATTATAACTAGCAACAAAAGGCAGGGAAATTTTAGTTTTTAATTAGAAATATTTTTTATAAAAGAATTAGCAACAAAAAGAAACCTTTGTTTTGAATCAAAATATTTATCCGAAAGAAAAATAAATAAAACTTTAAATCAACTATATAATGAGAAGTAGCTTATCGCTTAAAGTTAGATTAGAACTCCAAATATGTAATTGTTTATAATATGTTTTTATATATATTTCTTTTATTTAGACCAAGGTTATAATTTTCTTAAATAATCAGATTTAATAAAAAATCTCATAAAAAATCAAAGTTTATTTTTTAAATGTTAGATTATATTATAAATCCTTGCCTAATATATCATCTTTCTTAGTTTCACTCCAACAAGTATTTCTATTATCTCTAAAAAGAGAGAATTGATTGTCCAATTTACAATAACCCCAATCAGTCCGTTACCATCAAGAGAAACTTAACACCAAAAGACACTTTGATTTTCTCTTCTAAATATGTTTAAGAGATCCACTCTAAATAGCAATGTGATGGCCAGTTTTGCAAGTGTGGTCCATCTGGAGTGCATCTGTGCTATTCCATCGAATTGTAGCCTCACGCTTGGCATAAAAAATGCCATATCTGAGACCAATTGATATATTTGCGATTCAATTCATAATATGTAAATTCATGCCACAATGGTTGCCTCACAAGTCTCATACCATTCAACCATCGAAGCAAAAAATTCATAACATGTGAATAAAAAACTGTAAATATCAAATGTGAGCTAATCATTCGTTTATAGTTTATACCGATTCTAACTAATTGGTCAATAAAGAGAGTACCAATTTCATGCCAATATCATCATATAGGCCACCTGCAATCTTATAACCAGTATTAATGGTATATGCAAATCAGTATTTTGTGGTGTACACGGTCCACACCCAATCAAATTTTGTGTGTGAGAGAGAGAGGCAGCGCCCGTGTTTTTAATTTATCTGTTATATCTGTGTATGAAACTATGAATGTGTACAAAGGAACAGGTCCCATATTTGGTTGGGGGGATCCGTTTCCGCGTACAAAACCTCTCAAATAACCAGTCAGCAGTTGGACAAGACCATTGCTACAGTTGGCATGCTGGGCAAGAGAGAGCTCACAAGTCACAATCGGAACAGAAAGCTCACAAGTCACAATCGGATCAGAGGTTCTTGACGAGGCAGATATATTCGCATGATTCTATTCTCACCCACCCCACTACCTATCTGCACCCAGCCTATAGGCTATGCCTACTTAATCTAAGTGAAAAAGCAACCTGCATGGCCCTTTTTATAATTAGCCGTTGTCTTGTTATGAATGCATATACTGCAAATACATAAATGCATGTTGGTAGTATAGTACTTGGCATATGTTTTTTTTTTTTTTTGAAAGTACTGGGCATGTGTTAAAAGCACAATAACTGCCTTGGGTTTGGGGCCCACGTTGTGGTGTGAATTATGGTTGTGATTGGAAATTTGGGTGACGGATGGATGGACACAGGCGGGGCATGTGGGTATGGATCTCTGGTGAATGTGAGACCATTGAGGGCACGTGTGGGGGCAGTGAGCCCGGTAGAATGGAGAAGGGTGTGGCGCCTGCTACAAGGTGAGGTGCTCGGACGAGGCCATCTGTTCTACTACGTTCATCCCCTTCAATTCCGCCGCCTACTCAGCCCTCCCTTTTCCGACCTATAGTCCTTAGTTTGAGTCTTGGCACATACCATAATTAATTTTTACCCCATCATTAAAAATACACGGATCACATTGGGTTCAAAAAGTGTGCTTTATATCTGGCCCGACCTAATTTACCCCGACCTGACCCGTTTGCTAGGGTCAAACTAAATTAAATTGGATGAGTCAAAATCAATTGGAGCGAATTGGAATTAATTTCAATTTGAAATCACTTTGCTTCATATATAAATAATTGCTTATGTTATTGAATTGATTATGGATTTTTTCATTTTTATGTTTTATTTCTATGTGTTTTCAAATTTCATTAGATTTTATTCATAGTTTATATCGTTTGTTTGTTTTCATTTTATTTTTTAGTTTTCTTGATCATTAATCTTCAATTTTCAGAGGCTTGTGTTTATTTTAAAATTATATTATATTAGGTTTTCAGTTCTAATGGACTTCTTTTTCTTTCCACTCTCTCATACTAAAACCTTTTGCATTTAATTTTAAAAAAATTATTCATAAAGTTTTTTTTATTAATTTTAATATTTGATTATTTCAATACGGGCATGTTTTTCTAGTTATAATTAAATAAACAACCACTGGTGTGGACCAACCATCTTGTGGGCCTCAATTTTGCTTTTATATTTCTATAAACCGTGTCTTTGATTCCCTTCCACACACACATACAAAATTAAAATGAAGATGAACTACTTTGACTGTTGTATGTATGGTGTGGATCTTGATTGTCATATTTTTTTGTTCTTGTTTGGTTGCACAGTTGTTGAATTTCTTACTTTGACCTTTTGTATGTGGGGAAATTATATTGGTGAAGTATCCTCATGAGCATGTTCAAGTGGGGATATAATTTCGTTATGAGTGCTAATGAGATGACAAAGTTGTGGAAAGATTATATCCAAAGAAATCCCCCCGTTAAAAATATAAGCCTTAGCAAGATCATGCAACGCTGATTTGGAAGACATAATTACTACTTAATTCAAAAATAGGTTCAGATACCACTTACCGTTAAAGGAAAAAATCACCCTTTTTTTTAAATCGGTGGATCGTCTTCCTTTTTTTGATATTACGTAATCTACTCGCAATGATTCCACAGAACCAAACTGTTTGTCGATCGGAATCTGGATGCTCAAGATATTGCAGTACAAAGGTTTGACGGTCGAAAAATCTCCCTGCCTGCGTGAGCAATCTGCTGACGTCTTACCTGCCAGTCGCCTGCGTCAGCACGTGTACCAGCGCCTACTGATGTGGGCCGGGTTAATCTCGGTCGGGTTGGATCTTGATATGACCCAACCTGTAAGGGGGTGTTTGGCACTTTACTTTGTTGAAGTGAAGTGAGGTGAATCAAGACAATAAAGTACAACGGGTCATATCAAACCCTCTTTTTCCACAAAAAAAAAAAGGTCAATAAAGCAACCTTTTTTCCACTAAAATACAAAAAAAAAATTCACATTTCTATATAAAAAGATTCTATATCAAACAATTAAAAACAAAATATCATCATAACACCTTATTTTTTATTCTCTTTTAATTTGATGTTTCATCTGAACATACTTCAATTCACCACACATCTAAACAGACCCTAAATAAAAAAAGACAAAGGTGATTGCCTCTCTTTTCCTACACGCGTCTCGGGGAGAAGATGATGATGAAACCAACAACTGCTTCCACTAAGTCCATTCCAATGCACGGCAAACAAGGCTAGATGTGGAAAATTATATTGGTTGAGGTAAGACAAAATGTACACAGATGAAATTATCGGTATATTTAGCCACACCCTTTGCAATAATGTAATATGAGAAAAGCTGATTCTGACTCACCCACAAGAGGAGACTTGACAGTTCACACACAAAAGGACTCTGATAACAGGATAGGGAGAAAGAAGTTTTGCACCTTACCACTGTGAGATTTTGAGCTTTAAATATGTATCTTGTTTTTTTGGTAAAAACTAAATCTGTATCTTGACATATCTCCACTTACGAAAACTTTAGAAACATTAATTTCAATGCCAAACACCTTCATAGCTTTGGATGGTTACTTGTATTTTCGATTATTGATTGATATTGATGGGTTGGTCTTGATATGCTCTTTTCTCTTAATCTCAATTTTCAATTTTAATTGCAAATGGACCCCACCTAACAATGGTACCTGTGAAGTTTAAAACCGCTGACTGTCCTTTTATTATACCTGGCTTAAGGGCAGTCCGGGGTTCAGTCCTTAATCAATGTCAACACAGAGAGTAATTTTCTTTAAAATGTTTCAAATTGTACGGATTGCTTGTTCTTTAGCTTTATGTTTTCTTCTGCCCTTGGGGCTAATGGAATATACTAATTCAAACCCCAAAAAGATTTAAAAAAAGGAAACTAGAAACATGTCTTCGTTGAATTTAATTAAACCCACCTACAGATTTTATTACATAGCTGCAGTGAGCTAAACCAGTTTTCTAACTAATAGTTTTGGCTGATGCTGTCGGTCGATCATACCCACAGGCCAAGGGTCAAACTAGCAATTAGGAGGTGGCTAATTTTCACTAATGTGGCCAGTTTTTATGGTTTTGATAGCTTGCTGTGCAGTTTTATTTATATATTGCTGTTTTATTATTTATTTTTTTCAGAGCGAGAAAAGATTTTCCTAGGATATGCTTGGACGAGAAGAAAAGGTGGAGAATCAACAACTTTCTCCATTTTTTTTCAAATATATTCTTTTTTGAGGATTTTATCAAAAAAGAAAATAAATTAGATGGACATTAGACTAAAAAGTTCAGTTTAACTTCCCTCCAAGGAAACGGTCTTCGCGTGAAGCAAAGAGCGACAACTATTGCAATGCATTATTTTAAGGAAATGACATGTGAATTAGTTTTGGAGTTTGCAATGAGTGAAATTTATCTCCAAGATTGGATGGTGATGGGACCTAGCCTGGCACCTACTAAACAAATCCATGCCAATGAGGCTCCACAGTCCAATGTTAATGACTGGTGTGTAGACATAGTGGATGCTTGCAGGAGGAAAAAATTCCATCTGACATTCCATTGAAGTTTTAGGAGGTGAAGTATAAGTAACAAAAGGTTTACGTATTCAAACTCCTATGGACTATTTCATGGACAAACTTCATGATTTAAGGTTCATATTATCTAATTATAAAATTTGTCCATGGGATTATCCATGTAGCATCACTCTGTAAGTAATGTTCCTTTCTTTTCCCAGAAAGTCTACATGAACTAACTCATTGAGTTAATCCATGGACTACCTATAGGGCATATAAGGACGACTTAGATAGTAGGCTTAACTTGCATTCCATAGGGAGGCGTATGCCTTAAAACTACGCCAACACGTGATCAAGTTATGCTCATTATGAATAAGCATTACCATTATAAAATAAAGATCAAATTGCCGATGGAGGTGTTCCTTAAAAAAGTTTAAAACATGAAAGGGGTCCCATTAATATCCGATCTTTGATCATAATTCATCAACAGCAAACAATGGTGGTGTTTAACAAGACCTGATCATTTCTCATTTTGTTGAGAGAGATGGTAAAAGACTAAAAGTTCAACATCTTGTGTAGGCAGCATGCAAAAATCTAACGGCATTACAGATATCAAATTAGTCAAATGGATTAAGTAGAGATCCTTATCAGCTGAGCAGCTGTCACATCCCAAAAAAAAAAGAATCGGGAAAAACGTGAGAAATAAATCAAATTTAAATTTTCTGTATTTAATACAACACAAGCTTCCAAAAGTGGACCCACATAAAATTTCAACCCGTGGTGAGTTAAAATAAATTTCATTAAATTCAGCGGAAGCTTTATTCAATTGGTATTCAAAGTTTTATAAATGAGACCCAACACAAAATCAGATAAACATTAATAGTTCAAATTGCAGAATAAGTTAAACAATTTCTAAAAGAAGTCCAATCATTAAAAGAAAGTTCATCTAAAGATTTATAAGATGACGTTCACTCTTATGCTGACTCAGACGGTTCCAAAGCCATCTCCGGCATTCCACTCGGGTTCGTCGGTTGGCTCAAACGCTTGATCCTCCTCCGTTTCCTCGGTAAAGTAGGCTCGGTACTTATGCACAAAATATTACAAAGTAAATAGCAAGAATATGATCGTAATTTGAAATTAAAATATGATATCAAGATGAGTATAGACAAGTGAGATCATATAGAAGCAAGGATAATAATAATAACAAAAACGAACGTATGACATAAATCCAAGTGATACAAATGAGCAATATAGAAATCACATGGTGACAAATGTCCCCGTTGTAGGTGGTCAGCCCTAAATAATTTGGAAAAGCCCGTCCATAACGTCGGTAGTCATAAACCGATTAAAGTGTGAGGATAATCTATCCATAATTCAAAGCGGATATAAGTGATCCGGTAACATCGGTGCTCAATCGTCCATATATCGATCTGCAGTCGTCTATAAATGACCCACATACATAATAGACCCGATTAATAATGCTCCGGCCCAAGAGTCCTAAGTCAAATGAAGTACTATCCATTTCACATTTCATATCATAGTCAAATCATTACATATAAATTGTCAAGCCACCTCAATATCCATAAACAACACAATAGAATATGCATCTAAATGAATACATAACATAAACCAAGATATGCATGCAAATTTGAAGGTCAAGACATAAATACAAACCAACCTAAAGTTAGAAGTATATTCATATACCCTTCAACACACAACGATCAACACCGATGAGTTAGGGGAGTTATATCTCTCAAAATTCATGGTGCATAGACCCAATGAAGGGTTCCCAATAGATATGTAATGACCCTTTATCGCTAGAGTTTATGAAAGGCATACCAGGTATTTGAATCCTACAGTCAATAAGACACCGTACGCTCAAAGACGGTTCTTATGTAAGGTCTAGGTTGATAATTAAGGTTATTAAATCCAGATAAGGTCCTGTACACGATTCCACAGTTCCCCAAAATGATATAGAGCCAAAACAATCGAAGAAGAATCACAAATTGCCAAAGTACACTGAACGTTTGAACGGTCGAGTCGAGGGCAACGTTCGAACGTTCGGTGCCTCGGGTTTTTGGCTAAGGGGCTAAGAGACTCAAACGTTCGAATGTTTGAAGAGAACGTTCGACGTCTCTGCCTTTTGGCCCAGACGATCGTGGATTCGCACGTCCGACGTTCAATGGCAACATTTAAACGTTCGACGTCCATAACGTTGGCCGAGTTCGTGCACAGACGCAGAGATTAGGGATTTTTCCCCTTTTTCATTCATTTTCCTCCCTGTACCAAAAGAGAGTTCCATCCACCAAAAGTACATCAAAAGGTCATATTTAATTGAAAATGAATGAAAACCACAATTCCATTATCCAACACCAAATAACCCAAAACCATTAGAAAACCCTAATCCACCATTACCATTTAAAATGGGCAATTAAACAAACCTATATGCACATTAACAGGAATCAAAGATCAAACACATATTCAATAACAAATCATGATAATGTACCTGCCTTTATTCGAAGTTATGAAAAGTGCAATAGGGTTCTTAACCAACACCCAATTCGATATTACAACGATACTCGAGCACAATCCTAACACCAATTTGACATAGAAGATGAGAAAGAAATGCTCAAATGAGAAAATATATGGTAATCTTACCCAAAACCCACCATTGAAAAGGATGAGAAGGTAACCCTACAGTAGAGATTTACTCTTGGGCATGTTTGGGAACTCTACTGGTAGAGTTAAAGTTGAGTAGATCCCCATTTTCCCAAAAAAACTCCCACCAAAAGCACTTTATCTCAAACTTCCCACTATATTTAAAAAAAAAAAGTCAAAAAGTAACCACTAAAAGATAAAAAAACTCCCCTTTTCAATAAAAAAAACCAAAAAGATTCCTCCTCAAATAACTAAAAATAAAATACCATATAACTCATTTATATTTTATTATTTCTTCAAAATAACATTCACTCCACTCAACTCTACAAGTAAAGCCCCCAAACAGGGCCTAAATGATTTGAGGAGAGGGTTACATGAGATAAGAAAGTTGAGCGAAGAATGATGGTATCCTCTGATTGCAATTCCAATAACTGGATCCGATAGTTGCAATGGCTTGGGAAGTTGAAAGAGGAGGAAGGATAAGAACCGGAAGGAGTTACAGAAAAGAAGTGGGCAAAGATAAGTATGTGCGGTTCTTTAAACTAGGGGTTTGGTTAATAGAGTTAATATTCCCTGGGCTTAAGTTAATGGGTTAAACTGCAGGACATGTCATCTACCCAGTGGCGCAACTCACCGAACCCAGAATCCAAGCTAACGTGTACCACACTTAACTCTAACAACTTAATTAACTAAAATACATTTATTTAAAATAATAATAATATTTTAATAAAAATATAATTAGTGGGGCAGGAACCTTACAGCAGCAATAAAGGCACTGGCTAAGAGGAGACCTAAACCTTCTGCACAGGACCAGCTAAGAGATCGGGCGATGAAAATGAGGGCTTGGCTTGCAATACTTACCTGAAGGTACAAGGTAGCCTTCGTTTCATGAGGTTCTTTCCTTAGTGATCTAACCCCAAATTTGTCCTGCATCAGAAGAAATAAAGACATTTAACTGTTATTCATTTTTTACTGTATCAAATGAGAATGAATTCAATATTAGATAATAGTATCGGAAAAAAATCAGTATCAATCATAGCCTAGAAGAAGATCACTGCAATCAAGGCTAAATAACTTCCTAGCGTCACAGCGGTCAGAAAGACCTCTCTCAGCTTCCAACTATCCGGCATGGGAGATGGCTTAACTTGATCCCTTGGGATTGTCATGATTGAGGTACTGACTGAGGTAAAGGAGCTGTGAGTATATCTTATAATTGTTCGTGAGTTCTTGATTTATGGATCGTGATTTTTATCTTTGAAAAATGTTTTCACGCTAAATAGTGTGTATGTCTTCTTGTGGTGATAGTTTGGTAGATTTATTTGCTAGTTTTATCTTATTTGGTTTGTTATATCCGCTGCATTGGTTTGATTAATTAGGCCAGCATCTATTTTAATAGGTTTTGCGGAACTTTCATGTAGGATACATGTTTGTTCCCATTCCTAGCCTTTGCCTTGTCTCCTTGGCAATGGGAAGATAGTCGCCTAAAGTTACAGGAACACATGAGAACATGCGAACATGGAAATAAATTGGTCTACCAAAAATAGAATAGGAAATTGGAATTACTGATAATCATTTTCACATTGACGCCCGACCAAGTTGTGAGCTCTTCTGAAGGTTTTTGCGCTATCATGCCTGAGAGGGTCAAAGAGAGGTAACAAGCCAACAAATTGCCATGATGCTATCGCACTCTTCTCGTCCTCTCAGGAACTTGCTGCAAAATAAATAATAGAAATGGTATAACGTTGAACATTCTATTACATAGAAACAAAAATAAAGTTTAGGAGTCATGAACTCATGATAATAAACCTGTCTGGCGACTGCTAATGATCGAAGCCCGTGTTTTGTAAATTTGTCATCCATGGCGCAGACCTTCTTCATAACATCTTCTTCGCAATTGCATAAGCTCACAATCTGATTTTAGAGACAAAACACAAGTGAAATACTGCTCTTCCACATTAAAATCTCCTGGATCCCCATAGGAGGAACAAAGAAAGGTTACAAGATGACAAACATGCTCAAGGTAACCTTTGCTAGCACGATGTCTGTCGCCATTTGAATCTAAATATGTGAGAGCAGTCCATTTGTCCACAGAATTGGAGGGAACGAAATACACCTCTCTAATACCAGCTCTGGCCTGTTGAGATAAGAATATAAATATATTAACAATAGTAACAAGTTTTAGTAGCATCGTTGCATTCCCTTTCGGATGAAACAAAATAATCCAGGAGGTGATTCTCTTCGTGTGTTATGTCCAAAAGGCATTTACTTGATATTTTCTTTGACAATTTTACTCTTGGTCAACTATCAAAAAGGTCACAACAGCTAAGAAAAGGAAAGACAAGTAAAATCCAACCCTCCTAGGTGATGGTGTATGCCGTCCTAAATTTTGTGAAATGAGACATGAGAAAGCAGGACATGCAGTTGTATGGAAAGAGACTCTTGTGCTCATTTTCTATGGTATTGAAATGCCAATAAGGCCTTATTAAGCCACCACAACAAGCTAGTCTTACTTGATATTTCCTTTGACAATTTTACTCTTGGTTAGCTAGCAAAAAGGTCACAATAGCTAAGAAAAGGTAAGACAACCATTTCATGTAAAATCAATCGTCCTAGCTGATGGTGTATGCCGTCCTAAATTTTGTGAAATGAAAACTGAGAAAGCAGACATGCAGTTGTATGGAAAAAGATTCTTGTGCACAATTTCTATGGTATTGAAATGCCAATGAGCCCTTATTAAGCCTCCACAATAAGCTAGTCTTCTAGGTTTCTATATGTAGCTTATAGGTTTTATTGCTAAACTTTTAGCTCTAAATCTAACGATCATTCAGGTAATAGAAATAAGAATTAAGCAATACCTGATTGGGATCTGCAAGCATTCCAACAACGGCAGCATCAATAGCATCCTGGTTTGTGATGGGTCAGGCCCAACCCGGATTGCGGTAAAGAGTCAGGTCCAGACAACCCGGTCCATCCGAGGTCATGGGTCGGGCCAGTTTAGCTCAGTTGATATTCGAAACTCGTTGAAGGAAGCCTCGTCACGTCAAGGCCTCCGAGTCATCACAACGAAGTCCTCCCCTCACCCGCTCTTACCAAATCTCGCGAAGAAACTCTCACCTGCCCTCCACCTTGCTCGTTCCTCGAGGACACGTCTAAGGCTCCAAGCCCTCGGCCTTGCTCGTTCCTCGAGGACACGTCTGAGGCTCCAGGCTCCAGAGAGACGTTGTTGCGCTCTAAGCCCTCCGCCTTGCTCGTTCCTCGAGGACACGTCTGAGGCTCCAGGCTCCAGAGAGACGTTGTTGCATCCCATCTGTTGGGGGATGGTTATAAATTCAGGGTCTCCTCATCACTTGAGGGGCAATGCTAAAAATCTTACTCACCTCTCTCTCGCTTGTAATCCACCTTATCAATCAAAGATCACCATATTCAAAGTGGACGTAGGTCATACAGACCGAACCACTATAAATTCCCTCTCTCTCTCTCATTTATTTACTACATTCTCACCTAGCATTTATTACTTGACCGGTGGTGTCCGAAAACCTATTTTTGGCATCATCAGTTTGGCGCCCTCTGTGGGAAACGAAAAAATTCAAACCCCTTTGTTAGAATCATGGTGATCAGCACGAGGTCTGGAAGACGAGAGGATAACCCTGGCCTAACTACGGGTCCGGGCCCTAACGCTCAGCCTAACTCTCCCAGACAGGGAGAGAACGGTCCTCCACCGGGTAATCCTGTCCCGATTACCCCCGCTCCTACTCCCTCTCCACAGCAGATGATGGAGACCATGCAGCAGCTGGTGACTCAAAACCAGCAAATCCTCCAGCTTATGCTCGCAGGGCAAGGAGGAGCACCATTCGGTGGGATACAGCAGCAGGAGGCGACGCGCTCGCGGGGCCCGACCGCTCCGCGAAACGGGGCGCCTCACCCGGGCGCCCATCCCCTGGGCGCCCAGGCAAGAGGTCTTCCTATGGGCGCCCAGCCAAATCTCCCTCACCCGGGCGCCCATCCCCTGGGCGCCCAGGCAAGAGGACTTCCTGTGGGCGCCCAGCCCAATCTCCATCACCTGGGCGCCCATCCCTATGGCGCCCAGGGTCGAGGAGTTCCCCTGATGACTCAGTTCCATCGCGCCCAGGATGCCACTGCCGGAGCTCCTTTGGACCCCCCACCTGGCCCGAGCCTGGCTGGTCCACAAGGTCATGCTTATTATGCGGTGCCTCCACCTCCGGGTGGAGCCCAGTTTGCAGAACCTCCGGCTGATGATCCCCACTTCCAAGAAGGGGAAAGTGAGAATAATACAGTGGAGGAGGAAAGCAACCTCCCTGGTCTTTCCATAGAACCCTATAATCAATGGGAGGAAAAATTCAAAGAGATGCAGAATCAACTGGGTGATGTCTTCAATGCTATGAAGGCCCAGGCACCGGAGACTGTGGATTATCTAGTCGGGCGGACGGATACACCGTTCAAACCCGATATAGTACATTACCCCCTTCCAAGGAAGTTCAAGATGCCGTCCATGGAGACCTTCGATGGGAGGAAGGATCCATTAGACCATCTTGAAACTTACAAAACCAGGATGCAGCTCCACAACATCCCTGACGAGATAATGTGCAGAGCCTTTCCAACCACTTTGAAAGGTTCTGCCCGCCAGTGGTTCGCAAATCTCCCCTCAGCATCCATCGCCACCTTCGGAGAGTTGAGCAAGTCTTTCGTCTCGCACTTCATAGGTGGGCGCCGCCACCAGAAGCCCGCAACACACCTGCTTAGTATAAAGTAGGAGGAGAATGAAAGCCTAAGGAGTTACCTCACTCGTTTTAACGAGGAGGTACTCCAAGTCGAGGAGCCCGACGACAAGGTCTCCATGACGGCTTTCCTTGGAGGCCTTCGTTCCTCGAGCTTTCTCTTTTTCGTAATGAAGCGCCCGCCGAAGAGCTTCTCGGAACTGTTGGCCAAAGCCCAAAAGTATATGAATGCGGAAGACATCACCAGGGCGAGGCGCGGAGAATCCTCCAGAGCGAACAGTAAGGGAAAAGAGAGGAGCAGAGACGAGAAGAAGGAAGCTAGCAACAAGCGGAGCACGACAGAGAGAGTACCTGTCAGAGACCGGCTTGGTCCCGCTCCGCAAAGGGACAGGCTGGCGTTCACGCCTCTCACGGCCACGGTGGAGCAGATCTTGTTCCAAATACAAGATGACCCAGCCATAAAATGGCCAGGAAAGATGAAGTCTCCTCCGAATCGGAGGAATCCGAACAAATACTGTCGCTTCCATCGCGACCATGGCCATGACACTGACGACTGCTACGAGCTCAAACGCCAGATTGAGGAGCTCATCCAGCACGGCCACCTACGTCAGTATGTTGCCGGCAGGGGACAAGCACCTCCACCACCTCCACCTCACAATCAGGAAAATCAGCAACCGATCGGAGAAATCCGAACAATTTCTGGAGGGCTAACAGAGTCGTTCTCGGCCATGAAGGCCCATGCCAGAAAGGCAAGGCATCTTGAGGAGGCACGCCCGTCCAAGGCGCCAAGGCATGGAAATAATGAAGTTATATCCTTCTCAGACAAGGATTTGGAGGGGATCCAGCACCCTCACGACGACCCTCTTGTGCTCACGATGACGGTCGCCAATTTTCAAGTGCATAGGATCCTGGTAGACAGTGGAAGCTCTGCAGACATTCTGTTTGTAGAAACTTATGACAAGCTGAGGCTGGGACGGGAGAGGTTGCAGCCCGTCAAGTTTCCTCTCATCGGCTTTTCAGGAGAGAAGGTGTATCCCCTTGGGGCAATCACACTGCCAGTCACAGCCGGGACTGCGCCTCGAACTTCCACAACAATGGTCAATTTCCTGGTGATTGACTGTGCATCGGCTTACAATATCATCCTGGGGCGTCCAACTCTTAATGCCTTAAGAGCGGTCCTCTCTACGTTTCATCTCATCCTCCGGTTTCCAACTCCTAATGGGATTGGAGAGGTAAGAGGGAATCAAGTAGCTGCAAGGGAATGCTACGTCTCCTCTATGAAAGCCAAGAAAACGCAGGAGGCGTTACAAGTCGAAATATCGGACCCAAGAGATGAAACCACGGCAGAGAGAGGAGAACCAGTCGAGGAGCTCACCTCAGTGGTCCTAGATGAAGACTTCCCAGCCAAGAGAGTACATATTGGCTCTTCTCTCCCTGAGGATCGGGCCAGCCAGCTGACAGACTTCTTGAGAAGTAATATGGATGTTTTCGCATGGTCGCATGCGGATCTTGAAGGGATTGATCCCGACGTCGCAACCCACCGCCTCAATGTCGACCCTGGCTACAAGCCTGTCCGACAAAAGCTTAGAGGGGCCTCCACAGAAAGGGCCCAAGCAATGGACAATGAAGTCGGAAAGTTGCTGGAGAACGGGGCTGTCAAGGAAGTAGCCTACCCTGAATGGCTCTCAAATGTTGTGATGGTGAAGAAGTCCAGCGGAAAATGGCGCCTGTGCGTTGACTTCTCGGAGGTTAACAAAGCGTGCCCAAAGGACAGCTACCCCCTACCAAGGATTGACCTCCTCATCGACGCCACAGCAGGTCATGAACTACTCTCGTTTTTGGATGCATACTCTGGATACAACCAGATTAGCATGCACCCCCCGGATCAGGAGAAGACATCATTCATCACCCCGAAAGGAACCTACTGTTATAGGGTCATGCCTTTCGGACTGAAGAATGCGGGCGCCACCTATCAACGTCTAGTGAACAAGATGTTCCACTCTCAAATCGGGCGGACCATGGAGGTTTACGTAGACGACATGCTGGTGAAGAGCCTCGCCGCAGCCGACCATATCGCCCATCTGCAAGAGACCTTTGACACTCTCAGGCTTTTTCGCATGAAATTGAATCCTGAGAAGTGTGCCTTTGGTGTAGGATCCGGAAAGTTCTTAGGTTTTATGGTCGACCAGAGGGGGATCGAGGCGAACCCAAATAAAATCAAGGCCATAATAGATATGAAGTCACCCTCTTCCACAAAGGAGTTGCAGCGCCTCAATGGAAGGATTGCGGCACTTAGCAGATTTGTTTCCAAATCTGCAGACAAGTGCTTACCCTTCTTCAAGATCCTCCGCAAAACATTCCAATGGGGGCCCGAGGCTGAAGAAGCAATCCAGAAGCTCAAAGTTTACCTGACAGCTCCCCCTCTCCTCTCGCATGCTACACCAGGCGAAGTGCTGTACCTGTATCTTTCGGCTTCACCCTCAGCCGTAAGCTCTGTTCTCATAAAGAATCAGGACGGAGCGCAAAAGCCTATCTACTATGTGAGCAGAGCCTACCGAGGGGCAGAGTCCAAATACCCAGAGCTCGAAAAACTGGCCCTCGCCCTGATCTCCACTGCAAGGCGTTTACGACACTATTTTCAGGGCCACACCGTGGTGGTAGTAACAGATCAACCTTTGAAAAGAGTTTTGGGGAAACCTGATGTAGCTGGAAGACTTGTGAAGTGGGCGGTAGAGCTGGGGGAGTTTGATGTTAAGTATCAACCAAGGTCTGCCATCAAAGCACAGGCTCTAGCTGACTTCGTAGCCGAATTCACTTATGATGAAAACCAAGTAGATGGAACAGCGGTGCTCACCTCCTTGCTAGCACCACAGGACCCTCAAACCCTGGGCGCCCAGCTTCCCTCGGGCGCCCAGCTTCCCTCGGG
Source organism: Litsea cubeba (assembly GCA_012931725.1). Lineage (NCBI taxonomy): Eukaryota > Viridiplantae > Streptophyta > Magnoliopsida > Laurales > Lauraceae > Litsea > Litsea cubeba. Next base: position 19,963,736 of record CM022945.1, read on the forward strand.
CGCCCAGCCTCTCCTCCAAGCCCCTGGCGCCTCACTCCCTCCTCAAACCCTGGGCGCCCAGCTTCCCTCGGGCGCCCAGCCTCTCCTCCAAGCCCCGGGCGCCTCACTCCCTCCTCAAACCCTGGGCGCCCAGCTTCCCTCGGGCGCCCAGCCTCTCCTCCAAGCCCCGGGCGCCTCACTCCCTCCTCAAACCCTGGGCGCCCAGCTTCCCTCGGGCGCCCAGCCTCTCCTCCAAGCCCCGGGCGCCTCACTCCCTCCTCAAACCCTGGGCGCCCAGCTTCCCTCGGGCGCCCAGCCTCTCCTCCGAGCCCCGGGCGCCTCACTCCCTCCTCAAACCCTGGGCGCCCAACTTCCCTCGGGCGCCCATCCTCTCCTCCAAGCCCCGGGCGCCTCACTCCCTCCTCAAACCCTGGGCGCCCAGCCTTTTCTCCAAGCCCCGGGCGCCTCACTCCTTCCTCAAACCCTAGGCGCCCAGCTTCCCTCGGGCGCCCAGCCTCTTCTCCAAGCCCCGGGCGCCCAGCTCCTCCCTCAAGCTCTGGGCGCTCCTCAAACCCTGGGCGCCCAGCTTCCCTCGGGCGCCCAGCCTCTTCTCCAAAGCGCCCAGGTACCCTCGCCAGAGGTCGATTGCCCCGCCTTTACCGGTCTGGAAATTGTATGTTGATGGTTCGGCAACCACAGACGGAGGCGGAGCTGGCTTCATCCTGATCAGCCCTGATGGTACACCCATCAAGTATGCAGTGAAGCTCTACTTCATTGCATCAAATAATGAGGCCGAGTATGAGGCACTTTTATCAGGACTGAGGTTGGCGATCGAAATGGACGCCAAATCAGTTCTTGCTCACAGCGATTCACAATTGGTGGTGAATCAAATAAATGGCGAATTCGAGGCAAAGGAGGAAAGGATGCAAGACTACCTCAATATGGTCAAAGGATTGGTCAAAAGTTTTCAATGCTTTCAGATCTGCCATATTCCTCGAGGACAAAATGCTGCAGCAGACGCACTGGCTAGGCTCGCCTCATCATTGGAGGCCTCATCCACAGAACCTACACTCATCGGGCATCAGTTGGAGAGGAGCAAGTTAGATGTAGTGGTTGGAAACATCAACTGTGCATCAGAGGGCAGCGAGCCAAATTGGTTGACACCAATAAAGGCTTTCCTCCAAGAGGGCACCGAACCAGAGGACCCCCTTGAAGCGAAGAGACTCAGAATGAGGGCTTCCAGATACACCCTTCTGCAAAATATCCTTTACAAGAAGGGTTATTGCCTACCACTGCTGCGTTGCCTCTCCCCTGAGGACGCTGATTACGCTCTTCGTGAAATCCACGAAGGAATATGTGGGAACCATTCTGGAGGACGCTCCCTCGCCCACAAAGCACTAAGGCAGGGATTCTTCTGGCCAACCATGGCGAAGGACGCCAAAGAATTTGCTCAAAAGTGCGACAAGTGCCAGCGCTTCGCCACTGTAACCAGGCAGCCACCAGAAGAGTTGACTTCCATTTTGAGCCCGTGGCCTTTCTCCAAATGGGGTATAGATATTCTGGGCCCCCTTCCTTTGAGCAAAGGCCAATGCAAGTTTGTAGTCATTGCCATTGACTACTTCACAAAATGGGCGGAGGCAGAACCCTTGGCCAAGATCACAGACTTCAATGTAAAAAACTTTGTTTGGAAAAACATAGTCTGTCGCTTTGGGATACCTAGCGCCATCGTCAGTGATAATGGCAAGCAGTTTGACAACAAACTCTTCAACACTTTCTGCACCAACCTCCAGATTAAGCAGCCCCACTCCAGTCCAGCGCACCCCCAAGCAAATGGGCAAGCAGAAGTCATGGTCCGAACAGTTCTTCGCAACCTAAAAACCAGGCTCGAAAGGGCGAAGGGTCTTTGGGTTGACGAGCTACCAGGGGTATTATGGGCATACAGAACTACGCCGAGAACCCCTACTGGCGAGACTCCTTTCTCGCTAGCTTTTGGGACCGAGGCAGTCATCCCTGTCGAAATTGGCGTACACTCCCTCAGGGTCCATCTCCAAGACCAAATTAACAACGAGGAAGGACTCCGCATCAACCTCGACTTGGTAGAGGAGGCAAGGGAGATGGCCACGGTCCGCAATGCAGAATACAAGCGGCGCATGGCAAAACACTACAACTCGAGGGTGAAGCCTCGTTCTTTTCAGCCAGGAGATCTAGTCCTGAAAAAGGTGATCCTCGCCACTAAAGACTCTCGCGAAGGAAAGCTAGGGCCAAATTGGGAAGGACCATATCTCGTGACAGAAGTAGTAAGGCCAGGCACATACAAAATCCAAAATTCTGATGGTAAGGCCCTACTCCATCCGTGGAATGCGGAACATCTGAAGAGGTATTACCAGTGACAAATGGGCCAATGTACAAAAAGCATGAAAATTGTTTATTTCCCATTTCATTGTTCAAAGTAGACTATAAATGAAATAAACATGTTATTAATGTGCTCCTTTTTGCCAAACAAAAAGAAAAATACATATGAGCCTAGTCACTCTCATTATTCCCCTCATCCTCGCCATCATCCTCATAATCACCTGAGCTCCCGCTGCTGCCGTCAGGCTCGTCGGCAAGCGCCTCATCAGGCGCCTCACTCGCCTTAAAGCGCGAGAAGTCGATATCGGGAAATGCTGCGGTGATCTTTCTCCGGAGTTCGTCATAACCAGCAATAAATCCATCGGCGACGCTGTTCTCAGCATCAGCCAGGCCGTCCTCCAGGTCATTTTCAGCCTGGATAGCTTTCTCCTCTGCCGCCCTCAGCTCTACCTTCAAAGCAGCCTCTCTGAGCTCTGCCCCCTTTCGGGCCTCCACGAGCTCAGCCTCTCTGAGTGAAGCCCTCTCGCGGTCCTTCACAAACTCAGCCTCCCTGAGGGAAGCCCTCTCGCGGGCCTTCACAACCTCAGCCTCACTGAGCGAAGCCCTCTCACGGGCCTTCCGTAGCTCGGTCTCACTGAGCGAAGCCCTCTCACGGGCCTTCCGTAGCTCGGTCTCACTGAGCAAAGCACCCTCGCGCGTCGCCACTAGCTCAGCCTCAGCCTTGGTCGCCCTCATGTGAGCCGTTGAGAGCTCAATCTCAAGCCTGTTTGCTCTCTCCCGAGCTGCTAGAAGATCAGCATCATAAGTCTTCCTGGCGGCTTCTAGGTCAGCAATTTTTCCTTGACTTGCAGAGAGATCCCTATGAATACCTGCATTCTCCTGTTTCAGCTTACTGAACAACTCAGCCTTCGAAAATAAACATATGGATGATGCAGACATCTGGAGCAAGAAGAAATCAAGAGAAAATGAGAATGTATATACAAAAGGAAAACCTGAGGAAAATTCAGACAACCTTTTACCTGAGATAAACCTTCTAGATAAGCGTTTATCATCCCCTCTGTGCTATGGGCGCTGACCCGAGTAATCGCGTCACGAGCTGAGAATCTCCAAAACTTCTCTCGAGGAGTCAGCGGCTTGGGACCAGACAGAGGGGCAGGAGGTACAGATGTGGCGGAAGAAACCAGAGGAGTTTTAGGTTGATGAGGCACAGCCGCGGGGGCCACTACATGGGTAGTGACAGGAGAACTCGTCTGCGGCTCCACTAGATGAGTGGTTACAGGAAGATCACCAACCATCACACGAGGAGAATCCCTTCTCGGGGCAATACCTATCCTCGATATCTTGGCAAGATGGGTGTTAGCACTTGCACGACGATCTTCTTCAATTGCCTCCTTGGCCTCGACCAACTCCCTATTGACCACCACTGCGGAAGCAAAATGAATGGTTAGAAACAGAATATCAGGAAAAGGTACGCCTAAGCCACTGAAAGCTCCTTACATTTTCTCTTAGTTGATGCCCGGGAAGGCTCACCCGTCCTACGAGGAGAAGGGTCAACAGAGGGCCCACGATTGCTGTCACTCTCTTTAGAAAAGAGAATACCCAAATCTTTATCCGGATGATCTCTTACAGCCTGCAGTTTCCGTTTTATATCCGCGGAGAGCACAGGTGACTCTATATAAAAAAAAGAGAATGAACAAATAAAATGATGAGCATATGTATGCAAATGAATAATGAGGAGATGATAATGAGTGGCGTACCACGTCTTTTGGCGTCGGTCCACTGTTTGGGCACCAGAGCCCTGTCTGCCTCTGAAGCCCACTCGCCACCAACAAAGAAGAAACGAAATTTCCAGCTGTGACAGTTAGAGCGCAATCCCGTGAGCAGTCTGCCGCCCTTGGGGGTGAAATAATACCATCCCCTGTTAGGAGCCGGAGATTCAAATAAACTATAGGCAGCATGGAGCTCCATGGGAGATGCCTCCTCGTTATGTGTTCTCCTCCAAATCTCGAGAAAACCCAGCATGATTCTCCATCCATTGGGTACTAATCTCCCCGGAGTCAGGGAGAAGTAATGAAGAATTCGACAGACGGAGGGGGGCATAGGGAATCTCAGCCCAGCTTCAAGCATATCCGCGTAAATAACAATGTCACCCGATGCGTCATCACAAGCTGGCTCATCAATTTCGGCCCGGCGACAAATCACGGTGGAAGGAATATGATAAAAAGTGATGAATCTGGAAATATCATCATTGCTGACTGTGGTACAAATGGTACTCACCTTGGGTCTGTCATCATCGCTTACCATTTTTCCTTTAGAACGCGGACGCAACTTGCCCAACGTGTCTGAAGAAGGACTGCCCTCGGCATGACCTCCCCCTACTATTCTTTCTTCCCTGGCCGAGATGCCGAAGGACTGGGCGCCACCTGAGGCGCCAGCTGCTGCGAAACCACCTGAGGCGCCAGCTGCTGCGAAACCGCCTGAGCCTCGAATACCTGCAAAACCACATGCGCCTCCCCCTGCGGCGCCCGGCGCCCCTGCTCCCGCTGCCGCGACGCCCGCTGCCGCGGCGCCCTGCGCCCCTGCGCCCGCTGTCGCGCCGCCCGGCGACCGTTCTCCCTTGCCTGCGACGCCCGCGGGCTGGGCGCCCCCTGCGGCGCCCAGCGCCGCCGTGCCGCCCGCGACGCCCGGCGATTGTTCTCCCTTGCCTGCGACGCCCGCGGGCTGGGCGCCCCCTGCGGCGCCCAGCACCGCCGTGCCACCCGCGACGCCCGCGACGCCCAGCGACTGTTCTCCCTCGCCTGCGACGCCCGCGGGCTGGGTGCCCCCTGCGGCGCCCAGCGCCGCCGCGACGCCCGCGACGCCCGGCGATTGTTCTCCTTGCCTGCGACGCCCGCGGGCTGGGCGCCCCCTGCGGCGCCCAGCACCGCCGTGCCGCCAGCGACTGTTCTCCCTCGCCTGCGACGCCCGCGGGCTGGGCGCCCCCTGCGGCGCCCAGCGCCGCCGTGCCGCCCTCGCCGCCCAGCAGCGCCTGGCGGGCGCTCGTCGCCGCCTTGCAAGCGCCGCCGCCCAGCAGCGCCTGGCGGGCGCTCGCCGTCGCATCGCTCGCGCCGTCGCCTCTTTTGCTGCCTGTCTCCATCTTTTTCTCTCCAAATGGTTTTTCTGCAGAGGCTAGTTTTCTTTCTTTTGAAGAAATACTACTCTAGGGTTTATTTTATAGCTTGAGTTTTCAAAGAAGAGTAGCCCAAGCCGGGAGGACTCTCCGAGATACATATCAAAGGAACTAACAGATAGACAGAGTTACAACCAAGAAAAAGAAAGATTTTTCAGGAAGAAGAGAGTTGGATGCACAGAAAGCCCCACTTTCAAATAATTATCGAACGCGGGACTTTGAGGGGCAAATGATGGGTCAGGCCCAACCCGGATTGCGGTAAAGAGTCAGGTCCAGACAACCCGGTCCATCCAAGGTCATGAGTCGGGCCAGTTTAGCTCAGTTGATATTCGAAACTCGTTGAAGGAAGCCTCGTCACGTCAAGGCCTCCGAGTCATCACAACGAAGTCCTCCCCTCACCCGCTCTTACCAAATCTCGCGAAGAAACTCTCACCTGCACTCCACCTTGCTCGTTCCTCGAGGACACGTTTGAGGCTCCAAGCTCTCCGCCTTGCTCGTTCCTCGAGGACACGTCTGAGGCTCCAGGCTCCAGAGAGACGTTGTTGCGCTCCAAGCCCTCCGCCTTGCTCGTTCCTCGAGGACACGTCTGAGGTTCCAGGCTCCAGAGAGACGTTGTTGCGTCCCATCTGTTGGGGGATGGTTATAAATTCAGGGTCTCCTCATCACTTGAGGGGCAATGATAAAAATCTTACTCACCTCTCTCTCGCTCGTAATCCACCTTATCAATCAAAGATCACCATATTCAAAGTGGACGTAGGTCATACAGACCGAACCACTATAAATTCCCTCTCTCTCTCTCATTTATTTACTACATTCTCACCTAGCATTTATTACTTGACCGGTGGTGTCCGAAAACCTATTTTTGGCATCATCAGTTTGAGTCATAATAGAGTCTTTTTTTTTTCTTTTTACAAAAAAGCCCCTTTATTTTTATAAAACCTTAAAAACACCTTGTACTTTTTATTTTTACATGAGCATCCTTTCCTTCGTGATCAACGTTAACAAAAGAAGTTTGTCGTTCGTTTCTCTCCCCCAAATTTTTTTTTTGTCTGACCGCTTTACCCTTTGCATTTATTGTAAAAGTGAAATGACACACATAACCCCAAATTCTTTCTTTTCTACTAAAAGAGACCAGTCAAAGTCCCTCGAGATCTTTTTTCTATGAACGTCGTCACTCCTGACTCCACCCTCTAAAACCACAAATTTCAATCTAAAATCTGAAACAAAATATGCAAAAGACGGGTAAGAAGTAAGATGCATCTGTTGATATTTTTTATTATTTATTTTGCTCATAAGTGGAATGATTTTTGGTGTTTTAATAATCGTACATTAGGGGGTCTTTTGTTGCTATAATTCTCTCAAAGCAAAGTCACATGTCAATCTCTCCTCAGATTTTCTTTTGTTATATAGGGATGAAAAATGCCCCTTTGTGTTTTTTTATATAAAAGTTTTTTTGTGCTTCGGCAAAGTTTAGGAACTTATCTTTGATTTTTTTCTAAGCACTGCATTTCACCTTTTTATTTAATCATTCATAATATATTATATAGCTAATCTCTTTTTTTAATGCATATCCTTGACACCAACTATATCAAATCAAGCTTTAAAAGGTTGTAGTGGCCAAAGTTCTCCTTCAAAGAAACACATGCAGTACTAATGAAATAGACATCAACAAGATAAACAAAAACATTTGCTTTACCTACGGATGGAGGAAGTGCTCAAACAACCATGCCTGAAGCACAACTACAGCTCGTTTAGAAAGTCCTAAGCATGTGGTTGCTCATGAATGCTTAGGTTGTGAGCTGCTTTTGTTACCTGACATATTGATCAACAAGCCCAAAATGCTGGTATTCAATCTACTTTACCTGAGCTATCTTCGGCAAGAACTCTACTTATAAAACCAACTTGATCAGTAATGGCGTTTTTCAAGCATCAGAAGTGCTTTGACATTAAAGATAGCCAAACGAACAAAAGATACAACCAATGCATTCCTACAAAAATTTGCAATAAAGCAGAGGACGTGTATGATAGAACCTGTATGAGAGAGGGACAAAAACAGAGTTTTCACATGATCATAAAAAAAATAATCATAGTTTGGGAATGCTGATTACTGAGGGAACTGTGATTCAAAAAAAAAAAAAAATGAAATTAGACGCCATCTATAGATCTTCGTTTTAATTTTTTGAAGGATTAGACGCCATAAAAACATGGAAAAAGAAAGAAAATACAGAATCACATATGATGATGCCAAAAATAGGTTTCGGACACCACCGGTCAAGTAATAAATGATAGGTGAGAATGTAATAAATAAATGAGAGAGAGAGAGGGAAATTATAGTGGTTCGGTCTGTATGACCTACGTCCACTTTGAATATGGTGATCTTTGATTGATAAAGTGGATTACAAGCGAGAGAGATGTGAGTAAGATTTTTTATCATTGCCCCTCAAGTGATGAGGAGACCCTGAATTTATAACCTTTCCCAACAGATGGGATTCAAAAATAAAGTAACGTCTCTCTGGAGCCTGGAGCCTCAGACGTGTCCTCGAGGAACGAGCAAGGCGGAGGGCTTGGAGCGCAACGTCTCTCAGAGCCTGGAGCCTCAGACGTGTCCTCGAGGAGCGAGCAAGGCGGAGGGCTTGGGGCCTCAGACGTGTCCTCGAGGAGCGAGCAAGGTGGAGGGCAGGTGAGAGTTTCTTCGCGAGATTTGGTAAGAGCGGGTGAGGGGAGGACTTCGTTGTGATGACTCGGAGGCCTTGACGTGACGAGGCTTCCTTCACCGAGTTTCGAATATCCGCTGAGCTAAACTGGCCTGACCCATGACCTCGGACGGACTGGGTTGTCTGGACCTGACTCTTTACCACAATCCGGGTTGGGCCTGACCCATCATTTGCCCCTCAAAGTCCCGCATTCGATAATTATTTGAAAGTGGGGCTTTATGTGCATCCAACTCTCTTCTTCCTGAAATCTGTTAGTTTCTTTAGATATGTACCTCGGAGAGTCCTCCCGGCTTGGGCTACTCTTCTTTGAAAACTCAAGATATAAAATAAACCCTAGAGTAGTTTTTCTTCAAAAGAAAGAAACTAGCCTCTGCAGAAAAAACCATTGGGAGAGAAACAGATGGAGACAGGCAGCAAAAGAGGCGACGGCGCGAGCGATGCGACGGCGAGCGCCCGGCAGGCGCCGCTGGGCACGAGGGCGGCGCGGCAGCAGCGGGCGTCGTGGGCAAGGGCGCCAGGGCGCCGGGCGCCGCGGGCGAGGGCGCCGGGGCGCCGGGCGGCGCGGCAGGGGCGCCGGGCGACGCGGCAGAGGGCGCCAGGGCGCCGGGCGTCGCGGGCGAGGGCGCCGGGCGGCGCGGACCGGGGCGCTGGGCGGCGCGGCAGGGGCGAGGGCGCCGGGGCGCCTGGCGGCGCGGGCGAGGGTGCCAGGGCGCTGGGCGGCGCGGCAGGGGCGCCGGGCGGCGCGGGCGAGGGCGCCGGGGCGCCGGGCGTCGCGGGCGAGGGCGCCGGGGCGCTGGGCGGCGCGGCAGCGGGCCCCGGGGCGCCGGGCGTCGCGGCAGCGGGAGCAGGGGCGCCGGGCGCCGCAGGGGGAGGCGCATGTGGTTTTGCAGGTATTCGAGGCTCAGGCGGTTTCGCAGCAGCTGGCGCCTCAGGTGGCGCCCAGTCCTTCGGCATCTCGGCCAGGGAAGAAAGAATAGTAGGGGGAGGTCATGCCGAGGGCAGTCCTTCTTCAGACACGTTGGGCAAGTTACGTCCGCGTTCTAAAGGAAAAATGGTAAGCGATGATGACAGACCCAAGGTGAGTACCATTTGTACCACAGTCAGCAATGATGATATTTCCAGTTTCATCACTTTTTATCATATTCCTCCCACCGTGATTTGTCGCCGGGCCGAAATTGATGAGCCAGCTTGTGATGACGCATCGGGTGACATTGTTATTTACGAGGATATGCTTGAAGCTGGGCTAAGATTCCCTATGCCCCCCTCCGTCTGTCGAATTCTTCATTACTTCTCCCTGACTCCGGGGAGATTAGTACCCAATGGATGGAGAATCATGTTGGGTTTTCTCGAGCTTTGGAGGAGAACACATAACGAGGAGGCATCTCCCATGGAGCTCCATGCTGCCTACAGTTTATTCGAATCTCCGGCTCCTAACAGGGGATGGTATTATTTCACCCCCAAGGGCGGCAGACTGCTCACGGGATTGCGCTCTAACTGTCACAGCTGGAAATTCGTTTCTTCTTTGTTGGTGGCGAGTGGGCCTCAGAGGCAAACAGGGCTCTGGTGCCCAAACAGTGGATCGACGCCAAAAGACCTGGTACGCCACTCATCACCATCTCCTCATTACTCATTTGCATACATATGCTCATCATTTTATTTGTTCATTCTTTTTTTTTATAGAGTCACCTGTGCTCTCCGCGGATATAAAGCGGAAACTGCATGCTGTAAGAGATCATCCGGATAAAGATTTGGGTATTCTCTTTTCTAAAGAGAGTGACAGCAATCGTGGGCCCACTGTTGACCCTTCTCCTCGTAGGACGGGTGAGCCTTCCCGGGCATCAACCAAGAGAAAAAGTAAGGAGCTTTCAGTGGCTTAGGCGTACCTTTTCCTGATATTCTGTTTTTAACCATTCATTTTGCTTCCGCAGTGGTGGTCAATAGGGAGTTGGTCGAGGCCAAGGAAGCAATTGAAGATCGTCGTTCAAGTGCTAACACCCATCTTGCCAAGATATCGAGGATAGGTATTGCCCCGAGAAAGGATTCTCCTCGTGTGACGGTTGGTGATCTTCCTGTAACCACTCATCTAGTGGAGCCGCAGACGAGTTCTCCTGTCACTACCCATATAGTGGCCCCCGCGGCTGTGCCTCATCAACCTAAAACTCCTCTGGTTTCTTCCGCCACATCTGTACCTCCTGCCCCTCCGTCTGGTCCCAAGCCGCTGACTCCTCGAGAGAAGTTTTGGAGATTCCCAGCTCGTGACGATATTACTCGGGTCAGCGCCCTTAGCACAGAGGGGATGATAAACGCTTATCTAGAAGGTTTATCTCAGGTAAAAGGTTGTCTGAATTTTCTTCAGGTTTTCCTTCTGTATATGTATTCTCATTTCTCTTGATTTCTTCTTGCTCCAGATGTCTGCATCATCCATATATTTATTTTCGAAGGCTGAGTTGTTCAGTAAGCTGAGACAGGAGAATACAGGTATTCATAGAGATCTCTCTGCAAGTCAAGGAAAAATTGCTGAACTAGAAGCCGCCAGGAAGACTTATGATGCTGATCTTCTAGCAGCTCGGGAGAGAGCAAACAAGCTTGAGATTGAGCTTTCAACGGCCCACATGAGGGCGACCAAGGCTGAGGCTGAGCTAGTGGCGACGCGTGAGGGTGCTTTGCTCCGTGAGACCGAGCTACGGAAGGCCCGTGAGAGGGCTTCGCTCAGTGAGGCTGAGGTTGTGAAGGCCCGCGAGAGGGCTTCGCTCAGTGAGGCTGAGGTTATGAAGGCCCGCGAGAGGGCTTCGCTCAGTGAGGCTGAGGTTATGAAGGCCCGCGAGAGGGCTTCCCTCAGGGAGGCTGAGTTTGTGAAGGACCGCGAGAGGACTTCACTCAGAGAGGCTGAGCTCGTGGAGGCCCGAAAGGGGGCAGAGCTAAGAGAGGCTGCTTTGAAGGTACAGCTGAGGGCGGTAGAGGAGAGAGCTATCCAGGCTGAAAATGACTTGGAGGACGGCCTGGCTGATGCTGAGAACAGCCTCGCCGATGGATTTATTGCTGGTTATGACGAACTCCGGAGAAAGATTACCGCGGCATTTCCCGATATCGACTTCTCGCGCTTTAAGGCGAGTGAGGCGCCTGATGAGGCGCCTGCCGACGAGCCTGATGGCAGCAGCGGGAGCTCAGGTGATTATGCTGATGATGGCGAGGATGAGGGGGATAAGGAGAGTGACTAGGCTCATATGTATTTTTCTTTTTGTTTGGCTATTTATAGCCTATTGAAAGGAGCACATTTCTGTAATAACATGTTTATTTCATTTATAGTCTATTGAACAATAAAATGGGAAATAAACAATTTTCATGCTCTTTGTACATTGGCCCATTTGTCACTGGTAATACCTCTTCAGATGTTCCGCATTCCACGGATGGAGCAGGGCCTTACCATCAGAATTTTGGATTCTGTATGTGCCTGGCCTTACTACTTCTGTCACGAGATAAGGTCCTTCCCAATTTGGCCCTAGCTTTCCTTCGCGAGAGTCTTTAGTGGCGAGGATCACCTTTTTCAGGACTAGATCTCCTGGTTGAAAAGAACGAGGCTTCACCCTCGAGTTGTAGTGTTTTGCCATGCGCCGCTTGTATTCTGCATTGCGGACCATGGCCATCTCCCTTGCCTCCTCTACCAAGTCGAGGTTGATGCGGAGTCCTTCCTCGTTGTTGATTTGGTCTTGGAGATGGACCCTGAGGGATTGTACGCCAATTTCGACAGGGATGACTGCCTCGGTCCCAAAAGCTAGCGAGAAAGGAGTCTCGCCAGTAGGGGTTCTCGGCGTAGTTCTGTAGGCCCATAATACCCCTGGTAGCTCGTCAACCCAAAGACCCTTCGCCCCTTCGAGCCTGGTTTTTAGGTTGCGAAGAACTGTTCGGACCATGACTTCTGCTTGCCCATTTGCTTGGGGGTGCGCTGGACTGGAGTGGGGCTGCTTGATCTGGAGGTCGGTGCAGAAAGTGTTGAAGAGTTTGTTGTCAAACTGCTTGCCATTATCACTGACGATGGCACTAGGTATCCCAAAGCGACAAACTATGTTTTTCCAAACAAAGTTTTTTACATTGAAGTCTGTGATCTTGGCTAAGGGTTCTGCCTCCACCCATTTTGTGAAGTAGTCAATGGCAATGACTACAAACTTGCATTGGCCTTTGCTCAAAGGGAGGGGGCCCAGAATATCTATACCCCATTTGGAGAAAGGCCATGGGCTAAAAATGGAGGTCAACTCTTCTGGTGGCTGCCTGGTTACAGTGGCGAAGCGCTGGCACTTGTCGCACTTTTGAGCAAATTCTTTGGCGTCCTTCGCCATGGTTGGCCAGAAGAATCCCTGCCTTAGTGCTTTGTGGGCAAGGGAGCGTCCTCCAGAATGGTTCCCACATATTCCTTCGTGGATTTCACGAAGAGCGTAATCAGCATCCTCGGGGGAGAGGCAACGCAGCAGTGGTAGGCAATAACCCTTCTTATAAAGGATATTTTGCAGTAGGGTGTATCTGGAAGCCCTCATTCTGAGTCTCTTCGCTTCAAGGCGGTCCTCTGGTTCGGTGCCCTCTTGGAGGAAAGCCTTTATTGGTGTCATCCAATTTGGCTCGCTGCCCTCTGACACACAGTTGATGTTTCCAACCACTACATCCAACTTGCTCCTCTCCAACTGATGCCCGATGAGTGTAGGTTCTGTGGATGAGGCCTCCAATGACGAGGCGAGCCTAGCCAGTGCGTCTGCTGCAACATTTTGTCCTCGAGGAATATGGCAGATCTGAAAGCATTGAAAACTTTTGACCAATTCTTTGACCATATTGAGGTAGTCTTGCATCCTTTCCTCCTTTGCCTCGAATTCGCCATTTATTTGATTCACCACCAATTGTGAATCGCTGTGGGCAAGAACTGATTTGGCGTCCATTTCGATCGCCAACCTCAGTCCCGATAAGAGTGCCTCATATTCGGCCTCATTATTTGATGCAATGAAGTGGAGCTTCACTGCATACTTGATGGGTGTACCATCAGGGCTGATCAGGATGAAGCCAGCTCCGCCTCCGTCTGTGGTTGCCGAACCATCAACATACAATTTCCAGACCGGTAAAGGCGGGGCGATCGACCTCTGGGGAGGTACCTGGGCGCTTTGGAGAAGAGGCTGGGCGCCCGAGGGAAGCTGGGCGCCCAGGGTTTGAGGAGCGCCCAGAGCTTGAGGGAGGAGCTGGGCGCCCGGGGCCTGGAGAAGAGGCTGGGCGCCCGAGGGAAGCTGGGCGCCCAGGGTTTGAGGAAGGAGTGAGGCACCCGGGGCTTGGAGAAGAGTCTGGGCGCCCGAGGGAAGCTGGGCGCCCAGGGTTTGAGGAGGAAGTGAGGCGCCAGGGGCTTGGAGGAGAGGCTGGGCGCCCGAGGGAAGCTGGGCGCCCAGGGTTTGAGGGGGGAGTGAGGCGCCCGGGGCTTGGAGAAGAGTCTGGGCGCCCGAGGGAAGCTGGGCGCCCAGGGTTTGAGGAGGAAGTGAGGCGCCAGGGGCTTGGAGGAGAGGCTGGGCGCCCGAGGGAAGCTGGGCGCCCAGGGTTTGAGGGTCCTGTGGTGCTAGCAAGGAGGTGAGCACCGCTGTTCCATCTACTTGGTTTTCATCATAAGTGCATTCGGCTACGAAGTCAGCTAGAGCCTGTGCTTTGATGGCGGACCTTGGTTGATACTTAACATCAAACTCCCCCAGCTCTACCGCCCACTTCACAAGTCTTCCAGCTACATCAGGTTTCCCCAAAACTCTCTTCAGAGGTTGATCTGTTACTACCACCACGGTGTGGCCCTGAAAATAGTGTCGTAAACGCCTTGCAGTGGAGATGAGGGCGAGGGCCAGTTTTTCGAGCTCCGGGTATTTGGACTCTGCCCCTCGGTAGGCTCTGCTCACATAGTAGATAGGCTTTTGCGCTCCGTCCTGATTCTTTATGAGAACAGAGCTCACGGCTGAGGGTGAAGCCGAAAGATACAGGTACAGCACTTCGCCTGGTGTAGCATGCGAGAGGAGAGGGGGAGCGGTCAGGTAAACTTTGAGCTTCTGGAATGCTTCTTCAGCCTCGGGCCCCCATTGGAATGTTTTGCGGAGGATCTTGAAGAAGGGTAAGCACTTGTCTGCAGATTTGGAGACAATTCTGCTAAGTGCCGCAATCCTTCCATTGAGGCGCTTGCAACTCCTTTGTGGAAGAGGGTGACTTCATATCTAATATGGCCTTGATTTTATCTGGGTTCGCCTCGATCCCCCTCTGGTCGACCATAAAACCTAAGAATTTTCCAGATCCTACACCAAAGGCACACTTCTCAGGATTCAATTTCATGCGAAAAAGCCTGAGAGTGTCAAAGGTCTCTTGTAGATGGGCGATATGGTCGGCTGCGGCGAGGCTCTTCACCAGCATGTCGTCTACGTAAACCTCCATGGTCCGCCCGATTTGAGAGTGGAACATCTTGTTCACTAGACGTTGATAGGTGGCGCCCGCATTCTTCAGTCCGAAAGGCATGACCCTATAACAGTAGGTTCCTTTCGGGGTGATGAATGATGTCTTCTCCTGATCCGGGGGGTGCATGCTAATCTGGTTGTATCCAGAGTATGCATCCAAAAACGAGAGTAGTTCATGACCTGTCGTGGCGTCGATGAGGAGGTCAATCCTTGGTAGGGGGTAGCTGTCCTTTGGGCACGCTTTGTTAACCTCCGAGAAGTCAACGCACAGGCGCCATTTTCCGCTGGACTTCTTCACCATCACCACATTTGAGAGCCATTCAGGGTAGGCTACTTCCCTGACAGCCCCGTTCTCCAGCAACTTTCCCACTTCATTGTCCATTGCTTGGGCCCTTTCTGTGGAGGCCCCTCTAAGCTTTTGTCGGACAGGCTTGTAGCCAGGGTCGACATTGAGGCGGTGGGTTGCGACGTCGGGATCAATCCCTTCAAGATCCGCATGCGACCATGCGAAAACATCCATATTACTTCTCAAGAAGTCTGTCAGCTGGCTAGCCCGATCCTCAGGGAGAGAAGAGCCAATTTGTACTCTCTTGGCTGGGAAGTCTTCATCCAGGATCACTGAGGTGAGCTCCTCGACTGGTTCTCCTCTCTCTGCCGTGGTCTCATCTCTTGGGTCCGAGATTTCGACCTGTAACGCCTCCTGTGTTTTCTTGGCCTTCATAGAGGAGACGTAGCATTCCCTTGCAGCTACTTGATTCCCTCTTACCTCTCCGATCCCATTAGGAGTTGGAAACCGGAGGATGAGATGAAACGTAGAGAGGACCGCTCTTAAGGCATTAAGAGTTGGACGCCCCAGGATAATATTGTAAGCCGATGCGCAGTTAATCACCAGGAAATTGACCATTGTTGTGGAAGTTCGAGGCGCAGTCCCGGCTGTGACTGGCAGTGTGATTGCCCCAAGGGGATACACCTTCTCTCCCGAAAAGCCGATGAGAGGAAACTTGACGGGCTGCAACCTCTCCCGTCCCAGCCTCAGCTTGTCATAAGTGTCTACAAGCAGAATGTCTGCAGAGCTTCCACTGTCTACTAGGATCCTATGCACTTGAAAATTGGCGACCGTCATCGTGAGCACTAGAGGGTCGTCGTGAGGGTGCTGGATCCCCTCCAAATCCTTGTCTGAGAAGGATATAACTTCATTATTTCCATGCCTTGGCGCCTTAGACGGGCGTGCCTCCTCAGGATGCCTTGCCTTTCTGGCATGGGCCTTCATGGCCGAGAACGACTCTGTTAGCCCTCCAGAAATTGTTCGGATTTCTCCGATCGGTTGCTGATTTTCCTGATTGTGAGGTGGAGGTGGTGGAGATGCTTGTCCCCTGCCGGCAACATACTGACGTAGGTGGCCGTGCTGGATGAGATCCTCAATCTGGCGTTTGAGCTCGTAGCAGTCGTCAGTGTCATGGCCATGGTCGCGATGGAAGCGACAGTATTTGTTCGGATTCCTCCGATTCGGAGGAGACTTCATCTTTCCTGGCCATTTTATGGCTGGGTCATCTTGTATTTGGAACAAGATCTGCTCCACCGTGGCCGTGAGAGGCGTGAACGCCAGCCTGTCCCTTTGCGGAGCGGGACCAAGCCGGTCTCTGACAGGTACTCTCTCTGTCCTGCTCCGCTTGTTGCTAGCTTCCTTCTTCTCGTCTCTGCTCCTCTCTTTTCCCTTACTGCTCGCTCTGGAGGATTCTCCGCGCCTTGCCCTGGTGATGTCTTCCGCATTCATATACTTTTGGGCTTTGGCCAATAGTTCCGAGAAGCTCTTTGGCGGGCGCTTCATTACGGAAAAGAGAAAGCTCGAGGAACGAAGGCCTCCAAGGAAAGCCGTCATGGAGACCTTGTCGTCGGGCTCCTCGATTTGGAGTACCTCTTCGTTAAAACGAGTGAGGTAACTCCTTAGGCTTTCAGTCTCCTCCTGCTTTATACTAAGCAGGTGTGTTGCGGGCTTCTGGTGGCGGCGCCCACCTATGAAGTGGGAGACGAAAGACTTGCTCAACTCTCCGAAGGTGGCGATGGATGCTGAGGGGAGATTTGCGAACCACTGGCGGGCAGAACCTTTCAAAGTGGTTGGAAAGGCTCTGCACATTATCTCGTCAGGGATGTTGTGGAGCTGCATCCTGGTTTTGTAAGTTTCAAGATGGTCTAATGGATCCTTCCTCCCATCGAAGGTTTCCATGGACGGCATTTTGAACTTCCTTGGAAGTGGGTAATGTACTATATCGGGTTTGAACGGTGTATCCGTCCGCCCGACAAGGTAATCCACAGTCTCCGGTGCCTGGGCCTTCATTGCATTGAAGACATCGCCCAGTTGATTCTGCATCTCCTTGAATTTTTCCTCCCATTGATTATAGGGTTCTATGGAAGGACCAGGGAGATGGCTTTCCTCCTCCACCGTATTATTTTCACTTCCCCTTCTTGGAAGTGGGGATCATCAGCCGGAGGTTCTGCAAACTGGGTTCCACCCGGAGGTGGAGGCATCGCATAATAAGCATGACCTTGTGGACCAGCAAGGCTCGGGCCAGGTGGGGGGTCCAAAGGAGCTCCGGCAGTGGCATCCTGGGCGCGATGGAACTGAGTCGTCAGGGGAACTCCTCGACCCTGGGCGCCATAGGGATGGGCGCCCAGGTGATGGAGATTGGGTTGGGCGCCCACAGGAGGTCCTCTTGCCTGGGCGCCCAGGGGATGGGCGCCCGGGTGAGGGAGATTTGGCTGGGCGCCCATAGGAAGACCTCTTGCCTGGGCGCCCAGGGGATGGGCGCCCGGGTGAGGTGCCCCGTTTCGCGGAGCGGTCGGGCCCCGCGAGCGCGTCGCCTCCTGCTGCTGTATCCCACCGAATGGTGCTCCTCCTTGCCCTGCGAGCATAAGCTGGAGGATTTGCTGGTTTTGAGTCACCAGCTGCTGCATGGTCTCCAACATCTGCTGTGGAGAGGGAGTAGGAGCGGGGGTAATCGGGACAGGATTACCCGGTGGAGGGCCGTTCTCTCCCTGTCTGGGAGAGTTAGGCTGAACGTTAGGGCCCGGACCCGTAGTTAGGCCAGGGTTATCCTCTCGTCTTCCAGATCTCGTGCTGATCACCATGATTCTAACAAAGGGGTTTGAATTTTTTTTTTTTCGTTCCCACAGACGGCGCCAAACTGATGATGCCAAAAATAGGTTTCGGACACCACCGGTCAAGTAATAAATGATAGGTGAGAATGTAATAAATAAATGAGAGAGAGAGAGGGAAATTATAGTGGTTCGGTCTGTATGACCTACGTCCACTTTGAATATGGTGATCTTTGATTGATAAAGTGGATTACAAGCGAGAGAGATGTGAGTAAGATTTTTTATCATTGCCCCTCAAGTGATGAGGAGACCCTGAATTTATAACCTTTCCCAACATATGGGATTCAAAAATAAAGTAATGTCTCTCTGGAGCCTGGAGCCTCAGACGTGTCCTCGAGGAACGAGCAAGGCGGAGGGCTTGGAGCGCAACGTCTCTCAGAGCCTGGAGCCTCAGACGTGTCCTCGAGGAGCGAGCAAGGCGGAGGGCTTGGGGCCTCAGACGTGTCCTCGAGGAGCGAGCAAGGTGGAGGGCAGGTGAGAGTTTCTTCGCGAGATTTGGTAAGAGCGGGTGAGGGGAGGACTTCGTTGTGATGACTCGGAGGCCTTGACGTGACGAGGCTTCCTTCACCGAGTTTCGAATATCCGCTGAGCTAAACTGGCCTGACCCATGACCTCGGACGGACCGGGTTGTCTGGACCTGACTCTTTACCACAATCCGGGTTGGGCCTGACCCATCAGCATATTCAAGCAAAAAAAAAAAAAAGGAAACAAAAACTCAATCTACATAAGGAAGTACCCAATTCATCTATTTTTTATTCGCAAACTAATCAAAACCCATAAATCAAATGCATGAGAAAAAAGTAAAATTAAAAAAAAAATCTTAGAATAAAAAATAAGGAGAGGGTGCAATATCCAGACATGAAATTCACAAAACAAAGTCATAAAATCCATAAAAAACAGCAACATCCTCAACACAAACCAAAACCCAGAATTGAAAAAAGTAACAATAGTCCCACCTCGACCGAGCTTGGTCCATCAAGCAAAGTCCCGTGTAATGAACTACAGACCAAACAAAAAACCCCATAAAAAAGGGATCACCCACTTCACCAAAATCGACATAGAAAAATGAAAAAAGAAAAAAAAAACTCAATATCAGTTGAATTCAACATCACATACCTTCCACTTCATCTCCATTTTCAGGGTTGTCGCAACCTTCTCCTTCCTTGACAAGCATTTTATTTTTTTTTTTAAAGTTTTTTCTTGGGAGAAAAGAAGAAGCATGGAGAAGAGAAATGAACAATGGAGAGGTTGCATCTAGTTTTCCTTTCTTAGGGCGGTGCGGTGTAGAGAAAACCGAAGGAGAAATTAAGAAGACTTAGGGCACGTTTGTGTACACACCCTTTCCGTGGAAAGGGGAAATTGCCACGTCAGCAAATTCCATAGAAATGGAAGCCTTGGAAAAAGATTTCCGTAGAATTTAGAAATTTATATTTGATGCAAAAAAAATTTCTTCGTTGAATTGGTGCTAATGTTGTTTGGTGCGGCTGTGGATTCCTTATAGAAAATGAGATTTTCTTATTTGGTGAAATAACTTTTTGAAGAAAAATAACATAACAAACATATTATTTATTCAACATTAAATAATAATTTATTTAAAGAAATAAAAAAATGAAAGAGTTGAGGAGTTTTGGGTTGAAATGGACAAGAGTGAGGAAAAGTGGGAGGAGTTTTCCTAGGAAATCCATTTCCCATACCCCCATAGGAAACCCATTTCCACAATTATCAAGGAAAATGTTAACCAGACAAGAAAGCGTTTCCATGAAATTGTTTCGCACCAAACGCCTGAAAACTAAATTTTCCGCGGAAAACCACATACTTTTTCCCTTTCCGCGGAAAAGTATGTGTACATAAACATGCCCTTAACCTTCGTGCCCCATAAACACATGTCCAGAGAAAACAAAAACACTTGTATCCCTATGAGCCCCACAAGCAAGTGGGCTATGGTGGTGTAGAGATTCCTCAAGCAGCACACTTCTAAGGGTAATTATCTAAGGGTAATAGATAATAGATATAGAGTGTAGAATAGATGGGTTTTTTTTGTAAAAAAGTCTATAATAAATTTAATCGGGACCTTAACCCGTTGTAGGATTTAAAACCTTCTGAGTTGTCATTAGGGCTGCACAGAACCGGACCGGATTTGCGGTCTTAATGGTCCAAATCTGGTCCGGTCCAGGCCTTTTGGGGTCCGGTCTGAACCGGACCGGACCGGATTTATTAAAATAATATATATATATATTTTTAATAATGATGAGCCCATGAGGCATGACCGCATCTATTTGTACGTTGGCGATCTAGATTACTGTTCTTGGAAGAGAGGTGTTACAGTGGGGCCCACCATTGTGGAAGGGTTTGGTGTCTTGTAAAATCAAGCTTTCCTGGATTGACTTTTTTTGTTAGACCATCTGACAATTCAAATGCTCAAAAAAAAAAAAAGGACTATTCAAATGATACTAATAGGATGGAACACATTGCCCATGGTTTATGTTAAATAAGTTAAATTAAGGGAGTGTTGGGTTGCAAGCATATGGGGTTATGTTATCCCCGAAAAAATAGAATTCAAAATTTAGGAGATTTTAGCTTGAAAAAAGTGACTATCACTTGACTAGTTAAGCAAATTTTAACCACCTAAATCCAATCAAGTAGGTGATTTTGAATTTTTGGAGACCCCTCCATTAAAAATGCTCTCATATAGACACATCATAAATGGACAAAGCAAACATCATGAGTTCCATCTATGGCTTTATTTTGTTGTATTTTAAATCTATTGTGATCCAAGAGCCAATATTTTCTCCAGCTAAGCAGAAAAACAATATTGGATTCAAAGATGGCCCACCTAGCAGCTACAACACTTTGTGGATATGATTGATGAAATTTCACAACTATCTAATTGTAATCCATTTCCGGATTCTCGTGATAAAATTCATTATTTATAACGACATCAAATAATAATTAGGTCATGCTTTGTAGTCCAAGTCCTCATAAAAAGATTTTTGCTTTTGACAGTCTTGAAAAAACATATTTGACAACTGCAAATTTTCAAGAATTTGGGCCATTTGAGATCATTATTTTTTAGGATTATCAAATCTAGCCCTAATATAAAATGAAAAATTTTGGGCCGCAGGGGAGGGTATAAGATCCTATAACTTTATTCCCTATTATCAAATGTAACTTAAGAAAATCCTTAGTTATACCGGACCGGACCGAATTCATTTCATTCATTTGACATTTGCACACTTTCTAGATGTGAGGTGCAAATGAAAAAAAAAAAAAAAAAAAAAAAGGAAACCGGTCCAGACCACTTATAAGTGGTCCGGTCCGGTCCTTCATTTTAGGCCGGACTGAAAATCCGGTTTGATCAGCCCTAGTTGTCATGGAAATTTGCTTTCTTCCATACATACATGCACGTATCTTTGTAACCCACCGTCATTTCTTTACTTATTATTATTATTTTTAACATCCGGCAGCATCCTTTTGTTTTTTTTTTTATCCAATGTGGACATGATCTACATGAACCGGATCCCTGTTTGGATCAATCAGAAAAATCATGTTTGGACCAAACGCGGGGGTTGGGGGGGGGGGTCCGCCCCTGTTTGGTCCAACGGGGGTTTCCCTGTTTGGACCAAAGCCACAACATTCGTGGGAGGGAACCACAAGGACTCGCTGTGGTAAAATTCTGATTGTATTTTCACCCTCAAATCACCCAATCAAGTAATGCCTTCAAAATGACAGCATAGCAGCCAATAAAAACTAGGCAGTACGATCCATTCCGTTTAATCCAGTCATGTCCAAACTCTTCCCAGCCCATTTAATAGATGATGGCATGGCTTTGGGGGCTGTTCGGATGTGGAGAAAAATGCCCAAATTTAAAACCAACCAAACCAAACCCCCCCTTAGTCCATGTCCTGACCACATGATTCCAAATCAGGTCCAAGCCCAGACCATAAGCCAAATCAGTTCCGAAAGAAAAACCGTGGTGTTCAGCCTACGAAGCTTGATGAAAAGGTTACATATGTTACCATAGCAAATTCAGGCCAACTTGAGGAATGAGATAACAACGGAGCAATTTACATTATTAAAAATAGTTCTCAAAGGGAAAATCAAATGTAAGAAACAGAGAAACTATAGATAAGAAAGCAATGTGGGTTGGATCGTTGTTGTCACTGTGATTTTAGTAATCAAAACAATATCCTTTCTGATGATATGTGGGATGAATTTTGATAAATGTAATACATTTCCGGTCTTTTCTGTGAGAAGACGGATGAATTCATCTATTACGCCCATTCATTTTCTCGTTGATTTATTAAGCTCTTATGCTTAAATTTGATGTGCTGCTACTTGAAACCTTCACCTAACTTACAAAAACTTAACCAAGTTGTGCATAAGAATTATGATTTATTTGGTCATTGAAAAATGTAGGATTGTTGCTATAAAAAAAGATTAAATACCACTAAAAAGCGAACCCAGATTTGTGTTAGATCATATTGGATAAAAGCTAATAAGGAATCACAAAGTCACTATATGATAAGCATGAGTTTAATCCACCAGTAACACAACCCTCCTCACAGTGGACAAAGTTGTTTTTTATAAAATAATTTTTTTTATCTCAATCACAAATTGTAATATATAAGATTTTCTATGTAATCCTTGTGCAAATGAGATGATCTTCTATCTCAAACTTGCATTCAATCAGACCATTGCTAAAATCTTTCTATATTTCCATGCATACAGATCTTCTATCCCATCATCTCATTTTGTTTTTAACTTATTATTCTTACTTTTTTTGAATGGTTTATAATTGAAGTTTACAATCATCACATACCCCTGATTGAAATGATGGATTCGGAGTTGGATAAACCAATAAGATAGAGGAATTAGTAAACATCACCTTGGACGAACCAGCTAATAATCAAACTTGCAAAAACATATATTACAATTAGACTTGTAATAGAAATGTGGAAGGTAACTGTTCCTTCAAGTTTCCAGCTTGAGATGGTCTTTCCTAAGCATCCAGCATCAACATTGTTATTGAGTCTGAGGAATCTGAGTCAAATAGGGATGGCAACGGGTTGGATCATATCCACCTCCATATCCGAATCCAATTCTCCGTCTTCATATCCGCTCCGATCTCCGAACGGATATCCATTCTATCCTCCATCCCCGCCTCCACGGAGATCGGATATCCAAATGGAGAATCGGATATCCGAATCATTAAAAAAATATTAAAAAGACAATACAATTCAAAATATACCCAAAAATAAACTTCCAAAATAAAGTCATTCAAGTTTCAACACACTTACACAAGTCATACAAATCCTAATTACTGAAGTCTTCTCTGTAATATATTGATATATATATATATATGGTGTAATATATATAATATTATATAAGATAAGGGGAAAAACTGCAATTAAGGGTTAAACGGATATCCAAACGGGTCGGATACGTGTTGGAGATCGGATATCCAAACGGATATTCGGATCGGATATCTCTATATCCGCCTCCGATCCGATATCCGAATTTTTTTCAAAATCCATATCCGAATCCGACCCGATCTCTGAAATCCATATCCAAACGGAGCGGATATCGGATCGGATCGGACGGAATTGCCATCCCTAGAGTCAAAACAACCATTGCAAATTACTAATCCTCCACAACCAAATTGAAGGAAGTGAAACATCAACATAGAAAGCACCCAACATCAAAACTTTTAGTGCGTGGAGGAATCTGAGTCAAAATAGCCGTTACATATTATTAATCCTCCACAACCAAATGGAACTGAGCGTTAATATAAAAAGACCATATGTCCGCAGGAATTCTAGGAATCCAGACAAAAACTGTTAAAATCCCATCAAATTAACACAAAAATGATATGGGTTTTCTATGTTTTCAATAGGGCTGCACAGAACCGGACCGCAGACCGGACCGGACCACAAAACCGGACCGGACCAGACCGGATTTGCTGTCTTAGCGGTCCAAATCCGGTCCGGTCCGCATTTCTTAAAATAATAATTTTTTTTCATATAGATGAGCCCATGAGGCATGAGCCCAACACCCATTTGTAAAACCCATCATTCATTCATTTGACATTTGCCCACTTTTTAGATGTGAGGTGAAAATAAAAAAAAAAAATGGAAAAAAAGTGAAAAAAAAAGAAAAATGGAAACCGGTCCGGACCGGACCACTTATAAGTGGTCCGGACCGGTCCTTCATTTTAGGCCCGGAAATCCGGTTGATCACCTCTAATTTTCAAATAAAAAGATTAATTATGAGTGTTGCTATTGGCACACAAAATTTTTCTCTTTTTTATTACATTTTTACCCCTTTATGAAATGACCAAAATATTCAAAACACAAGGAAGAGCTGGAGCTACTTGTGGTGAGCAAAGTGGATGAACAAGAAAGGGCTGTTGCTGCTTGTTGCAGCTCAATGCACTGTGGAAATGAGAGGATAAGAAATTTGACCCTGTTTCATTGATGGGTTTTCGAGCAATGTCACTGGAATGCGGCATTTTCATTAGAACAAGAACACCCAATAGAAAAGTTTGGATCTTTCTCCCTTTTCCTTTCTCTTGCTGCAATCAACAACTCCCCCTTCAAATCAATACCTGCAAGAACAATGGCAATGCACCAAGAACCGAAGAAGTGTATAAGTAAGAGAAATGCATAGCACACAAGAACAAAACTAGAACAAAAACAGAGGGAGATCTTGTGATTGGTAAGAAGAAAGCAAGGAATGACTGGCCTGTGGCTGTGTGTGATGGAGATTTGTTAATTTTTTTCTCACTTAAAACGAGTTGTAGGTTCCTGATCTGCACGGACTTTCAGGTCCGAACATATGCCAAATGTTCGGATGTATAGTTCCGAAAATAATGCATATGTTCGGATGTATAGTTCCGAACATAATGCATCTGTTCGGACCTATACTTCCGAACACCTGTGTGTGGGAAGAAAGAAGGAAATGAAGGATGGGTAGTTTAGGAAAATTTGTTGTGTGTGGAAAGAACTAATTAACATTTTAAATTTTAGTAATGTGTGTAGAGAGAAATTGTGTGGGAAAAGAAAAAAATTGTGTGCCAGTAGAATTTTCCTTAATTATTGGGCCAAAAAAAACTTATCAGTCCTTTTGAGGTAATCAAAGCACGCCAACATGAAAACATGCATAAATCATAGCAAACTCCAGTACAAATGTAAAAGAAAAAAAAAAAAGGAAATTGAAATTGGCACTCATTTTTTTGATGGAGGTACTCCAATTCTAGCCAATTTCCTTCTCACCAATTACCTTGAAAAGGAGTGCATCCATAAAAAAAAGGAGTGCCAATATAAATTTCCAAAAACAATCACTACCATTTTTCTTTTTTTTGAATTTTTCTGAGGAAGATAATGGATAGACTAAATTAACAAAAAAGATAAAAAAAAAAACAGCAGAATCCAATATACCGACATCAACCGAATCAAAACCCAGTTCTTACTCCATCATACTTAGACAGTCCCAATATGGGTTTTCTACAATTCACACAAATCTACAATAAGATCAAATAAGAAAAAGTTCTTGGGATCAATTAGATCAAATAGTTGCATAAAAAGTAAATGCCATCCCACCCAGATCAAAACTAACATCAAATTAATCAAAATAAAATCCCATCATATTTTCTAACTTCAAATCCCATCAAATTAATAAAAACAAGCATATGTGCCCACAATCAAAGCCTCCTCAAAACCCCCCACCCCCCAAATTCAGAAGGCGGCTATTTCGGCCAGCTGTTTCATTTCTCGTGGAACGACTACATCAAGAGTCCCCGAGGTTCCTACTGCATTTCATCTTCGGAGGACTACTCAGGTTTCAATTCGACCACGTCAGGTTTTGATTTTTTTTTTTTTTCTTCAAATTCTCAAATAAAAAAGGAAACTACAATAAAAATTCTCAAGACAGGTTTTCCTCTTTTGCTGGCCGTCTTGCAAGATGGATTACAGAGGAGAAACTCGCATGTGCGAGGACATGTAGGGACGGGGATTCGGGGAAGCATAGAAACCTGACACGGTGGAATTGGAGAGGGAGAAGGAGTCCACAACACTCGTTTTTTTATTGGTAACAACAACCATCCATCGAAAATCACAAACACAACAATACATTGAAATTAAAAAACTCACTGCCTCGAATCTCCTCGTTGAGGCCTGAGGAGATTGGGGCTGGGGCTGGGCCTGGGGAGGGTTCTGGACTTGGGGGCCAACCTGAGCCACCTGGATCTCGACCAGGGACCCAAGCAGGGCCGTTTGGGCCTGGACCTGAAACTTTGCCAATCTAAAAAGATGCAAACATTAAAAAATGTCACACGTCCAAAGAAAAATAGTTGCATTAAACTATGAGAATGGTATATATTATTCATGCAGTAGATTCCAATGGCCCCACCATATCACGAGTGTTTTAGTAATTTTCCAAGCATCTCCATATAGGACTACATGTAGCCATTGCATAATTTAACCAGGTACTTTGATGTACATTGACTCTTCATTAGTCTCCCTCTTCTCTTAGCTCATTGTCACGCATTGAAATCTTTAGTTTTTCTTTTTTTTTCAACTGGGCTCTTCATTAGTCTCCCTCTTCTCTTAGCTCATTGTCACGCATTGAAATCTTTAGTTTTTCTTTTTTTTTTTCAACTGGATAAATGATCTCAACTGAGTTAAAAACATAGTTATTGAAAAAGTAGGTATATCCAAAAATAGGAAAGTTGAAATTAAATGATTGGAAAAATGAAAAAAAAATTCATGGTGGGAGTAGCATGATTAGATGAAGGGAGGAAACATGTCATTGAAGTTGGAGAAGCATTAAAAAAAGAAAATACCAAGTAGTCGCAGTATATGGGTATTTCATTGAAAGTCTTAATTTTCATTGATAGATATAATTGATCACAACTCTAAAGGGTGTGCCCTTTTGATAGATGGATGGACTGTTTGTAAGGTTCTACGACATTGATACAAAATATGCACTTTAAGTGGACGGAACATATTCAAATAATTGTGACACCTAATAATAACATGGTGTATTATTAGGACACGAATGGTGAAGGCATCACTCTTTACATCTTCAACAACATTGATCAAAGGCCCCTCAAATAATTGTTTACCTTTATGTCCGGATCTAATACTGTCACCACTACATTTATACTATAGTTTTTCTTCACATGTACAAGGATGAGAGGATCTTCAAGTTCCTGCCAGGAAACGAAATCTAAATTGTGAAGAAACTGTAAACTTGAAAGCAGCAACAGCAACAAACATAACTTGGAAATACAAGAATCACTTAACTGGTTCCTATCAAGCAAATTTAAACAGATCCAGTGAAGTTAGTAATATCTTCTCTAGAAGGCAGCAGCAATAACAATGGCAACTTGCAAAGACAATAATCTCTTAGAAAAACGGAAACAAATTGAAATGATTATTGCTAGGAATGAACCATGGTGGTAACCTGATTAATTGAAATGATTCAGAAATACTAGACTGCAATAAGTTGGATAAACATGAAAAAACGGAAACAAAGAAGTCAATATATATTAGTGCAGTCCCAGCAGGTCTTCCTCCAGATATATGGTTTCCACCTCCGGCCAATCATCCAAAACACAAATTCGACGGATCCTTCAACCCATGTACAAATTGGCATGTATTAGAGGTAGAATATATATGAACTTCAGCGCGGTACATCTTAGAAGGAAAAAATGTTGTGGAAAACTCAATAGAAGCTGAACTCCAAGCCTTACTAAAGGGTGCCGAACTATGCATAGAAATGCGCCTGCACACAGTAATCAAAGAGAGCATATGCTTAATTCTGATAGCATCTCTTCAAAAAATCCGGAAACCTATCATGGGATTTTATAATTACATGGAGAAAATTAATTCAAGCACTCACCCAGATTCCTTCGTGGAAAGTGAGCTTCTGTTGAATAGCAAGCAATCAAGTAGCAAACGGATTAGCCCAGATGGAGTATTGTAAAGTTACGACACTAAGATCATATCTACCACACCCAATACAAGAGCTATATATTCAAGATCTCATTTTGCAGCTAGAAAAAATATTTAGATACAATACCTCATTGGGATATGCCATGTCCAATTGATCACATTTTGCAGCTAGGCCATTATCATATGCAACAGCATGCTGGAATGATCAATATAGTGACCCAGGGTCTGGGCTAACCTCGACTCAACCAAACCCAAGCTAGAAATTCGTATGACTCTGTGATGTCCTTTGGGCTTGGCTGTGTTTATTTTGGTCTGTTTATAGGTGTACCTGAATTTTGGTTTATAAATAGTCTGGTCTTTAGTACTTTTTTATGTTTGTTGGTCATGATAGCTAGTTCAGCTTTAGATGGATTTCCTGGGGAAGGTTGGTTTTGGCTGTTAAGTTCTCTGTTGATTGTTTGTATGTTGGTCGGTTCTGTTAATAATATCTATAAGCTTAAAAAAAAAAAAACCTCAAGAACGATCAAGAAAATAAACTTAAACCTCATTAACCCGAAATTATAACTCTAACGCACCTCAATAAATATTCAACCCACAGATCCTGAGATCAACCAGATAAGTGAAAGCAAGCACTACAGAAATTTGCACTATAGCAAAGCACATGTAAACTAATATACTACGAATCTTATGGAATGCATTCAGTAACTGAAAAACAGAACAAATAAACAATGGAAAAATCGAAAGGCATATTACCTACTTAGGAATAATTAACTCCTTATGTTTCTTACTCCAAGAAACCCTTCTCAATCAACAATCTACAATCACCAGCCCTGAGATCATGAACTCGAAAGTCTTAAGACACAAGTTTTCTGTAGATGCTCATGTAGGCATAAATCAAACATTGAGAATATGCATAAATCAAACCTAATAAAACCCAATCAAACTCTTAATCAGAATTGCAATCAACCACAATGAAATAGGAAGTATGCTCAGTCAATATAGCATTTGGCAATATTAGATAATTAAAAAGATGGCTTAGGGGGGACAAAATGCCCATCATCCCGATATTCCTTGGCCGTCATATTTCGTGTGACATTTTCTCAAACACAACTTGCATATCCAAACACAAAGTACATGGAACCAAAAAAGTAATGAAAAATGAAAAGAATATAGGGAAACAGTGGGAGGATGTGGTGCATCTACCTAAGAGTGGATGGATGTGGTGGAAATATGTATGGATAATGCATGGTTATTTGGTTGTTAATATTATATCTCATTGGTACTAATTATGCATATTTAGCAAAAATATAAATACCATAAAACACCCATTTAAATAAAATAATAATGACAACATGGGGGTTTGTAAGTTGGTGCTATATCCTTGGGGTTTTGATGTTAGATGGTCACATATGTCTTTAACTATTGTCCAGGCAAGTTGCAAAGTCAGGTATCAATTGTGAAATTAATCAAATACACCCCCCCCCCCCCACCCCAAAAAAAAAAAAAAAAAAAAAAAGAAAATTTTGTGGAACAATAGAGCATGGTACAGTTGTAAGATTTTAACTGTTCATCTAATGAACATCACCGTTCATTGATAACTATTAAAGAATCTAAATCATTTAATCGTTTGCTTACTTATATATAACATTAAAAAAAACATTAGCAGTTTAAGATAATGATCAAAACGATGTCTGTAATGCCACAATAACAGAAAAAAGTTAAAAAAATCTATGGACATTTTGAGTTTGTGCTGGGACCCACCATAGGACGGGATGAACAAGACATCCCACATTATTTTTTACAACTGGACGTCCAAGCCAAATCCAGTTATTGGTAATTCATGATATGAGAACAAGGAAATTTTATAATATATCAACAACGGGATGTTCATGAAAAAGTCTCAAAAGAAAAAAGAAGTTTGTACAAAATGTTCATCACTGTTAATATTTATACATGTTCATCACTATTAACATATGCCAGTGCATATATTAACATGTTCATCATTGTTATTTTTTTTAACATATTCATCACTATTAATATTTATGTAAAATATTTCAAATATTTCTACAAGTGGAATTCATTAGATCCTAACTATCTTCAAAAGACAGAAAAGAAGAAAAAAAAATAATACCATAAATAAGAGAGAGATACATACAAGGTGAGAAACACGAAATGAATACCCACTACAAGAAATGTGGGGATAGACTACGGTAAACTTACCGACGCCATGAAAACGTTGGTAAATCATAATTTTACCGACGCTTATCCCAAAAGGTAGCGTCGTTAACTTTGTGGCAGAGAAGGGAATTGAAAAAGAAATTATGTGGAACTTACCGACGCTAACGGCGTCGGTAAATTTTCCTATTTAATTTGCCGACGCATATAGCGTCGGTAAATTTTGATATTTAATTTACCGACGCAAGTGCCGTCGGGAAGTTCTAGACAAAAAAACATTTCCCGCTGCGATTTCGTTTCCCGCGTTTGACCAAAGAAGTTCCCGACGTCTTGAGCGTCGGGAAGTCTGCGAAGAAAATTACCGACGCCTAACGGCGTCGGTAAGTTTCTCTATATCACATCCCCACTCTGCATCTCCCCCATTCTCCCATCCGCATCTCCCCTGCAACTCGCTCCGTCTTCATCTTCCCCTTTCTTGCATCTCTCTGCGACTCCGGCGCGCTGCATCTTTTATCTCTTCCTCCCATCTCTCTAACCTCCTTCTTCCACTCTTTATAAGGTATGAAATAGTTATATTATCTTTTTTAGTTTTTTTATTTTTCTTCGAATAATTTTTTTACTTTTTTGTTTAAATGTTTGTCATCCACTCACTGCTGCTGCCATTCCTCACCCATACTAGCCCTTCTTATATCTTATAATCAGTATGTAGTTTTTAGTTTTTTTATTATTGTTATGGTAATTAGTTTAATAATATATTTTTATAGGTCTTGTTTTATAAATTTTAGAATTGATAATTTATATGGATAATTTATAAAAATTTTGCTATGTGTTTTAAATATGATTTTAGGTCTAGGCTTTTTTTATATGGATGTGATATGAGATTGTTAAACTATGTTGTTTATTTTTTGAAAATATGAATTAATGAAAATATGTCCAATTGAAGGCCTTCACTTGGGATTCAAATGTTGGTTTAAATGTTATTTTTTTATGGCATTCAAATGTTAGTTTAAAAATATAACATTTTAAGTTGAGACATTAAAAAGGAAGTAATGTAGGGACAAGTAAATAATTTTATAGATGATGGAGAAACGGGGAATGGCAAAGTGGGAATGTATAGAGCAAGAAAATAACACAGTAACCAAGATTGTAAAATTAGATGTTTGAGCATGAGCAATATATGATGCTCTAACAAATGGATAGGCTACAATGCAGTTCCTACATATATACTACCAACCACCCAATTGCTTCAATTGAAATTGGCATTATTCAATTGACCCAATTGAATTGCCATTATTTGCTGCCCTACTTTTCAAACCCACTTTTCCATTCATATGCTAAATTGATATAGTACATTAAGGAGAAATGATCTAGTTTTAAACGGTTGGACTACAATTTTGATCATCTTATGTGACTATTTCAGTCAACTATATATGATGAACGGCTGGATAGTTAAATATGGTAACAATTTCTTTATTGATGATCCTCTCTAGTTTGGATTTTATTTATGATTAGAAAGTTATGTAAATTGATTTATATAGATTTTTTTTAAGTGTTAGTAATATGATATGCTTTTGGTATATGTAGATGACAAATAGTATACTAATGTTTATTAATTATTAATTTAATAAATATTTTGTTATTTCAGTTGGTTAGAGATGGCTATAAATAAGAGTTGGACATCGTTGTCTAATCGATTATGTCCCGAGTACATAGCTGGGGTTCGAGAATTTATCCAGAGAGCTCGGAATTCTGTTAATTCTTCAGGGGATATTAGATGTCCATGTCGTGATTGTGGTAATGTATACACACGACCATTGAGAATAGTTTATGCTCATTTAATAGATAGAGGAATGCAAGAAATATATAAAAGAGAGACTTGGGTTTTCCATGGTGAAACAGTTGTTGATCCTCCAATTATTGAAGATGTTGTGCCTAATGATGAGGTGAATGATGACTGTTACGATATGTTGCACGATATTGCTGGGTCTAGCTATGTTCAATTAGAAAATAACGATGATGAAGATTTAATGGAAGCATCGGCTGAAGTTCCAAGAGATTCAAATGAAGGTGGAAAGTTTGATCAAATGTTTGATGATATGAAGAATCCTTTATATCCTGCTTGTGAAAAGTTTTCGGCGCTGACATTCTTGGTGAAATTGATGCATGTCAAGGTCATGAATAAGTGGAGTAACAAATCGTTTGACATGTTACTCAAGTTGTTGATTGAGGCATTTCCAGAGGGGACAAAGTTACCGGGTTCAAATTACGAGGCAATCATATTTGCATGTTTTGGGGTTGGGCTATGAGTCTATTCATGCTTGCAAATATGACTGCGTCTTATTTTGGAAGGAGAATGCAAAGTTGGAGCAGTGTCCGATATGCAAGACGAGTCGTTGGATCGATAAAGAAACCAACGGGAAAAAGGTACCTCATAAGGTATTGCGTTACTTCCCGTTCGAGCCTCGTCTAAAACGGTTGTATAAATCGAGTCATACTGCAAAAGATATGACGTGGCATGATGTTGGTCGGACCAAAACGGACGGGGTTTTAAGACACCCAGCAGATGCAGTAGCGTGGAAGAATTTTGATAAGATGTATCCTGATTTTGCAAAGGAGCCAAGAAACGTGAGATTAGGGTTATCATCTGATGGTTTTAATCCTTTTGGGAACATGAGCAACTCATATAGTATGTGGCCTGTGATTTTGGTCCCATATAACATGCCGTTGTGGAGATGTATGAAGGAGTCGTCATTCATAATGACATTACTAATTCCAGGACCCACAACTCCTGGAAAAGATATAGATGTCTATTTACGCCCATTAGTAGATGAGCTTAAGGAGTTGTGGGAGAAAGGAGTTTGGACATATGATAGTGAGGAAGATGCACATTTTCAGATGCATGTTGCATTATTATGGACGATAAATGACTTCCCTGCTTATGGAAATTTGTCCGGCTGGAGTACAAAAGGATATATGGCTTGTCCTGTATGTAATGAAGATACTTGTTCATGTCGTCTTACAAGTAAAGTTGGCTACATGGGGCATAGACGCTTTCTAGACACTGCACATCCGTTTCGTCGAAACAAGCAATTTAATGGATTTGTAGAAACAAGGACGGCTCCGAGGGTGAGAAATGGTGCGGACATCTTGAAGCAGCTAGAACATATTAATGTTGTTCCCGGAAAGCATCCCGATTTTGGTGGAAAGAAACGTAAGCGTGATGTGAAAGAGCTCAATTGGACGAAAAAGAGTATATTTTTTGAGCTTCCTTACTGGTCAAAACTTGACTTGAGACACAATCTTGATGTTATGCATATTGAGAAGAACATATGTGATAGTGTGGTAGGCACTTTACTTAGCATTGAAGGGAAGTCAAAAGATACTGACAAATCAAGAATAGATCTTCTAAACATGAATATAAGGAGAGAGTTGCATTTGCAAAAGTCGGGAGACAGGTGGATTAAGCCTCATGCTGCTTACACATTGACTAAAGATGAGCGCAAACGGTTTTGTGCATTTCTTAAGTCTGTCAAATTTCCAGATGGTTTCGCAGCAAATATTGGAAGGACCGTTAATGTAGCTGATGGCAAAATCTCTGGTTTGAAGTCTCATGATTGTCATGTGCTTTTACAACGGTTGTTGGAAGTTGGAATTAGGCCATTTATGACACCACAGATCCGAGACACACTTTCTGAGTTAACAAACTTTTTCAAACAGTTATGCTCGAGGACTTTACATGTCAAAGACTTAGAAGATATGGAAAAAGGGATTGCTGTTGTTCTTTCCAAACTCGAGAGGATATATCCCCCAGCATTCTTTGATATTATGGTTCACTTAGCCATACATTTACCTCGAGAAGCCATTCTTGGTGGTCCAGTTCATGCTAGGTGGATGTATCCTTTTGAACGATATATGAGAACACTTAAACAGTATGTCAAAAATAAAGCTCGTCCAGAAGGCTCAATTGCAGAGGCATATATAGTGAACGAAGCTTTGACGTTCTGTTCGATGTATTTTCATGGGATAGAGACAAGATTCAATCGGCGTGAACGGAATTATGACCGGCCAAACAACACTTCTCAAGCACAATTGTCAATTTTTCGACATCTTGGTCGTCCCTTGGGGAAAGCAGACTTAATTCGACTTGACATAAATCTTTGGAAGGATGCCCATTGGTTCATTTTGAACAACTGTCCAGAGATAAGGAAATATCTTGAGTAAGTTAATCTATCTACCACATTTGCTTTCTACCATTGAGAAATATCTTGATGTACACTAATGTTTATTTGCCATAATTCTGTGTAGTGAACACATGAAGGTGTTAGAGAAAAAATATTCTCGAGACTTGGAAAAAAAACAGAAACAAGAATTTCCTGCATGGTTTAAGCAACAGGTATGTAGTAATGGTTAAGATTAAATTTATCGGTTACAAGTGATGAGTTTAAATAAAATTGTCTTTTTTTTTAATGTAGGTGCTTAACTCTTCGGAGGCAACAGATGAGTTGTATTACTTATCTTGTGGTCCAGATCTCATCGTTAGATCTTACAACGGATGCAACGTTAACGGTGTTAAGTTTTTAGTCAAAGAACGTGACTCTAGAAGAACAACACAAAATAGTGGAGTATCCGTGGCCGGTTCTGATGATGATACACAAGCGGCTTACTTTGGTGTTCTAGAGCAAGTACTTGAGTTTACATATGTCAAACAAGATTATTGTGTCTTATTGTTCAAGTGTAAGTGGTTTGACACATCGCCGCATAGAAAACACGTCATCTATGAGTCAAAACTCACAACTTTACGTGCCGATAAAGAATGGTTTAAAGAGGATCCTTTTATCTTCGCATCCCAAGCTCGACAAGTATTTTACGTGATTGATCCTCTTAAAGGTGCACCATGGCAAATCGTACAAACATTTAGCCATAGACATCTTTGGGATATTCCTGTCGAAGAGAGTGTTGAAAATGATGACATTGTGCAAGAAGTTGATTCATCAGATGGAAACTTCACTTTTATGGAGCCTGAGATGGAAGCACTATCAATCCACCGTATAGATGTAGAACCAGAAATTTGCACTAGTGAT
This sequence comes from Litsea cubeba, assembly GCA_012931725.1. Taxonomy (NCBI): domain Eukaryota; kingdom Viridiplantae; phylum Streptophyta; class Magnoliopsida; order Laurales; family Lauraceae; genus Litsea; species Litsea cubeba. Next base: position 19,998,761 of record CM022945.1, read on the forward strand.
ATAGATGATGTGGTTAGACATGCTAATGTTGCCGTTGATAACTCTAACGATGAGGAAATAGATGACACTCTAGAAGAATATGGAGATAAAGAAGTCAGGGAAGACAATCAAAGTGACTATGACAGTGATGAGCCAATACAATTACTAAATGATGATAGTGAATAAATTGTAAACACTTTTTCGAATGTCTAATTTATGTACTTTTTTTATATTGCTTGATTGGAACATGTTGACAAATTATACTATTTTTTGTTGAAACAGGTTGTACATAATGTCATCTTCAGAAGGAGGAAGCAATAACAATAATGATAAAAAAGGAAAAGGAAAATATACTGGAAAAACCACAGAAAAAAAACGCAAAGAAGGCACTGATGGCAAGTTACGTATAGCATTTGATGAGGGGACTAGCAGAGCAATAGGTGACAATCATGGTACTTGGGGACATGATTTGGGATACCTTGCTCGAACCTATTTACCGGTTAGATGGGATAAACCTTTCAACAAACTTGATGAAAAAGTAAAAGCCCCAATTTATAAAGGAATGCTTGTAAGTACATTTAAAAAAAAATTTTGCTTGAAAATTTTGAACTTAATTAGTTATGCAATTCTAAGAGTTTAACTTGTTTCTTGTGTAGGAAAGGTATCACTTCACCATGACATCAGAGGTTAAAAAGGCAATGGATAGTCAAATGGCGAGCCTACATAGAGATTGGCGATGTCAATTGCATCAATACTTTAAGAACGTTGGCGGATATGTAAATCTGCAAGTTGCAAAGAGTCATCCTCATCCAGACGTTATTGAGAATGAAGATTGGCAGTGGCTCTGTGATTATTGGAGTGCTAAGGAACAAAAGGTAAGTTTCAAACTTTTCGTTAGGTGTGGCTTGATTTTATGGAAGATCATTTCCTTTTCTATATTCTTGTCTATTTGGAAAGAGAGGAATGGAAAAAAATTTGGAAGAAAGAAATCATCTTGGGAGGGTATTCTTATAGTTGTGCTATTGAGAATTGCTAAATGGGCTTCTGTTAGGAATGAATGTGCAAATCTGAAAATTGACAATGTTCAACATGATTGAGAAGCTTGTTTGAAGATGAAAGAATATAAGAAGAAAAAAAAGTAGTTCGGTGTGTGCTCCATCTCTTGTTGTTTTGATTCTTGCAGATGTTCTCTGTTTGGTTGTTGGAACAACAAAATGCTTTGTCTATCTGTTTCTGAATGTATGCGGGATATGATGAAATGTTTGAAACTTACCTTTTGTTCTACATAAATATTAATTTGATTCTACATTATTATTTTTTCTTATTAATTTTGTATTATCATTTAAGGAACTGGGTGAGAGAAATGCATTAAATCGCGCAGCAAGAAACAATTACAATAGTTCCCATGGTTAAAAATCTTTTGCAGCACATCGGCAAGGACTGGTATATAATTTTTCATTACTTATGTGAATTCTTTTTTATTTATGTTTATCATTTTAACTCAAAATATTATTATAGGTCAATCCCGATACTAGTCAATTCCTTGGTGACATTGAGTTTCACAGACTCATGTACACTAACCACAAGACAGGACGTTGGTGTGACCCTCAAGCTGAGCAGGACTATGTGAGTATAGTAATTAATTTCAATTCTTATATAAATGTTTTTTTTTAACAATTCCCCTAAATTTTATATACAATTTTTTTTATAACTCTATATATATATATATATTTTTGCAGAATGATATGTTGGTGCTTAGGGGTTCACAATCTCAGAACTCTGATGCGGAGTCTATTGGTCAAAGTCAGCAAGTTCTCACTGAAGAAGAGATAGTTCAAAAGGTTCGCAAGCCTCGTCCGGGATACATCAAAGGGAGAGGAAGAATTGTGAAAGGATCGTCTAGTTCTAGTGGGGGACAAGTAGAGATTGCCGAGGTCCAGGAGCTTAAGAACAAGGTTGCAACGTATGAGGCCCAAGTTAACACATATAAGAATGAAGTTAACACCTATCAGAACCAACTTGCATCATGTACGGCCTACATCCAGCAACTAACCGCTCAACTTAACATGCAATTCCCTGGACAATTTAATCAACTTGATCCAAGTACTCTATTTCCTCCACCTCCGCCGCCACAATACCCTCCGGGCTCTTCGCGAAGTGATGATAATGATGATGATGTTTATTATCCAGAGATGTCAAGACACCCTCATTAGACTACTATATTTCAGACTTTTAAGTTGATGTTTATGGCTTTATCTTTTAGACTTCTATTTTTATACTTTAGTGTTTGATCTGATATATTTGGTTTGTAATATGTTTGATAATATTTTATAAATTTCTTAAGACTTTTAGTATTTTATTTATGATTTATTATTAATTCTATATGTGGTTTTTTAAAAGAAATGAATACAAAGTTTCTGACGCCAGTTATTGCAACCGTGGGTTTTTAATAAAAATAAATATGAAGTTACCGAAGCCACTGGCGTCGGTAACTTTAAAGAATTTGAAGGTTACCGACGCCATTGGCGTCGGTAAATTTAAAGATTTTAAAGGTTACCGACGCCACTGGCGTCGGTAAATTTAAAGAATTTGAAGGTTACCGACGCCACTGGCGTCGGTAAATTTAAAATTTTGAAGGTTACCGACGCCATTTGCGTCGGCAAATTTAAAAATGGCGTCGGTAACTTTAAAGAATTGTCAGGTACGATATGGAAGGTTATCGACGGCAATGGCGTCGGTAAGTTTAAATTGTACTTGCCGACGCGGTCAACGCGTCGGCAAATTTAATTAGCTACGTTTTTTTCCCTACGCCATAGGTAGCGTCGGTAAATTTATTTACCGACGCATTTTGAAGTTTACCGACGCATTGACTGCGTCGGTAAACTTTAATTTTCTAGTAGTGACCACTGACAAAGATATGGCAGGAAATTCACTTGTTATATATGACAATGGCCTGAGGTTGACTTAGAGAGAATGTGGTAGGAGGTCACTTGCTATATATGCCAGTGGAAGCAGAACCTAGTCCAATGACGAAAGCAACCCGGGGCGGATATCGGGGGGTGAGGGCTTTTATCCAAAAATAAAAAATAAAAATATATAGTGTTACAACTTACCAAGTGATACTTTGTCTGTTTGATGAACAGTAAAGTAATCGATCATGTACTCATAGTTGCTAAATCACAACCCAACCTACACCCTTTGAGAGATTTCACACTCTAACTAAGTCACATTCAGTATAAATCTAGCTAGTGTTCAATGAGTCATATCAGAAAATGCTTACATATCGTAAATGGATTCCATATCATAGTTTACAAAATAACAAAAAGTCTACTTGGACAAACTTTTTTGCCAGAATCTTGGAAAAACCCTATGATATCCCCTTGAATATCCATGATATTCAAGGGGATATCATAGGGTTTGTCCAAGATTCTGGCAAAAAAGTTTGTCCATGTAGCACTACTGACAAAAGCTAGAATGTGTTCAAATTCACCGAATTACGAAAAGCACGACTAAGTTGAAATTTTAAAGCTAGAATATAATGACATGTACGTAACATGTTGCTATACATATATATACTAATGTAATGTAACATTGTCGCATGAACTGCCGGTGGCACTAGGTTATGCATTCCAAATTTTAAAAATCGTGAAAAATAAATTTTTTTAATATCCGTAATGCAGCCCTCCTATATTGACTTCCTGGATCCGCCCCTGAAAACAACGAAATAGAAAGAAATTATAAACAGAAATGCATTCGTTGACCTTTTAATTTAACGCTTTTTGCGATACCGCAACATATATTGCAGTATCGCAACTTAAAAAACTAGCGGCATCGCAACATAAATTGTGATACCGCAACATTCATTGTGATATCGTAAATAAAAAAATACCCTTTGGCCAAAACAGTGGTAAAGACGGTATGGAAAACTTCTTTGTAATATTGCCAACTTTGGTAAAAAGAGAGAGAAATCGAGGACTTTAGGTTACCGTACAGAAAATTTAATCAATGTAACATCCATAATGGTGAGGCCATGATATATAATATACATGCGTAATAGACATCTAACAAATTTATTTACTTTTTATTACTAATATGATTATTCTTTATATGTTGGTCCTTTTCTTTAATGAAAAGATAATGGTGGATCAGGTCTAAGGAGAATATGACCCACTAAAAAGATAAAAAGAGAAAGTTAGGAAATATTTGTCCTTTTATCCGTGTTTTACTCCTTACTTGAGTTTAGTGGAACCGGATTCATGTAATTTTTCTCTTTCTTCCATCCCCCTATCTGCCCCGCACGTGGCGCCCCCTGATTGGTCCAAACATGGATCCATTTCCTTAAATAGTTTGGTTATCATTATCATCAACCCATCGTGTGGATCTCATCCACAAGATTGTGTTGAGGAAGGCCGACCGGAAAACCAAGCTCATGGCTTAAAGAAAAAACGCAAATGGACCATTCCGATCAATGGTCAACTTTTGCCCCTTTTGAAGGTTGATGCATGGTTCGCTTTCTGATCTAAATTGATACATACCCAATACTAATTGGAAGCAGGATAGAAAGAGTTTGCTAGCACATTGATCAACGCGCGCATGATGTGCTTCAGTGTTGCATGCACACTTGCACCATTACTAAGCAGAGACAGCCGTATAAATCAGGTGGATTCCACCTGGATGGGCTTGGTGCAGTGAGGGAAATATACAAGATGCAGGGGAAAGTCGCAAGTGCGGTGTTCACCATGAATTAGATGTCCTAAATTTAATTTGGTTCCATTGATTTGTGGTTCATACAATACCCTTTATATGATTGATGATCCAAATCAATCAAATCAATGATTTGGGTTTTGTAATTACTGCTTACATATATGACAAAGTAGAGTCTTCTATATTAGTTAGAAAAAAGGGTCTACATATAATAAAGTCCGCGATTATACGGAGGGATCGTGGCATCTAACTAAAAATCTAATTCAGTTGGACATTGTTAAAAAAGTTATAAATGCATATATGTTCCCTAGGTCCTAAACACTAAATATGAGAAGCAGCAGTACGATGTAGATCTCCATCTTCAACCATTAAATTCTCATTACCAAGGCCCTCTTTCTGTAGTGAAATTTCTGCCATATTTCACCATGAGCAGAAATTCCTGAATATAATGTTACATGTTGCCTCCTGGAATTTCTGATTTTTATAATTTTTTACAGGCATTTATGGATTCCAATTAGATGAAATATTTCTTTTAACTTTTGGGAATCTAGAAATTCCACTCCCTTTGTATAAATATATACCTAAATTTATAATAGAATTACTCCTCCAAAACTGATAAAATAAATATAAAAACAGAAGATATCTTTAGTGATGGGAGAAGAAGCCAAAATGAAGCATGGGATAAAAGGAAAGACAATTTCTGTTGCAATGAAACATTATCAGGTAGATAGACGGTACTGTGCAGTGGCATTGGAAGATAAACGGTACTGTGCAGTGTTCTGTTAGGTTTAAAAAGATGAAAATGCAAATAAGGGTCTGGCAGAGAACAAGAGACCTAAGTAATAAGGGCACTCTCACATCCAAGCGATCTGCGTTCCATCCAAATCGGTAGAATGCTCCTAGCTCTGATACCAGTGAAAGCCCAGCTTCTGCATTGCCGGGGAGGCTGGTGATCGCCAGCGATATGGTTTGTGACACGACTCATCTACTGTGGATTTTATTCTCTGTATCGAAGCAGCAGGATAGAAAGAGTTTGCGAGCACACTGATCAACGCATGAAAACCAATTAGCAAACTGGCGTTCCGGATCAAGAGAGGCATTCCCACCAGAGACCAGATACAGATACAGATTCTTGGAGAGCGCTTTGAGTCTTGATTCTGCTGAGATACCCTCTGCACCTGCGAACCAATTAGCAAACGGGCGTTCCGGATCAAAAGAGGCCTTCCCACCCACCATATACAGATTCTTGGAGAGCGCTTTGTGTTCTGATTCTGCTGATTGCCCGTGCGGCTACCCAGTCCATTGACTCTGTAAAAAATAAGATGGATTAGTATTAAAGAAAGAAGAACAAAGAAAACAAGAAAAGAAAAAAAAAAGAAAAAAGAGACTGTGTTTTGAACTTTACAGTGAATGTATTGGCACCTGTCTCCAAAACGACGGGGTTCTCCACGGCGGATACTCGGACATGGCCTGACGGCCCTCCACTGACGTAGTTTAATAGCTCCTTCGCAAAGGGCGCATATTAGCGCCTTTCCTGAATTGGCCTGCGGGGATGTACCAGTGATGAAGACTGCCGTTACTGCAGGATTATCTTCTAGAGGCAAGAAGTCGAAGTCCGCCCCTGAACCAGCATGCGCTCTCTTGAGATATCTTCCCTCCTCTCCGATTATATCGCCAAGAAGCGCAGTCTCGACGTACGTAGTCAGTGTAATCAGGCTGTCCGTGCCTGCAGACAGAAAAAAAAAGAAGGAAACGTGAGAAAGGAATGGCAATGGTTAGGAAACGGATCGAATCAGGGGATGACACCTGAGCAGAAGGAAAGAGAAACAGATTTCTCTTTCCTTCGCCCCCATTGCGTGTCGCCACCCTGTTTGGACGAAAGACGAAACAGCGGATCCGGATCCTAATGGTAATGGTTATTATCTTTGAACTTGAATATAAATGATAAAAGACAGTACCTGCCATGAGGATGTGATGTGTGTGTGGATTCGGTGGCAGAAGCCGCAGGACTCTCTCAGATTACTCCTGATTCCTGAAATCGCATCAAGAAACGAGGACCAAGAATTCAGTCCCAAACAAGAATGTATGAACTTTTACCGAAAGAAAACAAACAAGAAGTTATAAGAGATTTGCCTTACGACGGGAGTGAGAGGAGAGGTAAGAAATTTTGAGGTTTTGAGCTAATGAAATGGCTGTTACGACGGGAGTGAGAGGAGAGGAAGAAGATGATGGAAGGAGTAATGAAATGCCTAATTGAGAGATGACAGAAGGAGAGGAAATTACTTGTATGAGGGAGACTGGAGACTGGAGACTGGAGACTGGAGATATATATATACCGGAGGAGGAACTTGGGTTTGGATTTAGACGGTTAATGATGACTGTGATGGGTACTAGGACCCCAACTATTTTGAAACATGGGCATTTTGACCCTATGTCTGCATTAGATAAACACTTGGGTGGGTTGGGTTCCGGCAGGTTTATTTTTCTTTTTCAGTTTTTGATTTGCTCTCTGTAAGTACAAAATTAGGATAATGTAAATACCATTTTATTTCAAATTGGAGAGCAACCAGGTCAATCGGGTTGGGTGGGTTACAGGATTCTTCCTTTTCTTTCTTTTTTATCAGAATTGCTCTCTAGAAGTACTGTTTCTGGTGAAATGGGTAACGTAGACCTGGGTTCGGACGGCGTGTAAGACCCCTTCCCAGTTAAGCTTGATTAACTCTATTAACGACTTAAGAGAGATAAGCGGATTAGTCACTTAATTTGATTTAAGGATGTAGAATGTATCCAAAGTAGTCTTGAAGACTAATTTAAGTTATTAATTGAGTTTAAACTTAATGGGTCTTCATTTGACTCAAAGTGGAATTAAGTAAATGAATAGGGGTTTAAATGCAAAAATGCATTATGACTCATGTTTAAGTAAGCAGGAGCTGTGGAGATGGGAGGAATGTATGCCAGCAGCTGGTTTCTTCCTCCTCTTTGTTCTTTGTTCTTTGTTCTTTGTTCTTTGGTTCACTTCATTGTTTCTTGTCTTTCTTTTCTTTCTCTTCAATTTCTCATAAACAAGCATCAAGGCAAGGATTTGTGAAGTTTGTTTGAAGAATTTCATCATCTTCATTTTCTTCCTTGGAATTGCAAAGTTTGGATTGAAGGAGACTTGATCTCAAGCTCAAACTACACAAAAAGGGTTTTTGTGGATTTAGCATCAAGAAAGGCAAGTACATACATGTTTTATGATTTATGTTGGTTTTGTATGATTAGAACTCAATTAGATCAAAAAGCCAGAAGTTTGGCTTCAGAAATCTGAAGCTTGAACTGAGCTTCTGGGTGACTGTCGGTCGACCGACAGGTCGACCGACGAGTGAACCGACAGGTATAGAACCTGTTTACGTTGAATTTCAGTTCTCTGAAATTTGAACCGATGCGGGGTCGGTCAACCGACGACCTGACCGACGTTGTAAATATAGGAATTCGTGTCTCTGGTTTTCGAACCGAGTAATGAACCGATGTGGACCGACTAATGTCGGTCAACCGACAGAGTGTACGTCGGTCAACCGACATTCAAGTACATGAATTTGGGTCTCTGGAATTCTGACCGATGAGAGGTCGGTCAGCCGACATGGAGCCATCGGTCAGCCGACGGCTGACCGAAGAGCTGACCGACAGTGAAGGAATTTCATATTTGGGAATATGATTTTCCTGATTCGAGGCCTAATTTATACAGGCTGTTTCTTGTTAATGTCTAAACCTACATAGGTGTAAACTAAGTTCTTCGAATGCACAATTCAATATATAGTGATGTTCATCAAGGATAACACGTGCATTGGATAACGAAGTTTCACTCAATTGTATGGTTTAGAAGTCTTAATAATGTTGAATAGGATTGCATAGACTTAACTTTGAATTCCGCATTAAAATGGAATTATGATTCTTAAGCTGAATGTAGAGCTATACTATTTAATGTTTCATAAAGCTCGTATAGAGCCGAACTTGTTTCATACACTGAATTACTGAACGGAATGTAATGAAGAATTAATGATTCCTACTGCAGTAGATGAGCTAGGAGCCTTCCGGAGCTCCGTGGTAATACCAGTGATCTCTGATCAAGACACTGGAAAGCCCACACATCATAGGCAAAATTGGATCAGAGCCAGGTGGCGCGAGTCCATGAGCTGGCACATCATAGGCAAAATTGGATCAGAGCCAGGTGGCGCGAGTCCATGAGCTGGGTAACACGTAGGCCAGAGCCAGGTGGCGCGAGCCATATCATATACTAAAACCTTGAGGCAACATGTAGGCCAAAGCCAGGTGGCGTGAGCCCATGAGCCAAAAAGGATTATATTATAAATATATAACTAATTGATATTGGTGTTAACAAATATACTGAACAGCTTTCGTTTGAAAGCATAAATGAGATGAAATGTAAATCTATTACTATAGTCATAAGTAATAGTTATTACTTGACTCTACTGTTTATACATGTTCAATGTAGAATTGTATCAACTCATATAGAACTTGTAAATTGGTAATTGACAGGTTCTTATATATGTAATTATTGATTAATAATATGATGACATGTACTATCATAGAACTGTATGTACATTGTTGAACCGTCGTGTTCACGGTGTTATTGATGACATCGCAGGCCCTGTTGTCCGCGCCATCAGCAGAGGACGTTGAACGAATGGGTGTAAATATTCGGAGTGTGAATCGACTAAAACTATTATGGAAATAATTGGAAGGTTTTATTTTATAGGTTTGGTATACTGCATTGTATATAAATATGCAGTGGTTGACTTTCTAGAATGTAGATTAAACGTTTGTATTGTATTTTGTCAATGTATAAGTTCAGCATTGGATACAATTTGACCAGGTATGGTATTTGATATCCCTTGTGAGTTCTGTTTTAGCTTTTGTAATTCGAATTTTACGGGAGTAGTATGAATTCGCGACTCGGTTCGGCCGAGCGAATCACATCTCGGGGCCGGGTCGGGACACTCGGTTGTCCAAAACTTTGCCAAAATAAGATAATCCAGACAGTGACAGTCAAATCATCAAATGTCTTGTGAATTGCCAGGTTATCATTATCACTAAAAACTTTAAATGGCGTCTAACCTCTACAACATATGGCTGTTCTATGTTGTTGGAATTTCAAGTCTACCCATATTGGTGGGGCCCAATTTTTTTTTAATTTAAAAAATCAATGTATTGACATTATCTTTGATTGTGGTCCACATTATTCTAATTATTTGTTTTACACAGATGGATTCAATTATACTGTTTAGGGAAAAAATAATTATCTATGAACTACATTATTATTAGAGGGTTTTTTTTTTCATAAAAAAACACTTGGACTCTTAAAAGACCTAAAACTAAATGGACCGCCAAAAATCTTATGGCTGGAGTAGTCCCATGTGTGAGTTACTTCGTATGTTTGAGTTGTGCTTATTCTCCTCGTGTGTGAAGTTTTCATCACTTTACATGTATGAGTTGTGTCATGAGTATTAAGGTTCCAACCTCTTTGCCGGGTTAAAAAAAGAGAAAACAAAAGAAAGAGGCGTGCTTTTTTCCTACACTGCAAGAGTACTGCACCTAAGTGCTTTCGAGCGGCATGGAGGACGATGAAAAGAATACTCAAGTGCTAAGCATATGAACGCGAAATAAGCAATGGAGGAGGCAATGAATTCCCTTGAATTGATATATAGATTATGCTAGTTTAGGAATATGATAGTTCTTTCCCAAGTAAGCTAAACACAAAAAGAAAAAAGAGTGGGGGGGGGGGGGGTCGGGTTTGAGAATTCTAATTTACATTACCCACCCAACCTATTTAAATGTATTGGTTAAATGCCAATCCACAAGTGTAAACCAATTCAGACAATTTAGTGGTTAATGGTTTTTTTAATTACAATAGTTTAACCTACATAGAATGAGTCAATCTTGTGCTGGCCTTTTCTTTTGGCATGAATATAGCATTAAAAACTTAAAATGGATTTGTTTAGGCCAAGCTTATACAAGTTGGGTCAGCTTAAACGGTTTGACTCACACTAAATGCATGATATGGAGGTCAGATCAGATTGACCCACAACAGGTGCAAATTAGAGTTACTTGATCTGTTTAAAAAAATGGATCGGATATGGGTTGGACTTCAACCCATAGATATGTCCAGTCCAGTGAATGTATGGAGATGATTTCCAACACATCCGCGTAGGACAAGTCACAGGCAAGTTTTCTAAACAACCAATGTATTTTCAAAATGGTTGTTTTCCATAGATTTTGCAAGTTAGAGAGGCCAGAGTGCATTAGATACCGCTGATTGCAAGGAAATTCTAGAAAACTAAAAGCGAAATTCTCTAAAATTTAATGATTTCCACTAATTAGAAAAGAATAATTTCATCGATGATCCTTTTTTTTTTTGGCTTGGCCTAAAATTCAATGAATATCTGCCAAAGAACCTGACATTGGCGTCCCTTAAATTTTTCTCTCTAAATGTATGTTGTAAAAAGTAAATTTCCATTTCTTTTGAGCAAATTTTATGGCTGTTTTATTTATATGTTGGTTAGGGATGATAAAAATCCTCGCGGGTCGGGTGACCTGAAATTTGGGTATGGCACCCGAACCCCCCAGCGGGGGCGGGTGGGATATTAGATTGACTTCAAATTTGATATGTAAGTTGACCCCACTTGGATCTTTCAATCCCCCTTGTCCCATGACCAGTAGGGTAACCGTAAGGACGGTCCTTACTGGACCGCCTCCCAATAAATAAATATATGTTTTAGAAACATAACACATGTATGATAAATATAGTAACTCTTTTGAGAATTGAGACTTGAGTCCTTTTTTGCAAGTATATATATAATACATTATACATGTATATATATATATTATATAATATTATAGTTATGTGTCATTTGTATGTAAACCCTAAATCCCCTAAACTCTAAATCTTAAATACCCTCAATCATATGATCTATAGTTTTAATTTTGATTTTTTGCTAAGTTACCTAGAACATGTTAAATTCATTATCCCAATATATGTTTTAGAAACATAATACATGTACGATATATATAATAATTCTTTTGAGAATTGACTAATTGAGACTTGAGTCCTTTTTTGCAAGTATATATATATTATAGTATTATAGTTATATGTCGTTAGTAAATTACTAAACCCTAAATACCCTAAACTCTAAACCCTAAATACCCTCAATCATATGATCTGTAGTTTTAATTTTAATTTTTTGCTAAGTTACCTAGAACATGTTAAATTCATTATCTCAATATCATAATTGTTCATAATATTTCACCATCCCCTAAACCCTAAACTCTCAATTACTAAGATAGTAAGATTATAATTTATAAAATATAAATACATTTAATGATAAAATAAAGTAATAAATACATGTAAAGTGCGGGGACGGGGTCGGGTATACGTGTTATCCGTCCCCTTCGGGGTCGGGGAATAGCGGAGATGGGGGCGGGGATGGGGTTTAGGGAAGGGAATGGGAAGGGCGCCCCCGCCCCGCCCCGCCCCGCCCCGTTGCCATCTCTAATGTTGGTTGATTTTGTACTTTCAATTTGGCGGACGCCTAGTGGCTAACAAACACAATACAAGAAATATTCTTAGTTTCACTAAATTTGTAGCATGTTTAAAATAAGGCAAAATTAGCGAAAGGTCCTTATAAGTGAATGTATCCAGCCTCCAGTCTAAGGAAAAACTTATTAAGGCCTATGGTCCACTTAGCTAGACTATTTGCAGTGAGAGGTCCCTGAATCCACATGTTTGCATTTTTCTCGATGAAATTACCCTTTCAACCGATTTTAGCACAAAATTTTGAAATTCAAAATTTCAAATCTTTAATTATCCATCTTCTTCAGTGTGGAAAGGAACTTTTTTCTCTCTGCAAATCAGTCCTATCTCTTCCAATGGCTGGATGACCCCGATCTCATTGTTCTGCCAGGAAGGATCGAAGACGCAAAAGAAGTCCAAGATCAGAGTTGCAGAGGGGAGATCGGTTTCGATCTTTGTTGGGCCACACAATCAGTTGCAGAGGAGAACGAAGAAGGGTTCTCAATTTCTACTGGGTCACGCTGGCCGGAGGGGAAGCCAAAAGGAGACGAGCAGTTGGGATCACAGCTCGAGTCTCGCGCCAGAAGAGTCTCCCATGGCCTCTCCGATGAGGAATTCGAAATTCGCGTTGCCGTCTCCGACGACGAGATTCTCGCCAAAGTCTCCCCTGCATCGTTTGAAATTATCGTCGGATTCGCCGCTGCTAGCGACGCTGAGCAAAAAGGCGGCGCCGCTTCTGCAGAGGTGGAAGGTGGAGGAGGAGGAGGAGAAAGGGGGGTCTGTTCACTACTACAATCGGAAAACAAAAAAAAAAAAAACGCCGTCGCCCATCACCGGACTCATTCCGATCGTTGCTGACCGCCGTCGTCTCGCTGCTGTCGTGCCGTCGCCGGATTCTTCCGCTGCCATCCCGTCGTGCCGTGCCATCGCTGGGGAGGCAGAAGACTCCCCCAGCCTGTTACAGATACCCGGAAGAAGAAGACGATGATTTGGGTTTAGTTCTGGGTCAGTTCTAACCTGACCTGCTACGGAAGCCCAGCCCAAATCCTAGACCAGGCGGTGGCAGTTTGACTGGGTTCAACGGCCATATTTGTTTCTGGATTTCTGGAGCCATCCGGACTCATAATTGCATTCCGATTTTTTTGTTGGATTCGTATTATCGATGAAATCTACAAGGTAGACAGGATGGATTGATGGTGACAGAGCTGAATTGCAGGCTTAACTGTAAATTTATCTGATTTTTGATCAAATTTATCTATTTTTGGTCAAATTTATCTGTTTTTGTCATATTTATTTGAGTGTTGTTCAAATTTATCTGTTTTTTGTCATATTTCTTTGCATTTTTAGTAAATTTATCTGAGGTTTTTTTCAAAATTTATTTGAGTTATTGGTAAATTTATCTGAGTTTTGTTCAAATTTATCTGTTTTCTGTCAAATTTATCCGAGTGTTGTTCAAAATTATCTGTTTTCTGTCATATTTCTTTGTGTTTTTGGTAAATTTATCTGCGTTTTTTTCAAAATTTATCTGAGTTTTTTAGCAAATTTATTTAAGTTTTTTTAAATCTATATGCGTTTTTTAAATTTATTTTCGTTATTTTAAATTTATTTATATTTTTTGAAATTTTCTTTGAATCTTTTGAGATTTATTTGAGTCTTTTGAAATTTATTTATATTTTCTGAGATTTATTTGGATATTTTGAAACTTATTTGCATCTTTTTAAATTTATTTGCGTTATTTGAAATTTATTTATATTTTCTGGAACTTATTTGGATATTTTGAAAATTATTTGCATCTTTTTAAATTTATTTGCATTATTTGATTATATATTGCTTTTTTTAACTTATTGCATTTTTCAAAATTATTTTATTTTTTAAAATTTATTTTCATTTTTTTGAAATTTATTTGTTTGTTTTTAGAATTTATTTGAAAATCTGGGGATTCCATTAATCGTGGGCAATTAAATGTTGGTTGGCCATTATTAATGGGATATCCCACCAATCATGGATTATGATATAAAGAAAGGGTAAAGTAGACATTTCAGGTGTGAGAAAGTGTGGGAGGGACCTTTGGCTCTATGATTTTTTTTTTGTGTAGATCTAAGGCCATAAAGTGTAATGTTCTGGGACCTATCGCCGAATGCCCCTTAAAATAAAGCCGGATTTTACTCAAAAGGCATGCATGTCGGGTCGGAATTTCGGATCCTCTGTGGCAACTATTATATGGTAACTGTATAAAAGGAACTCCATTTTGGGGGCAACATAGAGACCATGACCATCGTAACTATTCAAGATGAATATCATCTCCTCCCATCTCATTTTCTCAAGTTTAAGCTCAAAATGAGTGGGTCTCACCGTCTGATTAAGCACTACGGTGGAAACGTGATTTAAACCATGTATGCAACAACGCCACATCAGTGTCCAGTCACATTTCTGTCAGGTGTTAATAGGTCCTTTTAAACTTGAGTATATATATAGTTAGAGTGGATGATATTCCTCTTGAATGATCCGGATTATCTTTATATGGGCCAGCAATGGATTTCGTTGAAAAGCGGTGCACGGTTGTGCAAAAATGCATGGAGGATCCGGAGTGACTCATACACTGTCATGTTTCAGGTTGCTTATAATGTAAAGTCTATAAGGTAGTTCGATTGGCTAGTGAGGCACGCAATGAATGATTAATCCTTGACTTTAGCGCTAATGGTGAGGAACTTTTGTTCGTGTGCATATATATATGTGTGTGTGTGTGTGTGTGTGTGTGTATGAGCACTTACCTGGAAAAAAATAATTCTAATCTAGTCAGTTAAGATTAGAGTCTGGCCGAAGTAGGCCGGGCAGTTAAGAACCCTAGGCAACACGTTCCTCCACGTAATAGTTACATATTTCCTAATATAGTCAGTAAACAACCCCTAGGTAATAGTATTTAAAAAGGTAATTGATATTGGCACTCCTTTTTTTATGGAGGCACTCCAATTCAAGCCAATTTCTTTCTTACCATTTACCTTGAAAAGGATCGCCTCAATAAAAAAAAGGAGTGCAAATATCAATTACCTTTAAAAAAATATTAAAATTTAAAATTTATAACATATAAGTTGTCTTAAAAAAATCCTAACTTAAGAAAGGGAAAACTCAAAACAGGCCTCAAGTGTTGCCTAGATTTCAAATCAAGATAAAAAAGAAAGGAAAATTTTTAAAATAGGGCTTATGTTTTTGTGAGATTTCAAATCGGGACAATAAAAAACTTACATTTCAATATTGGACTTAAGTTTTCCATATTGATTATAAATAAGGACATTTGGCAAGAAAGTAGGTATTCAGTGATTTTCTTCTGAGAGTGGCTATCTACACATTGCAAAAATCCATTCACATAATGCATTTAAAAAAAAATCCCTAAACTACCCCTATCCCTCTCCTTCCCTCTTTCTCCATCGCCCTGCGCTCCGGCCACCTCCGCCCTTCTTCCTCCTCCCTTTCTGGTTCTGCAACAAGAACCAGATGACACTGTTGCCAGTAGTTGTTTTCTTCATCTCCGGTCTCGGTGGAAGGGTGACGACCGCAGTGGTGGACGGCGATGCAACAGAAATCATATTTATGTCTCTTCTCCAGTGACGTGCACAGTACCGGCGAATACAAGAACCTCTCGTCTCTGGTCTTCTTCATAAGTCGAAACAGAACCCAGTTCTGGCCTACGTCTGGGCTATTCTTCCTCGGCCAAGGGACAATGAGACGACAACTGCAATAGCGGCGCCGATGGCACGTCCTTCGATGATCACCGCTATTCTCTGGTGATGTGGGGTCCAACCGAAAACAAGAACCCAAATCGCCCTTTCTGCTTTCCTTCTCCTTCGATCGCCTCTGCTCGATGTAGAGGGAGAGGGGGAGGGAAGGAGAGGGAGATGGGTCGGCGCAGGGCGGCGACGGGTGGGGTTGCCGGAGCAGGGAGAGGGAGAGAGAGGGAAGGAGGGGGAGATGGGTAGCTTAGGATTTTTTTTTTATTTTTAATTTAAAAAAAATTGAAGTGTGTGGAGGGATTTTTGTAGTGTGTAGGTAGCATCACTCTTCTCTTCTCCATTTTATGAAAATACCCAAAATGCCCTTTTTTTCCTTCGTTTCCTATCTTCCATTTCTGCAGCCACACCTTCCAATCCCCATAACCAAACAACCAATATATTCGACTGCCACCCATCTTCCTCATCCATCCAAGCCCTAAGACCATCTTCTCATAAAAAAGGACATTTTTTGGATTTTTATGGAAATACCCATTTGAAATTCGTCCAGGGGCAGCGGTTTCCACAAGTGTCCGGGGTGTTGTCGAGCATGTTGGGGACGATGGGTTGATGGCCCATAGACGACCGATGTGTCGGATTTTCTCAAGTAGATTTTAGTTCCATCCATGGTTGCAATCCCCAACGAAAGCTCCAACCATTAGCATGTAGCTTGGGTAGGGTGCCCGCCTCTGTTTGCCGCAGTTTACATGTCAGAAAGAGACTATAAGACATCTGCAGTTGGTAGTTGCTGCTTAGACTTTCTACAGGAATAGAATCGGCTGAGTCCAAGTGTGGCTCGTGCCTTCCCAACTGCAAACCCACCTTCTCTCGGTGCATAAATAGATTGGCCGGTTCACAACCATCAAAATCATCAATGAATGGGTGGGAGTGGGCTACACCTTTCAGAGAGGAGGTCATTCCAAAGGTGGAGTCAAGGATCATGGGTGGCCATTCACTTTTGGGTTTTGCCCATTTGAATCCCAAATAGCCCTTCTAAATTAAAATTTTTAAAATGCGTCTCATTAAGGTGCCCAACGTTTTCATATTGGTCTTCGATGATTTGGTGGGAGATGAAGCGAACTGTAGGCAAACTGATGACTGGAGGAAAAAGAGAGCAGGGGTGTAGGTGGATGGGTTGCGCCAGAGTTCATGGATTTGCTCCAGTTTGTTCTGTCGTGGTGTTGCCGGCCATGGGGGATGGTGTGGGGTTAGAGGGATAAGGGAAGTGATGGGAAGAGGAGGGTGCTGGTGTTATTGGGGGAAGGAAAGAGGAAGGACAGGAAGAGAGGAGGGATGGCCGGATGGTCCTGGGAGGGCATTTTGGGGTAGTTTAAAAGAAAATGAATGAAACTCAGCTGAGAATCTTCTTTCTAGCCGGATGTCCTGGTGTGTGAATATGAAAAACTAGTCCTGCAGAAATTGTCCGCTTTGAGGAAAAGGCCTCATGCTAAGTAGGTGTAAGCTTACATATAATCGTCTTTTGGCCTACGGTTTTGCTTCCAAATCTCATGCTAAAAAAGTTGTAAGCCCTACATATATGAATCGATGTGGGACTCCGGAGCGTCACAATGAGCTTTTTTGAAATTTTCAAAAGACTTTTCAAAGAGGGTTAAGTTTTTATTAACATTTCAAATCAGGTCATCCGGTAAAATTATTCTTTTTCCGGTGAAAAATGAATTTTCCGACGGCCTGCAGCCTACCATCTTCTCCCACCCAAACAAGTCAAACTAGCTAGACCGATTTCTCTATCTCCATCACCTTCTTCTTCCTCTTCCATCATCATCAAACTCAGCCACCTCCATCGTTTCTAATCTTCCTCGTCACTTCAACATCCATCATTCATCTGCTCCTATCATCACATTCACAACCACAACAGCAAACACCCTGCCGACCTGCAACGACTTCACTTTTTTCCCAACACACCAAAGGATCAACGACGAAATCGAAGGCCCTAGAGAGTTTGAGAGCGAAAACCTGAGGCATGCCAATAACATGGTAAAAACAATGAGTTTCAGAAATGCAGAAAAATAGTCGACAAAATGCCACATAGAAATCAAATCAGTTGGAATGCAATGCTTACAGATAGATCAAGTCGATACCATTCAATTAGAACCCGCCAACTATTTGAAGAAATGCTCGAAAGACATTCAACATCTTATTTTTTAATGTTCGATTTTTCAAGATCAGTATTGTCTTTGAAGTACGTGAATTGTTTGATTCTATTACTTCTTTCCATTAGAATGTTGTCTCGTGGACGCCCATGATATCATGTATCACAAAGAATTGCCCGTCGCTGCAAGCTCTGGAGCTTTTCTGCAATTATTATGGTGATTTCTCGGTAAGGAAATTACTTTGAGGTCCATTACTTAGACCACAAGTCATTATCTTTCCCTAATTGTGGTCATTATAGAAATCCGTTTTTATAGAATACATGCTATCTTTTACTCAAATACGGTTTCCTAACGAGATATATTCCATAATAAACTCTACCTTGATGGACGGTTGAGATTAAAACTAATGGAATTCTAATTGGAAATTCGGTCCTCTCTCCACCTATAAAATAGAGTTTTCCTCCATCACAAAGATTCACTCACGAAATTCAACACATTAAGATTTATAGACAAGGAGAGAGAAATCGAAATTATTTCCTAAACTCTTCTTGGACGGATCTTAACATCAACTAACAACAGCATTAGACAGCAGGATCGGAAAGCTCTCTGCATCAGGATGTCTTGGGGATAGTGCCAATTGCCCCAAAACAGAACCAATGTTATCAGCATGCCTTAAGTTTGATATGATGAAAGAGGAAGAAGAAGGTGATGGCGATGGAGAAAATGGTCGGGCTGGTTTGGCTTGTTTGGATGGGAGAATATAGTGGGCTGTAGGTCGTCGGAAAACTCATTTTGTATGTGTGCGCATGACTCGCAGGTGATAGATATATATGCATGTATGTATGCGCGCGCACATTTATAAGGTAAATATTCATGTACTCTTTGTGCACACTACCCGCCGTGGAACACACGGAACCCCATAGCTCATGGGACATGGAGCAATTGAAACATCCACTCATGATGGATCCGAATATAAAATTGTAGTCAATCTCATGTCTTTAAGTACTTCTTGATCTATGATCGAAAAGTTTAATGATCTTATATTAAAAAAAAAAAGATGCTCAGGCTAAAGGTCTAGTCCATTCGGTGGGTGCAAACACAGAGATCTAGTGGGTCTAGTGGTTATCAAGGGTCCTAATTTGTGGTCCACTCAGTTGGACTATCAAGTAAGCCCCACTATAAGGTGTCCACGTGTGGAAAAAATTATGCATAGAATAATTCTAAAGATGAAAAATATGGGCATTGATCAAGGAATTAGGATGATCACATGAACTCGACAATGTACATTAGTAGTTTCCATCCAAATTTTATAAGTACCCGTTCGTTCTGGAGCCGAGTCAATCCAACTCAGTAGGACGCATCCGGACCGATGTGACCTACTTCTCCAACCAAGGGAAGGCAGAACTCGGAGTTACTATTTTTATTTTTCTAGTAACTCGGAGTTTTTTTTTTTTCTAATAAAGGAGAAGATAGATTAAAGCAAAAAGTACATAAGAAGAGTACAAAAGGATATAGAGAAAAGGAGAGTCCGAAAAAGTCTGAGCTAAAAACAGAAATGGAAAGAAAACAACTAATAGTAGTGAAACTGCAAAACTGGGCCCATAGTAGTAGCTAATAGTAAGGACCCTATCTTCAACTTCTTCCACTGCTACTATCCTTTCTGCATGTTGCATTCAAAGCGTTGAGTTGAGGATCCGAACTTAACATATATCTTAGGTCTGAGGACTTTCCCTTTTTTATGAAGGAAATTTGGATTCTCGCCTTTCCTTTCCTTTTATCGTATCTCTTTCCTGTCCGAATTCGACTTTCGCCATCCATCGTGTCTGATCTCTTTCCTACTCCAAGTCTACTCCTTTGTTGTGTTGTGTCTCTCTCACTCTCAGTATCATCGCACTATTTAAGTACAAGCGCCCCCTTCTTCCTTCTTTCTCATCCCACGACAACAGCCTTAGCCCTCTCTTTCTCTCTCTCTCTTAGCCCGACCTGTGGATATCTCTCGTCGACACCCAATTAGCCCCCTTCAAGGTACTCTCTCTCTCTCCTGCTGCTGCTGGAAAAAAGTATTTTGCCCCATTAAACAAACTGTAAAAATTGAAGAAGTATTTGGTAGGTCTAATGTGCGTACAAAATTTTGCCACCTCTTTGTAATCTCAAACTGCAGTTGACTATAATAGTATAGAGCTTCCGCGACAGAGGATTGTTTCAAGCAGCAGAAGCTCCCTCCTGCGGAAGCTTCCAAGTATTCAGATCCTCTCAACTTGGGAGACTACTAATCTTATGCCATATAACGTTTTGTATCTATCTTCACTAGGCAGATGATCCTTATATATATATATATATATATGGAACTTAATTGTATTCTATGTGAGATGTTTCCTCTCTTTGAGAATAATCTTACTATCTGAGACTTAAAACACTCAGCGTTTAGAAATTATATATTATATACACACTTCTTGGTATACGTGTCTCTGTTGAGTCTTGAATAATTAATACAACTCGCTTTCTCTTGCTAGGTGCTACGTTTGATTAATTCAATACATATGGAAGACCCAGATCACCTTCCACCTGATTTCATGGAAGACATAGATGACATTCTAGATGAGATTGAATCTTACGGGTGAGGTCTTATCTATCTTTCATGAACACATCTTTCTTCATTATTTTTCTTCTTTTTTATTCTCTTTTTATTTTGAAACACTTTGATTGGAAGATTTTTTTTAATTTTATTTTTCTTTTCAACAGTCACGTACCTTTCGTTCGTAGACAGCATGTTGTTAATATGACCCACAAAGTAAAAAACATCAAGGAAAAAAAGACGATTATCACCATCGATTCTAAAAACACTCACCAACGTTTTTGGCGCTCTGTTGAAGGAATTCTTACTACAATCGTCGATGCAATATTCCCTCCCTTCGTTATTTCATCAATGCCTCGCCTCGTCTTAAAATATGAGTTGGACGAGAAACAGGTAAACTGCCTTTGGTCTCCCACCGAGAGACATTCGCTTATCCAGAGCCTTCTCTCCTTCTTTGATTTGACATCACTCGGTGATGAGTTGGCCAGTTTGGAGACTCAAGTCTCGCTTTGCCTCTTCAATTTGATTTCGACCGCAAAAGATGAAGGGTACAATGCAATTGATGTTGTTGTGTTTCTAGAGGTTGCAACGGTTGATACATATGATGAAGATGAGGTAGCGCGGGCTCTGACAGAGTCTACGAGTGTAGAGTCTACGAGTGTCATCAACCCTGCACGGAGATTTTGCCCTGCACCTAGATCTTCTATTGAAGCTTTGCTGTCACAAGTATTTGATGATATGACTTCATTGGATGAATGCACCATTTGTTTGGATGGATATTCTTGTGGAATGACAGTGACTCGGCTCCCCTGTTCTCATGATTTCCATAAAGGATGCATTGAGAGATGGTTGAATATAAACAACTCATGCCCGATCTGCCGCTCTCCAATATGAGATTGATTCCCTCATTGTTCCATGTTGGTTTTTATCTCTTTTTTTTGTTAAGCGTTTGAAGTTAATACAAGGACAAACATTATTTATATTAAGTTCATTAATATAATCAAGTAAATGTATCCATACATGCTTACCTTGGTTTTGTCTAGACCCAAATCTATAATCATTTAAGAAAAAAAACCAGTGGTTATGTCAACTTCAGTGATGACAGATTGTTCTATTTAGTATGATTTACTGTTTTTTTTTTTTTTTTTTCTTTGTGGGGGGGGGCTTTAATTTCTTGATTTTAACCAGTTTGGAAGTCGATAGTCTATACTACTACCTAAGGCCTCCAGCTATATTTCGATGACTACCCAGAAAAGTAGAGGATATCTGGGACTTTATTTGGATAGGTATCCTTGTTGGAATTGGAATGGGAGTAAAGATCTATGACGCCGTCTCTAAGTTTCTGTTTGCAGGGGCTTTCACTCTGCTAACGTCTGGAACTGAAGAGTAGTAGAAGCTGCCAACCCCCAAGTTAAGAGAACACAAGAAGCCAATCAAATAATGTTGATACTTCTGCCATTACTAGAGGGACGCTGTTAATTTGTTGTTAGCCCTATAGACCCTGGCCTAGAATTGGGGCAGAAAATATAACATTGTGGGAGCTTTCATATTTTGCTAAATTAACAATGTGTTCAAATTCAAAAGAAGTAAAGCTTGACCTTGCAATATACTTCTGAAATGGAACCTTCCATTGTTTTCACAGTTGAATTTTTATATACCAATTTTATAGTATTAATAATACTATAAAATTGATTTTTCTGAATTTATATCAAGAAAGGTGACTTAGTAAAGAAAGGAATAAGTGATGATGCGATCAGAACATGTGATAGTCCAATTCAGATGCTTTATTCAGTCTAAATTTTGGTTAGAAAGACCATTCAGATGAGTCTACTGATGGTCAACTAAACAAGGGTTTCAATTGTTCTCGGCATATCTTAATATGAAGAGCGTCTGTGGTGTGGCCATATTGTAACGACCTGGGTGATTGGGTCCTTGACTCCTTACACACATAAATACAGTTCTCACTAATTTAGACGCTATTTGCACTGGACTAAATATTTTATTTTACGTTTCTTTTGCTGTACGTGATGGTATAAAACCCATGACATGATTTCCGCAGCTACAACATGCTGCTGATCCCCGTGGAAATTCTTATTTGCAACTATCACCGTGATGACATTGGTGAAGGAAAGGAGGAGAAGACGTTGGAGTGCAAGAGAGTTTGGTTTCAATGAAGTGTAATTTGGGTATTTTATAAAATTGATGGAAAAGGTGGCTAGAAAAATACCTTTAAATGTCCGATTGTCTTTTAATTGAAAACTTAGGCCTTAATTTAAAAAGTTTTGAAACTTGTGTACTTTTTCGAAATAGGGCAAAAACATGAAGTCTCATTTAAAAATTTCCTATTTTCTTGAGGATTGCCTGCATGGGGACATCCATGTGGGCAACCATGTGTGGCCCACCTGAATGGACCATCAAAAGTATCCCCACCCTTGAGTTACACCTGATTTGTTGGATTTGCGCCGATCCAATGGTCTGGGTTGTTGGATCAATTGTCAGTTTTTTTTTTAATTATTATAAAGCTATTAAAGTTGTGGGCCACACACCAAGGGATTATGATAATTTGATGGACTTGTGCCATATATGCTATGGTCTTACGGATGGTTCTCATGGACCTTATACGAATGGCCTTCTGGGCCCATCAATCTTTTGTGTGTAGTTGGGTTGGGGGAGGGGGTCTTTTGAAAGATTTGGATGTGACCTTCCTACTGGCAGAATTGTAAGTCCATCATATCATCCTAATCCTATGATCCAGAAAAGTTTAATGGCTTTGTATAAAAAATCTTGATTTCTAATAACTAAGGAGGAATGATCATGTCTTGCCGGAAGGAACCTGCTTGCAAAGTGTGGTCCCTTTCTAGCTGGTCCAATCCATTCCCTTAATTCACACCTCCTTGTACAAGCATGGACCCCATTGGATTCATCATATTTTAAATTAAGACCCCACTTGGTGATAAGTACACAAATTAGAGTCATTTTTAGGAACGGTAAGCCCATCCTGTGGATGGAACCGCGGTCAGGCCTGTGGGCCGACCTGGAAGCATCACAATCATGGTAAGGCATGAGGCTTTGAAAGGTCTCCAATTAGGGTTGTCAAAGGACCGGGCCGAGGTAAGCCCTTATCCTACCCTCATATGTACGAGCCGGGCCTAAGCGAGCAAAAGCCCTTGTCTTTTATAGCGGGCCTATAATTTTTAGACCCTTATCCTACCATCAAGGGCCAGGGCCAAAAGAAAAGAAGATATTATTTTCTTTAAAGAAAATAAATCTTTCATACGCCATCACTGACTTCCAACTTAATGCTAACCCTACTACTTTGTCCGGACTAAGGCCAACAATGCAAAGGTAGTTAAGACTTCTACTATTTCAGATTTCAAACTACTCTTATATTGGTCAAGTACTCTTCCACCGATTCAAAAGCTGCTATAGAAACCAAAATTACTAAAATGTCACGAGCCATTATTGAAATAATTGGATATTTTGCTGAATTAACTTTCCACCAATTCAATATATTGAAATCTATAGATTTATCCCTTAGCTCCTCAAAATAATAATTTAATTCAGATTTTTTTTTCCAAAGCAATTGTTTGAGTCATTTGTTCCTCAAATATTAAAAAATCATCTTAAAACTTAGTGACTTTTACTAAATTAACTTTATCCACATTTGACAATGTCATAGTAGGGGAATGTTCATATGCATCTTTCCCTCACCATAGGGTGATGGACACTTCCCTTTTTGAAAATTTCCAAGTACAAAAGACTTGTACTTGGAAATTTTCAAAAAGGGAAGTGTCCATCACCCTATGAGGGAAAGATGCATATGAATGTTCCCCGTTAGTATAGGTGCATCATAAACCACAGAATACTCTTTATAAAGATTTCCGAAAGGGTCTAAGAGTATCACCTCAACGATTACTCATATCTTCACTTGATCCATATAACTTTCTTAAGGCATATCCTAAATACAACAACTTACATTGATGATCAAAGAGTGTAACCATTTCAAATACTTTATTATATTTCTCTCAATATTTATCAAAGTTTTTCTTCATTTTTCAAACTATATTTCTACAAAAGATATCTACATCATCTGACTTTTGTACCAATAAACTATGTATTCTAATCACTTATGGTAAAAATAAATGAATAGATAGGTACTCACTTCTTAAAAATTTTAAAGTAACTTCATAAAAACTATTCAAAATTTTACATATTTAATAAACTGAGGGCCGGGCCGGGCCCCCTCGGGCCGGATGACTCAAGCCCTAACTCGGCCCTCAAAATTGTGAGCTTTTCAAAATAGGGCCCTACCCTACCCTCATGCTTTAGGATAAAAAAACAAAACCCTCGCTTTGAGGGCTTTTGCGGGTTGAGCCGAGCCGGGCCCCCTCATAAAAGGGCTGGATTGACAGCCCTACTTCCAATGAGCTGCCTCGCTGAAGAAAATGGTTTTAGTTTGATCTTGCGACACTTTTGATAGCTACAAAGTCATCTACATTCTAGCAGTAAGAATTAGATGTACACAAATTTGCATGATCTATCCAAAGACCAACAAAACTCGGATGCAAATAATAAAAAAGAATTAATCAGCATCCATAAATCAATTTGAACTTCTCAAATCCCAATTTGAAGTTGCCATCTTACAGAAAATTTTGAAAGAAATTAAAATTAAAATTGAAGTCATCATCTGATCAATGTATGGGCGGGCTAGCAAACAATTGACGATGACCAATTTTCATCAAATTTTGCTCCATTTCACTCACTCAGACTCAGAAATCAGAATGTCCCAGTAGACTCGACTCCAAGTCCCACAAGTTTTATTGAGTGTGATATAAGACTTGGTTAGGTGACTCTTACGATGAGCTTCCTGTTTTTAAGTTGAACCTATTTCTACCGGGGGAAAAGTTGGGTTGAGTTGAGCTCAGGTCATGTTAAACAGTCGTGTGTGTATATATATGCATTGGTCATGGCCCCTTGGGTTAGGAAAACCTGATTAAAACAAATGCATGTGAGAATCAACTCGCTAAACTTGCATAACCTGCACAATCCATTCAAGTGGGTTGTTTTATGGCCGACCTACATATTTAAATCCATTGAAATAATTTGAAGTTTTAACTAGTTTGGTGCTTCAAATAGTTTATTCCATATGGAATGAGCTGAGCTTCTATTGGGCTTTTTTTTTTTTGCTTGCAATTTAACTTAAATATAACTTTAATATTTGAAATTCCATTTTAGGCAATCTGTAAGTTGAGTTGGGTTAAATGGGTTTATCCATATTGACTTTAAGTTAAGCAAGTCAGGTCAAGATGTCAAGTTGACTTATAATGGGTGCGGGTTGAAGTTAATTGATCTATTTTTGAAACGGATTGAATACAAGCTGTA
The DNA here is from genome assembly GCA_012931725.1 of Litsea cubeba. Taxonomy (NCBI): domain Eukaryota; kingdom Viridiplantae; phylum Streptophyta; class Magnoliopsida; order Laurales; family Lauraceae; genus Litsea; species Litsea cubeba. Next base: position 20,024,843 of record CM022945.1, read on the forward strand.
CCTATATACCCTGTCAACTCGACTTGTTTTGACATAATCAACATGTTTGACACCCTTAATTACAATTATTGATTTAGTAGCCTTAAAGTTAAATAACTTTTTAAATTTGAATACTTTGGTAAAAGAAAAAAATATTTTAAGAATGAATATAATTTAAACTAGTTTGACTCCTCAGGAGGGTGGACGTGATAGAAAAGGAGGGACGATATCCACGTTCGTTCGACAAAAATAAATAAAGAAACGGATTTTTGGGCGAAATGTCTAATTTATCAAATTTTTTTTTTTTTTTGGTCTTATGGCCATATAAAGTATTTTTTCAAATAACATTGTTTATTTATTGAAAATGGGTGGGATAGGAAAAAAATATCTCTCAACTTTTACCTTGTAACTTAACTGGTTGGATTTTGTATGTATAATAAAACTAGTATCGAAGTAGACTTTTTGTAGTGCTAAAGGGATTAGCACTTTAACATGAACTTCATTTCCCTTCTATTCCCGTTCTCATTAGCAGCATTTAAGAAGTAGGAGAGGTAAGCCATTTCAGCTTCTCTCTGGCTTTTGTTTTCCTTGTATTTCTTGGGACCTACGTTTTTCTCAATTTTCTTGGTAGAAATCATCAATTGAATGGCGAGGGCTGGAGGGATCACGAATGCCGTGAATGTGGGGATCGCGGTGCAGGCAGATTGGGAGAATCGAGAGTTCATCTCTCACATCTCCTTGAATGTCCGTCGACTCTTCGAATTTCTCGTTCAATTTGGTATGAGAAAAGAGAATCTCTTGTCTTGTTTGTTTTATTCTGTTTTTTTTTTTTTTCCTTTTTGTTGCAGGGTCTGTGTATGATCTTTGCTCTTATCATAGATCTGATGATGAAGTTTATGCTCTGCATTTCTGAAGTTTATGATAATTTGCATTTGTGACATGGCTGAGATCTTTTTGATATTCTGCGGTCAATAGTAATACGAGATCTAGGGTTTTCACTGTCCTTAATCTTCTTGCAGAATCTGGGTTCCTAATAGAATGTATGATAGATTGAAAACAACAATGCCTTGGAATTAAGGTTGCATCACACGACCCAAATGGAGACTCCCACTTGTTGGTGTATTTGGAATACCTGGAATTAAGGTTGCATAAAAAAACCCAAATAGATACTCCATTTTGTTGGGGTTTCTCTTGATGAATTTGCATAAAAAAACTCAAATAGATACTCCCTTTTGTTGGGGTTTCTCTTGATGAATTTGCATGAAAAAAAACCCAAATAGATACTCCCTTTTGTTGGGGTTTCTCTTGATGAATTTGCATAAAAAAACCCAAATAGATACTCCCTTTTGTTTGGGTTTCTCTTGATGAATTAACACGATTAAAAGCTTTAGGTCTCCGGCCTGCCATTATATTGATAGGTTTAACCGTAATAGGAAACCAATTTCAACCTTCTAAACCAACATTTGATGTTTCGCCCTAACCTTCTAAACCAACTTATTCCTCGGATGAGTGTAAAAAGTGACAGTATAATTGGGGGGGATCGTAAGGTCCTTCTAGAAATCTTTTTTTTTTTTTTTTGCTTTAAATGAAGTTTTTATTCTGGTTGATGACAAGGCTAAAAGCATATCAATGCCCAGCCCTGTGAATTGACAGAGAATTAGCGGTTAGAATCAACTCCACCAAGGACATATATTATGGGTATTGCTGGGGAGAAATCTAAGTCATTTTTAAGATTTCAAAAGAACACCTTAAAAAAGCATTTATTACTAAATGGGAGCCACAGAGTTCTGATGCAACAGGATTTGCATAGGTATCAAGAAGGTTTATGGGAGTCATAGTCTGATTCTAAGTCATGGATCTCGACAGGGTGTTATTGATACATGTGGCTTCTATGATCATTGCAAGTGCCAACTTAAGATTTTGTTCCATTGAAGTGATGTATATCTCCATTCCTATTCTTCCTTAAGATGTTTCCACTTGTTGCTTTAGTCAATGGTAGCTGTTTGTAAGAATTGGTTTGTCTTTCTTTTTATAATTCTTATGATTATCTCATTTTTTTTCCAGAGGCTACCACTAAGAGCAAATTGGCATCTTTAAATGAAAAGCTTGATACATTAGAGCGGCGTTTGGAGCTTCTTGAAGTTCAAGTGAGTACTGCATCAGCGAACCCTGCACTTTTTAGTTGATATCTCCAAATTCATTGTGGATGATGAATATAATGAGTGTAGTATGTAAAGAAAAATCACCAGAGTTGGAATCAAGTATGAAGATGTAATGTAAGATTGGTTTCATTGGACTACAATGATAATATTGCTTTGCTGGGCTTAAATATAATTGATGGATCACAAGATATGCTTTTATTTATTTATTTATTTATTTATTTATTTATTTACTTTTTATAACATGGATCACAATAAATGCGCATCTGAATCTTCGAGTCGGCTGAGTTGGCCCCAAGAGTATGAGTAGGTTTGAGTTTACCTTTCACGAGAAAGAAAGGGGGAAAAGTTGGCCCTGTTAATCTCATTATTCTTTATGAAAAGCACAATAAATCTCCGGCTTGATTTTTTGTATCATTGATATTCTATAGAGTTGCAGATAGGATGTCCAATTATCGTAGAATCCAAAAGTTTCTGATCCAAATGAAGTGGCCATGGAACTTGCTTTTCGATTATGGAGAATTTGGATCTACATCCATGCATATAGGATTTGACCTGAGGATCCTGATTCAGAACAGTTACATAACATATTAAAAATACATATAGGTTTGTAGGGCCCATGTAGCTTGAGTTGTACTCTTATTTGAGAGTCTACTTAGCTTCAATCATATATCATTTTTTTTTTTTATATATCTATGCCTCTGGGAAATACTCACACAGTACCATACACACTCACCCGAGTCCCTCACCACAAGGGCTACAGCCAGGGATCAATCCCTGGTTGTTTTTGTGAAAGGGGGAGGTGTTGTTTATGCGGAAGAGGGTTGTCTCACCACTGAGCTTTAATCAATCATATACCATTAATAGCCTCACTTGTATATTTAAAAATTTTATTTGGAAGCTCTTTGATCAAGTTTTACCAATGCACTGCACAACTTGTTTTGTATCTTGATTGAGTTCTTTTAAGTTGATGCTGGATCTGGATAGATACAATACATTCTGTGTTGGTTGAATTAGGATTTAGATTTGGATCCATATTTGTAAAGTCGGATATGGGTCTGGATTCATCGTGTTTCACCCTGGATCCGTCCCATTTGCATCACCATGCAGAGATCAAAGTTCTCTTTTCATGGACAATTGCATATATATTAAACGTTCAGATTAGATATCGGCTGAACAGCTGTGGTTATATTATATATAAAATGCTAAAATGGAAAGAGCTTTGGAGCACTTGGACGCTCAGAGCTTGCATCAGAAGCCAAAATACAATAATAATAAAGCCATGATTTGCATGGGTGTCCTGATGATGAAATAAAGCATGTGGGCCAGTAAACTAGCTGCATTTTGGTTTTGTTCCAGTCTCCGGTCTACATATATGCATGTTGAATTGCCACAACGATAATGAGAAAGGCTGAAGATACTTGAGACCAAATTATCAGATTCACAGATGAAATGATGGACCAAATGGCATAGAGCAAGGGGCCAATTGCTGCCATCATTATGATGCTGAACTTATTTCATGTGAAAATTTGGCAGGAACTTATACAAAGGTGTCTTTGTGACATTTGAACTAGTTTCATTAAGACGGATCCCACAAGATAAATCAGGTTTTAGCTGGCGTTAGCATGATATTAACGGCAACATGGGGTCATTTATAAAATGAGGAAGGACGGAGGTGTGATGGGGGTTTTATCATGTGTGTGCATCCATTTGGTCTCTTTGTCTCTGTTGCCCATACGGAAAGCAGTTAATAGATTGGAGAAATGCCAACTAATAGGTGCGAGTTTTGGGTGTTTGGTGAACCCCATTCTTCAAAAGGTACTGAATTGTCACTCGGTCATCTTCCAAGTCAATTCAAGATCTCAGGGGAAGTTCAGGATTCGTTATATAAATTTACACTCACCATAGGAAAAGCGTTCTTCTCCAGCGACTAGCGAGAGAAAGAAAATAGTTGAAAAGGGCCGGTTGGCTAAACACAAAATGGCCCACTAAGGACTTCAGTTGAAAGTGACAAAAACAGAGAAAGGTTCCTGCTTTAGCTGAGCTTGAGACATCCAAACAGTTGACAGATGCAATGAGGAGCCAGGACAAGCTAGTCCCCAGTTACCCTTCATCTATTTCAGGATTTAGTTCATCATGACCACGCTTATTACCATAGTAATCAGGGAGTTCTTGTTATCTTTGTTCTGTCCTGGTATACATCGGAGGCGTGAATTGCGGCCTTGTGCCCTGAGTCCGAGTGTGTATCTGATTCTTTTGGGGAGGAGTGGTTGTAGTCATTTCCATTTCCACAACTGATTGAAATATCCAGTGCCTGGTAATCGATGTTGAAATTCTTGAGAACCACTTCCCATTTGGTGTGTGGCTGCTAGATCTGGTGCTCGACTTCAAGGCACTAATCCATTGGTGCACTGTACAAATCTCGCACCAATTTTACATCAGAAACTATATTGGTCATTTCCTTTGTCGGCTGTCAATCTATTTGTTTTCAACTATCCCTATGAAGGTCAGAAGTTGGACTGGGTCATCAACTTAAACACCAAATGTTTCGTGTTCCATTGCTGTAATGTGTAATGTATGAACATCCTGACCATCCATCCATATGAACTCTCTCTCTCTCTCTCTCTCTCTCAAAGAAAGAATTAAGAACTAGTACATAGTACAAGATGAAGAGGAACGTTTAACATTTATTGAATAGACAATATGAATACTGGTCATTCAAAGTTGCAAATTGCAGTTCATACCTTAGTTCTATGTCAGGAAGGGACCAAATTTTATAAAAAAAAAGCAAGAAAAAGGAAAAAAAAGTTTATGCAACGAACTACTTGCGCTATTTGCTTACGCTCAAGATTAATCCAGTCGCATTGATCCGCTGTTTAATCATTATACAAGTTCCAAGTTCCGCAGCATCATGCTTCAAAGATCAGTTTTTCTTTTTCTTCATATTCCATAACATATCAACCAGCCTATGTTGGCAAAGGATGAATTTGACAATCTATCCATGTGTTGATCATCTGGGTGATGGAGGATCCATGGCTTGAAAGAAGATTGGTGATGGTTCTGATGGAGTAGGAGTGGCAACAGGGGGAAGGATCTTCCTCTCCACAGATAAGAAGCGGTTAGAACCTCCCAAACTTTCAATGGATTTCATATATTCGGAGGCATTGGTCTCTATTATGAATGCATCCTCCAGTTCTCGGACAATGTCATCCATGCATGGCCTGTAAGCAGAGAATGTTTCAATGCATGCCAATGCAACCTCCACCACCCTCCACATTGCTTCCGCATGGTAGCCTGCCTTTATAGTTGGATCTACAATTTCTTCAATTCTTGCCTCCCTGATAAACGTTTTCGCCTGAAAGTAGAGATATCAGTTGGCTTTTTCACAGGAAAAATAGAGTCAGAGGACAATAAATGATCTATTATTGCATGGATTCACATGTATGTAACATATAAATGCAACTGTTAAGGATCGACAAAGGACCAGCTAATCAATTAGACAATTAAATGGTGAGGTGGTGGGAACCCAAGTGTAAGTCAATGGTTTAAGGTGAACTTGGATGCTGAAATTGTACCCATTCGACTAAGCTCCATTCGTTGCGTGGCCTGTGAATGTTGAGAGGCTCTCGACCGCTTATGATTTCTAGCAGCACCACTCCAAAGCTAAAGACATCGCTCTTTGCAGATAGCTTCTGGGTGGAATAGTACCTACAAAGCAACAGGTGAGAGAGCTTAAGACCATGGAGTTTGACTTTTGACTTTTTTTTTTTTTTTTTTTGGTTTTGTTCCCTTTGAGTCAGAAAATGAAGTGAGAGTTCAAACTGATAAGGATATATAACAAGCAAAAAGCCAATAGATAATATAAACATGAATTTCAGAATGCATAGGTTTTAAATCTATGATAATAAGCTCTGTGTATGTATATGACATCAAGATACGAAGCTCCCCAAATCCACATTCCACAATGGTAAAGATATGTTCATTACATCTTTTAAAGGTTTTCACATCCACAACAAGCTATTCATATTTAGTTGTGATTTTATTAGCATCCTTTACTTACGAATGTTAACTGTGTATTTTTTTTAGTCTTTAGAATATGCTATATATGATGAAACTATTAGCACTTACAAAATCTTTATCCAGATTTCTTACGTACTTTTTGAAAGAGTAGTGCTACATGGACAAACTTTTTGGTCAGAATCTTGGACAACCCCTATGATAAATATCATAGGGGTTGTCCAAGATTCTGACCAAAAAGTTTGTCCATGTAAATATCATAGGGGTTGTCCAAGATTCTGACCAAAAAGTTTGTCCATGTTGACTTTTTATTTTGAAATGACATGAAGATAAGAAAACCATTGGACTTCTTCAATATAAATATGGAATCAATCTAATGGCTGGGATCTATTATAGTTCATGGAGTGTATCATGCAGTGTTGGGTCTTCTTCTAAATTGAATTTGCATGCGGAATATGTTCCCTTAGCATCTCCATCATTAGTTTTGTGTGGAATGCTCCTAGACAGAAGTTTCTCATCATTTTCAGCTTCACCATCTTGTTATTCTCTGTTCTTGTGTTTTTTCTCAGTTTTCCAGTTGCACAAGATTCTGTGGAAGTCTTTCCACCCAAATTTGGTGATGGCTACATGAAGTGGGTTTGGTTCATTGATTGACTCATCAATCCGATCCAGACCAATTTCCATTGGCCTAGCCTAATGCCCATCGGTCCATTTGTCCCAGTGTGTGTATAGTTTTTAGAGTCTTTATTTTCTGAAAGTCTTTTTATGTTAAAAAGTTGATTTTTTAGAGCTTTCATTTTGTTAAGAGTCACGATATAGATAGTTAAAGTCATAACATCTTAACTAAATTCAAAATTAGACTTCTACACATTAGATGCATTGTAATTTGCAACAACTAGAAGTATCATAGATTCCAAGATGAGATGCTATGATTGGTCAACCCCATCTAGGACTAGTTGCCGCACCCTCCCCTGTATGGGCTTGAGTTTCTTCTTCTTATGTAATTGATAGAAGTTTCAAAACTTTGTCCGATTGTAGATGTGTGAATGTGTACTGAATCCCAAATCATTTCTGAGCCTTGGCTTGGGATTTGACCTTCCGGGCATCTCCATCCTCCATCAATTTTGGTATCAGAGACAACACACCTATATAAGAGCTTTGGGTTCCATCATGTGGGCTAATTCAGCTACTTCTTGACATATCTTCTAATGACAAAAATCATATAAATAGCAGAAGAAATAAATTTATTTATTTCGCATTGGTGCCTCTAAACAAAAGTAACATAACAGTTCGATCATGGTGAAGGAGATTAAATATTAGACTGTGAAAGAACAAATTCCAACTTACTCCGGGTCCAAGTATCCAGCTGTGCCTCGCACTTCTAAAGAAACACCACTATCCCCTTCTTGAGGAGCATACTTGGAGAAGCCAAAATCTGCCACTTTGGCACACATGCTATGATCTAGAAGAATGTTGCTGGATTTAACATCTCTATGTATAACGCAGCGCCCCGCAAATGAGTGTAAATACAACAGACCTGAAATCATATAACACCAAAAAATTAACAACATTGAAATTCGTCTGAGGTACCAATACCATAACAAAAATCTTGAGGTAGATTTCAATTTCTTATTTAACATTATTAGATTCTTCATTTTAGTTGTACCACTGGACATTATTTCCTTTAGTATTACTTGCCTCGAGCAGCACCAAGTGCAATGGAAAGTCTTGTTTGCCAATCAAGTGGCTTCCTTTTGGCTGCTTCCCCTGTGATAAGCATATGTATATAATTAGAACTGGAATGAATAATAAAATGGAAGAAGCTGGTAGAAAGAACTTTGCTCTTTATGAAGTACCATAGAGACGATCTTGTAGAGAGCCGTTAGACATGAAGGAATAGACTAGAATTTGCTGGTCATTTTCACAACAGTACCCAAGAAGAGGGACCAAATTCTCATGTTGAATGGCTGAGAGAAGGTTCAGCTGGAAAACAAGTTAACAATAAATGTCATATATAGGAACTGGTGATTTTATCACGACTGACAAATGCAAACATATCTAGCCTATGTCCATGAATTGGTATACAATTCAACAACCAGATTCTTATCCCAAAGTTCGGAATATTGGTCATGTGACTTGAACATCCACAATTTTCTTTTTTGCAAGGACAGACAACCTTACTGCCCCAAAATGATATTGAGGCCATATACTGCAAAACTCTCTTGCTTTGGAACATCCAAATAGGTCTACAAAGTATGCATCCAATAGATTCTTCGATAATTCAACGAAAGCATTGATTGAAGCCTTGAATTCACCATTAGGACAGAAAATGATACTTCTGCTGTATGCATGAAACTGTTTTAAATAAATTTAGAACTATGCATGAAAGGTTTACCTCATTCTCAAACTCACGGGTCCCTTGTGTTGAAGTAGCTGACCGAACCTTTACCGCCACTTCTTGACCATGAAGTAGAGTACCACGGTAAACAGCTCCAAAGCCCCCTTCACCTATCATAGTCTTGTATTTGCATGTGGCAGTTTCAATGCATTGCAATGAAAAGATCTGTATACATATTGGACTCAACTTGAAGTCATCCATGCTGGGTATGGAGAAAACAGCATCTGTACAATTTTGGAACTTGACATTAGTAATTGTGCAGAGGAATGGATTCCCTAATAGATACAATTTTTCATGATGGGAAGTATGAAAACTTTACATGTTTGTACCATGCCAAACAAATGAAAATACTTCTTTGATCAAAATGCAGTATCAGGAAGAAATGATCAACTACAAAAGATGCAAGCATGGTATCATAAGTTCCATTCTGAACTAAAAATACAATGCAAAAATTCCTGGAATCTTTCATTAACTGAAGTTTGAGGAGCTCACTCTTTGCCATTGCATGTTTTGTTATGTTGGGACGCATGCGCCTGTAAACGCAGGTGAAGACTACTCCAATTGCAATAGTGAACAAGACGGACCCACCGGCAATAGTGCCTATAATAACAGTTCTTTGAGGCAGTGGGTGTGGAGAGTCTTGATCACCACAATCACCAAATCTAGCACCGATTGAGAGACCATATTAGGTGAAGATAGTACCAAAAAGCCTATCAATACTTTTATTGATATTTCTGCAACTATGTACGATACACTTACTCTGTTATGAGATTTGAACGGTTTGATAGACCTGGAGGAAGCCGGCTATCTAATTGAGGATTGCACCCGTAAGACCTACATCAAGCAGTTTTAAATTCATTAAACTGAGAGGCAGTTTCAACTGGCAACTAATTGTGGGATGTATTTAGATGTACCCTATATTGCAGTTAAGAAATGATAATTTTGGCAGAAGGGAGAAACATTCTTTATGGTGTGAATTTATGGGTGGTCATGAACCACATTATGTGGGCTTCCACCTATTCCACTTTTTCTGATGAACTTAATATTTTAAGCTTTGTTCGAACCATGGTTTTAAAAGTCGGCCAAAACCAAGTTGTATCACCCCATATATGAAGGTTTTGGTCATGATCGATATTTTGTGGGTTTAGTCCGAAACCTAAAATGTATAGGAATTCTCTTCTTTCACCTTTATCATCATCGTCGTCATCATCTTCATCATCATTAAAGCCTTGTCCCAACTATCTTGAGTCAACTACATGAATTATGTTTTTCCATTCTAGTCTATATAATCACGGAATCTCAATATCTCAAAACTCATGTTGTAGTTGTGACAAAAGTACTATGCCGGCTGTCAACCTACCTTACGCAACCCTTCTCCTTTATCAGGGCTTGGGACCTGCAATTACAACAAACTAGCAGTACTACACCTTTATATACACACATACATATTTTTATCTCAAACACCCCTAAGCAATTTATAATGAAGATTCACTTCCCCACTATATTCTGATATTTCTTTTGGACTGTTTTTTTTAAAAGAAAGGGCAAAAAATAAACCAAAATCCCAGTCCACTGATATAACGGCTGGTTTGAAACTGTCTTTTAAAACCATGGCTCCAATACAAAGCTTCCCAATAAAGATGTTGTGAAAATAAATCCACCCTGCCTGAGTTTGGGATTTTCATATGCAACCTTTTATTATCATTTTACCATTTACCTCTATAAAAGAACATAAGGAAATTAAAAATGTTAGAAACAGTTTGCCGCAGAGTCATTAGAAGCAAGCTTCAAGGACAAAGAGAAATAGAAGATGACAACTTACAAGAAAATTAAATGCTGTAAATTAGCAAAAGATTCAGGAATTGAACCCACAAGTCTATTATGCCGTACATTTCTGCAGAAATAAAGAAAGAGTTTAGAAAATGAATAGTGAACTAGGAGTGAATTCCAGTGAAGTTAATTGGCTCAAGTAGTTTGGTGTTAAGCTTCTGAACTGAAGCATTACTGTTCATCTGCAAAGAGACTCGAGCTAGAGCAGACATCTTACAGAGAACTCCGGTCTTAAGTAACATGGCAGACTCTCAAAAAAAGATTAGTTGAAACATTTCTTTGCTAATGAAACAATTAACATGGTCTTTTCCCCCCATCCCTTAAAGGGATCCCTCAAAGGATGCCCGTTACTGATCAGCTTGGACCAACTAATGTTGCTTATAGAGAAAATAAAAAATATGAGTAATTTAAAATATAAAAAAGAACATAAAAAGATTAACTGCATCATTATATTACCCATATCCTTGAATGTGCTCATTGCATTGTGTTGGGCATGATATTAATTGCACTCAACATACTTGCAGGGAACCAGGTTATCATGTAAATCCTAAATAATGCTCTTGCTAAATTGTTTTGCAAACAATCTATAGTTTAGTCAACTTAGCATAGTGTAAGTGTCAACAATAGTTGAGCCAAGATCCATGTACAATAGGCCCACTGGCCCATTATCACATATCACGTGGGATAAGGATTAGTGGTGTGACTCATCAATCTAATTTGAATTCTTTCCATGTATATAATCTGTATCAATATTCTTTATTCTCTTTCCATTCATATAGATTGTAATTAGATTGTAATTTGCCTTGATTAAGGCCATTAAGTCTATAAGTAAAGCAAAGGACTGATCATTGAGATCATCCAATATTTCAAATCATTCTCTTCAAGTTAATTCTCTGGTTTTGTCATGGTATCAGAGCCCTGATAATTTCTCTCCTCTTCTAGTTTTCTTCTTCGACTTGTTTGTCGAATCTTGGTGATAACAGTCATTATCCTTGACTGTTAGTGCATGTTAACAGAGTTTTCATCAATTTTTTGAAGTCTGATCACTGTGGCCCACCACAGATCAGTCCAAGTTCGTCACAGACATCATTCTACATTGATCGACAGTTGTTTCAGAGACTTGTGGACGTGTGTTTGACTCAGCAGAGAAATCAGAGATCAGATCTAGGTTCTGGGAACCATTCTCGTCAGGAACTTGGAGCATCTCTCAGGGGCCCACTTCTGATCAGCACTGCATGGTCAACAAAGCCTCCCATCTTGGTCGACCACTCATTCTAGAATTTTTGGACATTTTTTTGGCATTTTTCGATCATCAGAGGTAGGCCATTTCCTCCATCTTGTGATTTCCAAGTTTTCCAAGATAGTTTTGATCTCAGCCGTACAAAATCTTGGTTTATGGATGGATTTCAATAAATCTTGTACCACTGGAAAGATAAATTGATCCTCCTTCCATCGTGTGGATATGATCCTCACTCAGATCATACAGTGGGACACACGCAGGGAAACAGCCTTGCTGATCAAGGTCGCCTGGGGCTATTTTTTGGTGAAATTTTTCACAGACGGTCCTTTTGTCATTTCTGCACTACTTTCAAGCATCCTGAGTTGATCCGATCTTTCTATTATACTCTGCTGGCTAATCTTGAGCTTTTTTTAAGAGTAATACATCATGGATAAAAGTGAACAGTTACTCATTAAGTTCAAGGGGACCAATTATACATCCTGGGCCTTCCAATTTCAGATCTACCTTAAAGGAAAAGAACTATGGGGTCATATAGATGGGACTGATCCAAAATCTTTAGATGATGTAAAGGCCGCCTCAAAATGGGACACCAAAGATGCCCAAATTATGACTTGGCTACTGGGGTCAGTGGATCCCCAATACATCATGAATCTCAGACCTTACAAAACAGCAAAAGGCATGTGGGAATACCTCAAACAGGTATATCAACAGGATAATTATGCCCGTAGGTTCCACCTGGAACATGAGCTTTCTCAGTTTACGCAGGGAACTATGTCCGTTCAAGAATATTACTCTACTTTTATTCGTTTATGGACGGATTATACTGAGATCATCTACTCCAATCTTCCTGAGGCCTCTATCGCGGTAGTTCAGAACATCCATTCCACTAGTCAGAGAGATCAGTTCCTGATGAAACTTAGGCCTGAATTTGAACAACTTCGTTCAAATCTGATGAGCAGGGTGCCTTCCCCATCTATTGATTCTTGCTTCGGAGAGCTTCTTCGTGAGGAACAGCGTTTAACCACCCAGGTTACTCTACAAAATGCAGTTTCCACCGGTCCATTAACCACGGCTTATGTTGCCCGTTACCACCAGCAGAACAGGGATATGACTAAAGTACAGTGTTACTCATGTCAGAAATATGGCCATGTTGCTACCCAATGCAATAAAAAATATTGCTCTTACTGCAAACGCAAGGGCCATGTTCTTCCTGAATGTCGGCGTCGCGCCCAGATCTCTCAAAAAGCAAATATGGCAACTCTGGATGTGTCTACTCCTGCATTGCATTCTGCTGACCCTACAGTACTGCCTGCTCCCACTGCTTCTTCATCCTCTCTTACCCCAGAAATGGTTCAACAGATGATCGTAAATGCTTTTTCTGCCCTTGGACTCTCAGGTAAACCCAAACAACCAAATTCTACCTGGTATATGGATTCGGGAGCTTCTAATCATATGACCCACTCATCTGAAATTCTATCTCAAATAAAACCTTATGATGGAAGTCTCCGAATCAATACAGCAGATGGTGGCAGTATACCCATTACTGCCATCGGTAAGATCTCACATTCCTTACCTTTGAGTCATGTTTTTCTTTCTCCTCAATTATCTACAAATTTATTATCTGTTGGCCAACTAGTTGATAATCACTGTTTTGTCTCTTTTTCTCGTTCTGGTTGTGTTATACAGGATCAAGCATCGGGGAAGGTGATAGCGAAGGGACCTAAGTGTGGTCGTCTTTTTCCGCTACAACTATCTACACAAGATAGGTGTTTGGTTGCTTCTGCATTGTTTTCTGCTTCTTGTTCCAATAAGAGCCACTTGTGGCACCAAAGATTAGGCCATCCTAATTCTAGAACTTTGTTATCTTTGTTTAAGTCTGGATTATTACATGATAATAAAGTTTCTCTTAAAGATGTTTCCTTTAATTGCTCTAGTTGTAAAATGGGCAAGAGTAAGACTCTTCCTTTTCCCATCAGCACTTCTTTATCATTGAAATGTTTTGATCTTGTTCATAGTGATGTATGGGGAATAGCACCTGTCATATCTCATTCTCATTTTAAATATTTTGTGACATTTATTGATGACTACAGTCGATTTACATGGATATATTTTTTGCATTCAAAATCTGAGGTGTTTGCTACGTTCAAAATTTTCTTAGCCTATGTGGAAAATCAATTCTCCACATCCATTAAAACACTTCGTACAGATTCAGGTGGTGAATATGTTTCAAATGAGTTTCAGACTTTTTTACAAAATAAAGGGATCATTTCTCAAAAATCATGTCCTTATACACCACAGCAAAATGGTGTGTCTGAGAGGAAAAACAGACACCTTTTGGACATCGTTCGGTCACTCTTTTTAGCATCATCTGTTCCATCAAAATTTTGGCCCGAAGCTCTGTCCACAGCCGTTCATGTTATAAATCGACTACCATCTCCACGCATAAATCATGAAACACCTTATTTTCGTTTATTTCATAAACATCCTAGTTTTTCTCATCTCCATGTTTTTGGGTGTGTCTGTTTTGCTCTTCTTCCACCGGTTGAACGAACAAAACTATCGGCTCAATCTTCGAAGTGTGCTTTTTTAGGTTATGCGAATGACCAAAAAGGATTTCTCTGTTATGATCCCAAGGTTAAACGTATCCGGATTTCTCGTAATGTTGTGTTTTTTGAAAATCAATATTTTTTTCAACATCATCTAGACCCTGATCCATCTCCTATGTTTTCTCTTGTTCCTGCCTTTGGTGATCCTCCGGATCCAACTAAGGAAAATATCAAGCCTCTTATTGTGTATAAAAGGCGTAGACGGGAAAACACGGTTACATCTGAGCCTCCTGATTTGTCATCTTCCTCGGCACTTGACCCTGCTCCTGCTTCCGACATTTCTCAACCTGTTCATCTTCGTAGATCATCTCGGACTTCCCGCCCCCCTGATCGGTTTGGCTTTACTCATACATCCTTACTTGCTACCTTGTCTTCTGTTCATATACCTAATAACTTTTCTCAAGCAGTGCAACATGAGTGTTGGCGGCAGGCTATGCAGGAAGAACTTGATGCACTAAAGGAGAATCACACATGGGACGTTGTTCAATGTCCTCAGTCCATCAAACCCATTGGCTGTAAATGGGTTTACTCTATCAAGCTACATCCTGACGGTACTCTGGCACGTTATAAGGCTCGGTTAGTAGCTCTTGGCAACCATCAGGAGTATGGTATCGACTATGATGAAACATTTGCTCCGGTCGCCAAGATGACAACTGTGCGTACTATTCTTGCTATTGCGGCATCACGCTCATGGCCTCTGTATCAGATGGATGTGAAGAATGCCTTTCTCCACGGAGATCTTCACGAGGAAGTATACATGCGTCTTCCTCAAGGATATGAGTCTCCATCAAAAAATGAAGTGGCACGACTCCGTCGTTCGTTGTATGGACTTAAACAAGCACCCAGAGCTTGATTTGAAAAATTTCGTTCTACTCTACTGAACCTCGGCTTTACTCAAAGTCCCTATGATCCTTCATTGTTCTTGAATAAAAATGATCATGCCACCACTATACTTCTTGTATATGTGGATGATATCATCATCACAGGCACTCACAGTAACATGATTAAAACTCTTCAATCCTCACTTCAAGCTGCATTCCATATGAAAGATCTGGGTCCATTAACATACTTCTTGGGACTTGAGGTCCAACAGTCTAGGAAGGGACTGTTTTTACATCAACATAAGTATGCTACTGACCTTCATGACCTTGCTGGCCTAACGGATACCACACCTGTGGACACTCCATTAGAATTTAATGTGAAACTCAAGAAAGATGATGGGGATCTCCTCTCCGACCCCACATTCTACAGACGCTTGGTCGGCAGTCTGATCTACTTGACCATCACTAGACCAGACATCTCCTATGCTGTAAATGTTGTTAGTCAATTCATGACCGCACCAAGACATCACCATATGGTTGCAGTCAAACGGATCATCCGGTACATTCTTGGTTCTCCGACTAGAGGATTATTCTTTCCGGTTGGCACACCTTTGACACTTACTGCATATTCTGATGCTGATTGGGCAGGATGCCCAGATACTCGCAGATCCACCACAGGCTGGTGTATGTATTTAGGTGAATCACTCATCTCTTGGAAATGCAAAAAGCAGGAAAGGGTCTCCAGATCTTCCACTGAATCTGAGTATCGTGCTATGTCTGCTGCCTGTTCTGAAATTCTTTGGCTTCGTGGTTTACTTACAGATCTTGGTTTTTCTCAGACATCAGCTACCCCACTTCATGCAGACAATACTAGTTCCATCCGTATCACTGAGAATCCCGTTTTTCATGAACGTACAAAACATATTGAGGTGGATTGTCATTTCATTCGAGATGAATATAATCGCAAGGTGATTAGTCTTCCACATGTTTCAAGTGAACTCCAACTCGCAGACATCTTCACCAAAGGACTACCTCGGCCGCGTCATGAGTTCCTGATTCGCAAATTGCTCCTTTTTGACCAGCATCAATTTGAGGGGGGATGTCAACAATAGTTGAGCCAAGATCCATGTACAATAGGCCCACTGGCCTATTATCACATATCACGTGGGATAAGGATTAGTGGTGTGACTCATCAATCTAATTTGAATTCTTTCCATGTATATAATCTGTATCAATATTCTTTATTCTCTTTCCATTCATATAGATTGTAATTAGATTGTAATTTGCCTTGATTAAGGCCATTAAGTCTATAAGTAAAGCAAAGGACTGATCATTGAGATCATCCAATATTTCAAATCATTCTCTTCAAGTTAATTCTCTGGTTTTGTCAGTAAGGACTAGAAGACGATACATTGTGAAATGTTTCTAGTAAAAGCCATAAAAAGGCTTTATGAATATGTTACGATTGAGATTATTTCTGAATAGAGAGCTGCATTCATCATCCCATATCCGTGTCAGTATCAGATTCTCTGTCTAGAATACTTGAGAGATTTTTATTGCAAGTGCAACACTGGGATTTTTTTTCTACAATTAAATTTATTTTTTCAGAAACAACTAACTATTGAAAACATAAGCCATTAATTATTGGAAAGGTGCCAGCCATGTTGCCAGCAAGGGGATTAGAGCTTAAGTTACAAAGTCCCAGAAGCTGATAATGTTTAGATTAAAATCCTACACTGTTAAAATGGAAAATAGGAAAAAAACTAAATTTATCTAGAGTAGCAATCACTTTTCATACATTTCCTCTAGCTGTGTTAGCTCACTGATGATTGCTGGAAGTTGTCCTTGCAGACCATTTGAAGAGAGGTCCCTGAAATGAGCACATGCCGAATGGTTTAGCTAGAGTTTCTAATTTTAGAACAAGAAACATGTATTATCCACTGTTGCAGAACTACTTCATTATAACTAGAAAGAAAAAAAATCCAACCCTAAATTCAAGAAAAAGGAAAACTACTTAAGAACCTGGCGCGAGTTCAAGGACAATATCGAATCCATCTTCAAACTACTTCATGCATTTTAAACCACAACCCAAAAGTTATTACTTGGTGATTATTTCTTAACGTGTGTTTGGATTACTCCAAATTGCTGATCAACCAAGTCTGTGGCATAATGGTTGCCATCCATTCCACCAAAGCATTTGAGGTGGTGCAGTAAACTTAGACCTGCACTATGTAGAATATAGTTTGTCCAACTTCTCTGGTCTAACCCGATATATTTATCTGGCCTGATCTGAAAGGCATACATATAAATTTGGGTTTAACGGTAATCCTATCCACAAATTTCTTTGGTATTCAAGTTCACCCTCCAACCTTTTAATTTGCCTCCAGATCCTCGGTTATGAAAGTGATTGCCATGTTGAAAGCTGTTACAGACCAATATTGCAAATGTAGTTGATTCCGTTCAGTTCTCTCCTACTTAAAGAGAGCTTATGTGGAAATATAAGAATGATGAAGTATAGAATAATAATATTACACCTCTTGTTGCAATTATTGCCGTATGTGTACTCACATTTTTTATTTTCTCCACATGTTAAGTAGCATCATTTCACTCCTAAGTCCTCTTATCTTTCCTTTACCTCTATTCTATTTCTTGAAAATTTCAACACTCCGCAACTAAATAGGTTATTCACTTGGCGACCCTCGGAAAAGCTAACAAAATGTGCTATTTGAAGCATTCTTTTCTTAATACAAATTATATTTTTCATATAACAACTCCATAAATACAAATTATATTTGAACCAGTTAACCACAACAGTGTCTTATATTTTTCATATAACAACTCCATAAATACAAATTAGTTTGAAGCATTCTTTTCTTAATTATGTTGGTGGATGTGCAATTTGTATGGTTGCTCTCTCTCTCTGTGTGTGTGGGTGCGTGCATCTGTCTGCCCGTTTATCTATTTATCTATCAACCAATGAAGTAAGGAACCAGATCCCCTGTTTGGACCAAACAGGGGGTGACACGCAGGGGGGCGGCTGAGGGGGCGGATGAAAGCTCAGCTGCCCCCTTATGTGTCGCCCACTGTTTGGTCCGTCCGTTTCCATGAAGTAAATATAGCCCAGAGGCCCCAGACAAAAACACCCATTTTTAAATTTTAATGGACCAAGAAAAGGCACAAGGTGAAGAAGAAAGGAGTGAACAGAGTTCTCATTGTGCTCTTTGACAATGTCAAAGAGCATCGCACCACACTCCCATATGCTCAAATTAGTAGTTGAGAATTCTCTTTGACATTTTGCAGTGGATGTGCTAGTTGTGTGGTGTCTTTGTGTGTTTCTTGCAGTAACATTAGCCCATACAGAGCACCCATTTGCTCATTAACCCAAAATACGTGCCACAATGTAGCAAAAAATTGAACAAGAAGAAGATAAAGAAGAGATAAGCGGAAAAGGACCACTTACAGCTTAGTGATGACAAAGGTTGAATTCCTGGGCTCACAGGCCAAACCTTTCCAAGGAAAAGGAACACATGGGTCACCAGACCAACTACCCAACACAACATTATCTGGATTAGCCACAAGCAGCTCATCTCTCACTTCCACAATTGTGTCAACTGAAAACAATAAAACAACTCATCCTCTTAAATGAACCGGACTTCATAAATCAGCAACTTTCAGAACAACAATATATATAATTATAATAATGATGATGACCAATAATAATACAAACCAGCTGTACCAAATTGGAATCACTATTTTGATGGGTCCCTACTCCCTACATGCTACATAAGATTGCATAGTTGCTTAGCCAATCTGAACCTTCGGAAACCCAGCTCAGACCAGAAATCAAACCAGGCCATGAGCCTTGAATTCATTCAAAATCCAACACTAAAAGAACTTTACTTGGGCTAGGCCCAGCCCATGTGCAGCCTCAACATTTCCTACAGCCTAGAATTGCATCACACAGTTTAACCTTTCAATTGGAGGGCTCTTTGGGTATTTTCCCATTCAAATGGTATGCAGTTTACCCTTGGCCCTCGTATTGGACGGTAACTATTATCCAACTTGGTTGCGTCATTGGTATGACCAAGTGACCAACCAATAAATGGACCATTTTTCCATTTTCATGTATGCAGTAGGTTGAAGGGTACTGAGTCTTTACATGTTGATGATTTGAAGATTCACAAGATGACCATTTCAGATGTTAATCTTCACTAACACCAGCTAGAGGGATTAACGAAATGCCCAAGATTGAATAATAACACCACCAAAAATCTTGTATTGCATAGAAAAGTAGAAGATTCACAGACAATTAATCCCACTGAAAAAGAAGTAAATAACAAAAACATTGTTTATGGAGTGGAAGTAAAGAGAGCAAGCACAAAAACCCTTGTGTAAAAGAAGGAGCAGGAGCTCCAGAAATTCACCTTATTCACAAAAAGAAAAGCTATTCCACTTGAATTAAATACTAGTATCTGGTACAAAGAGAAGTCTCGCATTCGTATTTAAAGTATAAAATACCATAAAATAACTTAAATAAAAAATAGAGTCCTAGTCTAGCAATGATTTTAACATGGTTTTTGAGAATCAAGAGTATGTCTAAATCACAAGATCATTAATTTGAGGAGCTTCACTGTCCTATGAGAGATATCTCTCACCTTAAATGAGAGATTGAGTGGGGGTCCTCACATTAACATCCAATGCCAACAATTTAAATGTGAGGGCCCTCACCCCTATCTCTCATATAAGGTGAGAGATATCTCTCATAGGAGCATCTCCCATATATATATATATATTTATATATCCGACAATCCAATTTCAGAAATTGTTTGGTTCCTCCTGTATCCATGGGTCCAGTCAGATCAACATTCTGAATTTGAACCAGTTGGGCTGGGTGATGAGCCGGTCCTATTCAAACATGTGATCTTCCTAAGCCAGGTGAGCCTATTTGGAAGGCAGGGTGACTCATGTCTCTGGCTTAGTTGATGTCTAGATCACAAATTTAGTGGAATGATCAGAGTCAATTCATAATTTGACAATTATGGTATGAGAAGGCCAACACCTCATTGAGGTGGTATCCTTATTGTATGAATACTATCGAGGCCTGATATGAGGATAATTGATACCATGCCACGTTAAATTCAAATGTATATGTTGCACTCCAGATCCTTTAACAGAGTGCGGAAACAGATACAGGACAAATATGGCAAGGAATAACCTACCATCTTCCTGGACAGTCCCCGAAGTACTGTTTTGAACTTTGAAGACCTCATATGCATTGCAAATTGGCCCCAATGCCGAGACCCTGATTAAGGAGATAACAAGGGACCCTTTTGCCTTAACCTTAAACACAACTTGTTTGTAGTTGGAAGAGTTTTGCAAAATATCGAAACGGTCCTGCACCATTACTCCATTGATGTTTATGTTGAAGACCCTTTCGCCCGTTTTAACGGAGGAGTTGAGCTCCAGAAAATAGAGGAGTATCATGTATTCCTTTTCGCTTGCTTCGAGACTAGTGCTGAAATTCAATTGTTCCATTGCAGTTGCAGCAGTTTGTAGCACCTCAAGGGGCACAAATGTGTTTTTGGTACCATTAATGGCAGTGTTGTTGGACTGTATACTATAATTATTTGGATTTGCATCAGTGTTCCAAATTCGATCGTCGTCTGGATATCTGAGTTGACATGTAAATTCCCATTAGATAGTGTTGAAATGAAATGAAAATGAGAAGGAAAAAGAACAATGGGGAGAAAAGGAGAAAGGCTACAGTGTAAAGAAAGAAGTGCGATTCCTTCTGCTTTAACCTCTCATCTTCTCATGCAGGATAACCACTAACAAACTATAAAAATAATTGACATACCTGATTTTTTGTTGTGTATTTCCTACATCAACCCTTTGAACAAGCTTGAGAATAACAGATGAATTGCCCTCTAGATATGCAGAATCATTTAGAGGCCTTAATTCAAGCATTGAAATGTAGGGGCTGCCTTTGTCTTTCACTAAACAAAAGTCTATGTAGTGATTAGTAGCTCTAAAAACACCTTCCACTTCTGATTTATCATCTGAGGAGTTCACTTGAGCTATAGACGTGGTACCAACTGTGACGGCAAAAGTAGAATAAGCAGAAAAAGAATTCCTCACATTAAGACCATTAAGGAAGGTGCCCCTTATCAAGTAGTCCTGTCCGTTTATGGTCGTTAAGTTGTAGCACCACTTTGGAACTGTGTCGAAAATCCGGTCTCCTTTATAGCTTATTTCATTTGATACAGGGCGGTCAAAGATCAGACATCTTCCATTGATGTGGCTCAAATTGATATCTGAGATCCATCTTATGTTGGTTTTAGGATCAATACTATCTGATGGAGCGCAGCACTGAATGCTCACAAAATCTGTAACATCTACAACTGCATGGAGTGAGTATAGCTAACTTTATTCTAAATGGTTTCCAAGAGGAAGTTTTGGAGCAGCCTTTGCAAAAGCAATTATAATTATTATTTTGTTACTGCTATAACGTCTTCAGTGTTGGAACTTGGGAGATCATAACCCTTTGAGTTTTTCAGCCAAGTTTAAATGGTTAACAAGCCACACATCAACAGTCCAGAATCAGGTAGAAATATGACTTCTTTTGATATTTACTGGTGTCATCTGCTACAGTTGGAACAACTATTTCAGCCCTTTGGATCACTGAAACATGAGTCCACATGGGATCCACATATATGGAACTGATGGATTAGGAAACTATACTTGAGGCTTCAGACCGGAGTTTTGAGATAACGATATTTATTAGATCGATTATCAATTGCCATTATACAATTATAAATTTGTTGGGCAATATGATTCAAAATACAGATTTTGTCTGGAGGTATTTCTCCATCCCTTTTTCATTGTTTTCTTTCTGATTAAAGTGTAAGACATGATTTACTAAATTAAGTTGTCAGAACATATTATATGAAGATATATTTAGTGTTGGCCGAGATAGATGAGACACTAAGCTTGGATGATGAAGTGATCTACCCATCAAATTTCATTGTTACAATAGTCCTGTTCAAAACAAGAAAGAGTAAGCATCAAAGTTTTGATCTGAATATTGAATTTATCAGTAAAATTATTATGGATACCAAGTACTGTGGAGCATTAAAATGATATTTTAATCTCCACTTCGGGACTCTTATTGCTCTGCTCTAAGATGTGTCATTGCAACCGTATAGTGTTTGAGGTTAACTGGTTAAGCATTTTTTTTTTTTTTTTTGAAATAATCGGTCATTAAGAACATCTTGGGCACATGTCACAAAGTTAGAACTGCCTATAATGGGAAATCATGATTTCATCAATTAATTGGTGCAGCCAGGAGAGAAATCTGTATTAATGTAATGGTATCCCTCCTTAGACC
Source organism: Litsea cubeba (assembly GCA_012931725.1). Lineage (NCBI taxonomy): Eukaryota > Viridiplantae > Streptophyta > Magnoliopsida > Laurales > Lauraceae > Litsea > Litsea cubeba. The sequence continues at coordinate 20,047,280 of CM022945.1, forward strand.
TGTAATCAGGTTACCTGTGACTCTAATAACAACATGTAATTGGTAATGGGAAACAAGAAAACAACTATGGTTTATCTCTAACTCAGGTTACCCAAACCCTTGAACCTTTTTTTACCAATAGATCAAGTTATCTACACTTGATTTAAGAAGATCCAAACACGCTTTAAACGCTTTTTTTTTTTTTTGGTTAAGAGGCCTTAAACGTTTGTTAGGATGTGCGATAACCATCAAAATCTTCCACTCATTTCATCATGTAGTGCCTTAACTGTAGGGGGATTCATATAATCATTACCTTATCTAGAAACAATCCAAAGCCCTTTGATAAAAACTACCTGTAACCGTCTCCAAAAGTATAGATTCTATTGCATAAAAAAAAAAAAGAGTATAGATTCTAAACATCATATATCCTGTTTAGTAATCAAAATTACGAAAAAAAAAAACTCCAAAAACAAGAAATTTTTTTATAAGAAGTATGGGATCTAACTGAGAGATCTTACCTTCTCGTGAACAAGTCGCATCGATGATGATCAGCAAGATAAGGCAAAGGAGAGATCCAACCCTTGCTGAATCAATGGAGTCCATCTTATCCACCTGTATATCCTTCCATTTCCCAACTCAAAAAAACCAAGAAATGCCTTTGAAATCTCCTACTAATAGATACCATAAATCACCAAAAAAGAACTGCTTTATTTGCTGAGACCCCTGACTTCCCATCATCCAAACTCACCATCCCCCCTCATGATTTGGCCTTAGGAGATGCCTCAATCCTTGATCCACAAATAAACCACCCCCATTCTTTCCACCCACAAACTCAATCAATGACTATCACAGCTGAATTTCATCTCAATCCCTCCAGCATCAATTCACTCTTCATCAAGACCACCCACAACTCGCCATTCAGTCCTGATCTTCATGATACCAATCAGATCGATGATGATCACACTTGGATTGCATCCATTCACCAAGAAGCACATATGAAAGCTTGCAAAATCATGAAGTAGAAGGCCAGGAGCTAACTCTCAACTGAAAATAACTAACTAAATCTTACTGTCCATGGATTTTTGCACCTAAAAAAGGGCTAATTGCAGGGGGCCTGTCAGGAAATCCTTCTTGAGATCTGAGGTTTTTGGGTTCTGCAGCGAGGAGAAGGGGTTTGACTTGAGATTTGATTAGGGATTAAAGGAAACCTGTGGGAATCAAAGAAGCATCCAAAGGTGGAAGAAATCCAAAGGAGATTGTTTATTAAACAATTAATTTCAATTGAGTGGGTGTTTGTTTAATGTTAATCTATTACGTTGATCTTTTTAAAATAATGGGCGGAGCAAGCATTCAAATTTCGTCCCTCTCCTTGTTGGTTACCGGCAAGGCAACATCAGAGAAACGACCCCAAAAAAAAAAAAACCTTTCTTGTAAGAAATTTCAAATGGTGCCACCCCATGATTTCTTGATTGAGCCATTTCTATGGAGATGGCTTGGATCAGAACCATTCATCTGGTGGACCTATTGTTGATTAGCAACGATTCAAACCCCCCCTTCCCGCGAGACCACCCAATTCAACCCCGAAAGCTGCTCATTTTATACACCACCATATGTGTCTCAATGGGACCAAATTCAATTCAACATTGCATGTGACTCTCACTAAAAATAAAATTTAATTTTGGGGGGGGGGGGGGGGGGGGGGGGGGGGGGGGGGGGGGCGCGGCATCTGATGACATTTCATTTTGTCACCATCAAACACACGGTTGGGATCGTCTTAGTCTTGTGATTGATGTGTTGCAGGGAATCACTGGTGGGCCATGAATATAACAGTACTTCAAGGGTAATAGCGTAAATTCATGCAAGCTTGCCGAGTTACCAGCTTTACCTGCCCCACTTGTTACAATTGACAGGCAAAAGTCAGCTGGTTTTCGGACCAGTTCGAACTGCAAGATGAGATGAGATTGGGGCCGTCCATCTCGGTCAACTTTAAACCTTCATTTCTATGACTAATCAGCGGCTCGTGTTCGAGTAAAGTACCCCGATTCGATACGAGAATATTCGTAAGGTGTTTCGGACATTCTCGGCGAAGAAGCCATTCTCAGTTACGGCAATTACAGAAAATACCATAATCCTAGTAATTTAAAAATCTTAGGTATTAGACCATCAAAGTTCCTGCTTATTAAACAATCCAAAGAAGTGAAATTTAAGAAGAACACGGGAGGATTCCAAATTCTTGAAGTTCCTCTTGACATATATTCTCAAATTTCTCACATGGCAAATTGAGAACCTCATTTGTATTATTAATATATTAAAGAAGAAGATTTTGGTTTTAGTTTTGGCTGTAGGTTGAAATCTTGACCGTAAGTTATTCGGTTTTCAAAACTTCTCTCCCCATTTATTGTACAACTACCTACTTTATTTCATTATAAGCAAAACCACTTATAACCACTCCCATTTCTATTTTATAGCAAAAGCTTCATTTCAATTCAAATTCTGTAATTCCCTTTTTATTCAAATTCTCTTCTTTCCACTATTGGCTCTTGGATTGCATAAATAGGTATTTTCATAACTTTTTTATTCTTTAATTTTTTTTCCTTCTAAAATCTATGAATTTTCTAATGCATGAATATTTAAATTGCAACGTTGGCCACATTTTGGGTTATTATGCTAGTTTTTTTTTTTTTTTTTTTTTGTTAATGTTGGGTGCAAGCGATATCCAAATTTCCTAAAATTCTGAATTCGAGCATTTGGAATGCTGACGAGATGTCACGTAATGTCATAACTTCTCATCAAGCTCAATTCCTTATCAGAAATGTCTTTAACCAAACATGTAATTAGGATTAAGATGCTTTGCCTATAAAACATGATTATGGGGCCCACCTACTGCTTCTATTGATCACCCATGCGGGTCCCATACAGACCGGAGATCATGAACCGTGCAATTCCATCAACAAATTCGTAAAAGAATCATCACTAATGACATCATCAGTTCATCACCATTTAGCACCACCTAGACGATGCACATAGTTTTTTGGTATAGGTGGAAAGTCCAAAGAGTTTTGGTTGATGGTGGGGAAGGGTGTCTGGTGGAACCAAGTGTGCAAACAAGTCATCTACAGGTTTGGGGTATGCATGCCTATTTGAGAAACTATAGTATAATCTTTTGTTTTATGGTTTAGCTAGCCCAAATGACATCACAGCTAACCACTTTTCGGTGTTTTGAAGGAGATTCCAGGGAGTTTTGGTGAAGTGAAACTAACAATGAGATGATGGAGAGATTCATGAAAAATGATTCAAAGTCTAACCACTGTGCTCTCATCCTTCTTGTGGGGCCTACTTCTACTGCCTATATGGATGGCCCATTGTTAAATAAGAAGGGCTTTGTAGTTTGTATAGATAGTACTAAAAAATTGTCTCCGACAATAACAATTGTTTTTAACATGGTATTGTTCCTGTTTGGCCATCTACCATGCATGCGGATGTAGGTGGCTTGGCTGCACTGGGCCCAACAAGGTGAGTTTAGACTGCTGCAGTTGGATCGATCATGGGGTTACAGAAAGCATCCATGATCCACCCAATTATCTAATTATTCACCTAGAAAGCAGCCAATCATATAAGGTTCATGAAAAGAGCCAATTATTGTGCAGGTGCTGTATTAAGAAAATTGATGCATTATAGGGATCTAGGCGCACATAGAATTTACTTTGTAGTCTACCATCGCCAGCGCAGTGTATGTGCACTTCTAGTAATGCTTAGAAAATGGTATGGCCTTGATGGCACATCAGATTGGCAAACATATCCTTCAATCCAGCTGACCTACCAGTGGTATGTTGAATCATGGATGTGCCAGTGGCCCATTGGATTTTTAAGGTTTCTGATGCCGTCTTCCAATATATGATTATCAACAACCCTTTATAAATCATGCATGCATGGTAACACCTCATCATACAGACGTTACATTAATTTTCTTGAATTGCAGAATAGAAAGACGAACAGGGCTGTAAAAACAACTGCTGCAGTGGGAGTAAGTTGGTTTACACGTAAATGATAGTTCATGTGTTTGGATGACCACTGACCAAAGTTGCACATAAATCACAATTTTCTTTTGTTGTTTCTGATGGCCAATTACATGTAATCAGCATCACAGATAATTAGAGTTACATGTGGATGATCAGTAAGGCTACATGTGGGTTTTTTTTTTGGGTGGGGGTGGGGTGGGGTGGGGAGGGGGGGTTGGGGCGGCTTCCCATTCCCAGCTAAGGCTACATGTGTATTCAGGCCCGGCCCTGGGGCAGGGCAGTAAGTGCGCCTGGCCCGGGCCCCCCGGGCCCCCATTTTTCAGGGGGCCCAAAAATATTTCCTCTCCTCAAAAAGAAAATGTTTCCACTCCTCCAAATCCACTGACCTCCTTCTCAAACCCCTTAACCTTTCATCAATCGAACTCCTTTGAACCCCATCTCAACCAAACAGCAAGCCAAAAAAAAAAAAAACAAGGAGAAGAAGAAGAAGAAGCAGCAGAGAACTGGACCGCCATAACCGGTTAGGCCCAAATCACCGCCTTCGCCAGAACCGGCTGGCCCATCATCTTCGTGCTAGCGTCTAGCAGTCAAGCATCATCAGTCCATCACCACTTCGGACGAAGCACCTAGGCTACCCAGCAGTCAAATCCCTCAACCATTCATCAATCGAACTCCTTTGAACCCCATCTCAACCAAACAGCAAGCCCAAAAAAAAAAAAGAAGAAGAAGCACCCAGCAGGCCAGCACCACTGGTTGATTGCTACAATAGCAATCAAGCACCATCAGTCCATCACCACTTCGGACGAAGCACCCAGGCTACCCAGCAGTCAAACTGTCAAACCCATCAACCCTTCATCAATCGAATTCCTTTGAACCCCAATACCCCATCTCAACCAAACAGCAAGCCCAAAAATAAAAAAATAAAAACAAGAAGAAGAAGAAGAAGAAGCACCCAGCAGGCCAGCACCACGGGTTGATTGCTAGTGCTGCTCCACACCTCCACCGTCCACCCACCCGCCACGCCACATCTCTTTGTTCTGTACACTTCAGTGCTTCCTTTTGTTTTTCCTCCAACACGAAGACCGAGGCAGCCCAGTCTTCTTAGTTCAGGTAGAGTTCGGGTCGGGTTGGACCTGATCCAATGATCCATTCCGCTGACAAGCCATTTCCTTGGTAACAAATCAATACAGGTCAGGTGGACCCATTCACTCGCCTGAGTTTGAGTTATGCCCAAATCCAAAACAACAGTCAACAGCAACTTACAAAAAAAGCCACTTGCATCAGATTTGTAGACATCAACACATGGGCCCATAGCTTATAGATCTTCTTCAATCTTCATAACATCCATATCATCGTTGTCTTGGTAGATTGGGGAGATTCCAAAATCCAAAGTGTGGCTTTTTTCAATGCAAAATTGGTCGTTGTAGAAATCAATTGAAGGTAATTTTTTCATGATTAGAAAATCTTGAATTTGAAAGCATAATTGAGGATTTTGCTTCTCAAAATGCAAGAAGAAAATCATTTCAATAATACTTTTTTAATTGTGATTTTGTTTTTCAACTTATCTTCTAGATGGTGATGCTGGTATGAGAAATTATTTGGCCAACGATCTGGTACTCTTACCGAGATGTTGGTATGAGAGATTCATTTATTTATGTATTAAATGTATTTTATTTATGTATTAAATGTATTTATCATATGATATTATTTAGTTTTTAATGAAATTATTATTTTTGGGCTAAATTTATGAAAACATGTTATATATATGTGCATATATTAAAAAATTATAAAAATGAATAAAGGGCCCACTTTAGTGATTCGCACCGGGCATTTGAAAAGTCCGGACCGGCCCTGTGTGTATTAATTAATTCAGTATTAATTATATGAATTAGGATAGACTAGAAATGGTCGGGTTCAAATCATAGTGGCCCTTGATTTAGGGGTTTTAATGCTTAAGCCTTTTAGATAAATTAAAACTTTCTCTATTTCTTTTTTTCAAATCCAACAAATGAATGCAAAATTAGATTTAGTGCCAAATGAAATGAAAGGTAAGGTGTAAGAAGACTTGAAGAATTAATTCATCACAGGTAGGCCCTCTAAACTGTTCCATTTTCAAGAGAAAATAATAAGGAATGGGCTCCCAACACATCGGGCAAAATGAAACCACATGGCCTATGCCCAGCCCAGCCCAGCCCAGCCCATTTACTCAATGGGCCTATGTCTAAATGTGCATGCCTTGAGGCCCAGGCCCAATTTGCCCCACAAGGCCCCAACCCAAGCTTCCGGTTCCATTTCCAGGTCCTCAAATCCGTTGCAACGCCACGTATCGGTTATTCGGTAATCTCCCGCGCTCGCAAGAACGAACGAGATTCCTCTACACACTTCTAAAAGAAACCAACCGCATTTGCAGAAGCAACCGATATATGCCGCTCCAACGTTACACATGGAACGGTCGTGTCGTGTCGTGTCGTGTTACAGAATTCCAGTTTCCGAACAAAACCCTTCCAAAACCCTAAAAACAAAAGAAACCCTAGAATTCCTCTCTTCTTTGAGAGATTGCGATGGTGCTCGGAGCTCTTCGGAGATCCGCTGCCAGATCGGTAACTTTTTAATTTCCCATTCATTCCCTTGCTGCTGATTGTTTGAGGAATTGATCGGTTACTAGGGTTTCCTCTGTTTTATGCACAATTCAATTCCTATAAGGTTTTGAATCTAATGCTTGTTAAAGAAATGAATGAGTAGAAAACCCAAATTCTTTCATGCTATCTCATGATTTACTATCTGATTAAACTTTAGACTGTGCTATGTACACTTTATAACACAATTTCTTCTTTGTCAATCATCCTAATTTGATCATTGATTCTCAAATCTCAATGCTTATTGGATCCTTTTGCAGCTGTTGCAATTTTTTGATTGTTAAGTTCACTTTAGAAAATATGTAACATAAACTGGAAGGAGCAAGTTGCTTATTAGAACTGCCATATTATATATTGCTCTTGTAGGTGGTTAGCAATACAAAGACATCATGGGCGGCTGCTGCTGCTTTCAGTCAGAAGTGGGCAAGTTTGGCTAGACCTTTCAGGTGCTTATTGAATGAACTGAACTGCCTTAACATGCTTTGTTCTAGGACAATTGCTAGATTATTCACTAGTTTTCATTTAGACCAAATTTCATAAGTTGTTTTGGTCCAGCTCCAAGCCTGCAGCAAATGACATTATTGGGATTGATTTGGGTACCACAAACTCATGTGTGGCAGTTATGGAGGGAAAGGTTGGTTTTGGTGTTTTTGACATTTATTTGTTACAATGGATAGTCTTGACTCTTTTTCTTACTATTCGCAGAATCCGAAAGTAATTGAGAACTCTGAAGGATCTCGGACCACACCGTCTGTGGTAGCCTTTACCCCAAAGGGAGAAATACTTGTGGGAACTCCAGCCAAACGTCAGGCTGTGACCAACCCTACAAATACAATTTTTGGGACCAAGCGGCTAATTGGAAGGCGTTTTGATGATCCACTGACACAGAAAGAGATGAAGATGGTTCCTTACAAGATTGTTCCGGGTCCCAATGGAGATGCATGGGTTGAAGCGAATGGGAAACAATATTCCCCCAGCCAGATTGGTGCCTTTATTCTGACCAAGATGAGAGAAACTGCAGAGTCTTACCTTGGGAAATCTATAATAAATGCTGTAATCACAGTGCCAGCTTATTTCAATGATGCTCAGAGGCAAGCAACAAAGGATGCAGGGACAATTGCGGGTCTAGATGTACAGCGCATCATTAATGAACCAACTGCTGCTGCACTTTCTTATGGAATGAATGACAAGGAGGGTATCATAGCAGTCTTTGATCTTGGTGGTGGAACTTTTGATATTTCTATCCTAGAAATATCCAATGGCGTCTTCGAGGTATGCATTGTATTAATTTTGGGATTGTCTTCTATCTCAATGATTTGGTTTTTACTTCCCTGTTAATTTACTTGTTTACAGGTTAAAGCAACAAATGGTAATACATTCTTGGGTGGGGAGGATTTTGACAATGCACTGGTAGAGTACTTACTAAGCGAGTTCAAGAGAACTGAGGTAATTGATCTTTCAAAGGACAGATTGGCACTGCAAAGGCTTCGGGAAGCTGCTGAGAAGGCTAAGATAGAGCTCTCATCCACAACTCAGACAGAAATCAACCTGCCTTTCATCACAGCTGATGCATCGGGTGCAAAACATTTACATATCACACTCACAAGATCGAAGTTCGAGTCTTTGGTTAATCATTTAATTGAGAGGACTCGAGATCCCTGCGAGAACTGCTTAAAGGATGCCGGCATATCAACTAAAGAAGTGGATGAGGTTCTCCTTGTAGGGGGGATGACTCGAGTTCCAAAAATTCAACAAGTAGTTGCTGAGATCTTTGGGAAGGACCCGTGCAAAGGAGTGAATCCAGATGAGGCAGTTGCCATGGGAGCTGCAATTCAGGGAGGCATTCTTCGTGGAGATGTTAAGGAGCTGCTTCTTTTGGATGTCACTCCTCTGTCACTTGGTATTGAGACTCTGGGAGGTGTCTTCACAAGGTTGATCAACAGGAACACAACCATTCCCACAAAGAAGAGTCAGGTTAGTTTACTGTAAATTTCTTCTTTTGAGAAACCTGAAGAGACATGTTTTAAATATCTGCTGCTAGGAGAAGGAATCCTACTGGATACTTTCTCTCAAGAGTGTCTATATATCTATAGAAAGAAATTCTCATCTCCTTACAGAGCTGTTGAAGTGATTTAAGTTTATTTCAGACATGTACAGATAAACTTGAAATATTGTTCAAGTATATCTGCTAAATCAGGTATGCAGAAACATTGGTGGATCTATGACTCCAATGAAAGTGATATTTAGGCCCATCACATTACGGGGAGGGATGTTAGGATCCAGTGTTTGCCTCCACAAAATGTGAGCCTCACAGTTCTGAAATGAAAAATGTTGTCCAGATTCACTGATCATGTGTCATATATCAATATTATCTACCACAGAATATGCATTTGGTTATATGAAAATATATCGATAGTTCTTTTCCACGCACACACCAAGGGGGATAGGGTGATCGAATGGACTTGAAACTTTACACCTCACCTATGATGGTTTGTACGTTCTCCTGTGCAAGTCATCTGTACAGGAGCAGGGTATAAGCCTATATAAGTATAGTGATGCTATAATGATTGTATGTAAATGTTATTGAAGTGTAAGAATAATGAACTCCACAGGTCATGCAATGTTTCTACGTTTTCTTTTCTTTCTTTAATTTTTTAAAATGCTTCTTTTCATTTTTGTTGGAAGAATAAAGGTGTTTCTAAGTGCCCAAGATGGGTTCCGGCTGTGGATATGACAATTTTTGGTGGGGGATAGAATGACCTTGTTTTGGAGGTCTATGAAAAGTATGAGTCTGGTTCTGTAAGCATATAAAAAAAAAAAAAAACGATTTGGGTGCGCTTGGGGTACTGTTTTGTCCAAGAATTTAAACGTTTTTTGTTGCTTTAAGGAATTAAGTGTAGCCTTGCCTTTCATCATGCCATTGTGTTCAGCAGAGTAGGTATTTTTGAGGGAATTGCAGGATGGATCACCTCGACTCTCTCCAACCACTGCCCCCACATACCAAAAAAATAATATTAAAAATTATCGATAAAAAAATCCAGTTACATTTCAGGCTGGAATGGTGCACTCCAGCCTGCTTTGACCTGGAACTGACAAAAGAGAAGGAAAAATTGAAATAAATCCTACCTGCATGAATAAAACTGGTACTGTGTTCCTTTCCCATTTTAACCATACTTCTACCCGGGGAAGAAGAAGAAGAAACTAGACCTTATGCCTAACATTAGGGCATAAGTGTATTTTGACCCTCCCAGTGTTATGGAATGGCTTAAAGGAGGAAACAAATGAGGGCTTGGAAGGTTTGGAAGGTTCAATAAAATCTCTTCATGACCTAGAACAAATATCTTCCTTCTAAAACGGTGTGTTCAGGCTATTAGTCTAATGTAGTGTAGTGTAGCTCTGTGTTCAAATTTTAATTTTTTCCTCTATTTTGTTTTATCATTATGTGTGTGTGTTGTGTGTGTGTGTGTGTGTTTCAACTCCTCCCTTGCCAATTGATTATTTCTAATTATAATTCAATTGTATGTTTTGGTTGGGTGTTTCATTTTTGAGTTGCTTTTAATCATTGAATTATATTCCTGTAAATTTTCAGATTTTTTTTTGTCTGTGTTTTTTTGGGGAACAAACCATTGGAGTGCTCTCTCTTGTGGGCAGTCAGGAAAATGGTCCAGAACTGAATTTACAACTATGGTTTTATGATCATCATAAATGGATCTTTTTATGTATGCCTGTGCTCTTCATGCCCCCGTGTACTACTGTTCACTGTAGGTTTATGTAGAATTTTCTCCTATACTTGACAAATTGATCTAGATTTTTCTCCAGTCAGTTGTATCTTCATCTCTTAATCAGAGATCATTGTCTATGGTCAGGTGTTCTCCACTGCAGCTGATAACCAGACTCAGGTGGGTGTTCGGGTGCTGCAAGGTGAGCGTGAGATGGCAGCAGACAACAAGCTCCTAGGGGAGTTCGAGCTGGTTGGCATTCCCCCTGCACCTAGAGGCATGCCCCAGATTGAAGTGAGATTTGACATTGATGCTAATGGAATTGTGACGGTTTCTGCCAAAGATAAGGCCACAGGCAAAGAGCAACAGATTACCATCCGGTCGTCTGGAGGACTCTCAGAAGATGAGATCCAAAAGATGGTTAAAGAGGCTGAACTTCATGCGCAAAAAGACCGAGAGAGGAAAGCTCTGATAGATATTAAGAACAGTGCTGACACTACAATCTACAGCATCGAGAAGAGCTTGGGTGAGTATGAGGATAAAATTCCAGCCGAGGTTGCCTCAGAGATTGAATCTGCATTGGCCAATCTCAGGAAGGCTATGGAAGGAGACAATATTGATGAAATAAAGGCAAAGCTTGATGCTGCAAATAAGGCAGTATCAAAGATTGGACAGCACATGTCGGGCCGTGGGTCCAGTGGATCCCAGGGTGGTAATCAGACTGCAGAGGCAGAATATGAAGAGGTGAAGTGATGAGTCTTCATAGATGGATAGGTGATACATACGATTATCTCTTTTGGGGAAAGCTCTTAGTTTAGTGCTAAGGATGTGGGTGTCATGAGTGGCCTATTCTGGTTAATATCTACATATAGATTTCAGTTGTGTGCAGTTTTGTAACTAGTTTTTGTTGCAAGTATTTTTTGTTGAAACCAACATTAGCTTGTGAGAATTCACAGATAATGTTGAAGACGTAGAGCGACGATGGTGCATGAAAGGGAATCTCAAATGTGGAGTTACAATACATTAAAAACTTAATTTGGAGAAGGGAAAAAAAATCAATTTAAACTGAGGAAAGAAAAGAACTTCTTTTAATCTGGCTATATGACTTTTATTTTATTTGATAACGTTTAGCTTTTGCATGTTGGCGTTTGTGTAGGTCGGTCCTGAAGCATTGGCCATAAGTTGGTGCTTGTACATCAGTACATGGATGGCCTTTTGATAGCCAAAAAGCCTGACGAAAATTTAATATCTCCTCCGTTGCTAGTAGTTTCACTCTGATTTTAGTGTTGAATGAAAATCCAGCAGAACGAACTGAGGAGGAAGAACTTTTATGCTCTCGTGATTGAAGGTGCGAGATTTTAAGAGTCAAGATGTCCGTGCATTTATTTGTTTATCCAAACAGAATAAACTCTCTACCGATCCAGGTGTCTGAATTCAAGTCTCCAATGCAGGGAATACAAATTACTTATACCGGTCCATATATAATGATCCTTTTGATTTCTCATGCAAGATTTTGTAGCAAAGAGCCTAAAAGAGTTGTTTCTTGGAAGAATTTTTCTAAAGCACTATATTTACTCGATTGCTGCTTGTTTTCTTCAGGCGGTGTTCCATAATTCCAGGGATAATGTTTTAGTGATATTAGGATTTGCAGTCCTTAAAGGCCTGAACGTTGCTGGAGGTCGAAGAGGAGCCTTTTTTTTATAATGGAAACGGGGGATTTTCACTTTTCACCTTTAGGGCTGCACAAGGACGGCAGGATTTTCAATCCCTACTGTCTATAGAAGTGGGACCCTCCCTAATGAAGGAGGCACCAAAATTTCAATCTCCGTCAGCAGAAGTTCCCCATCTTAAGGGGGTTAACTAAAATTTTTGCAGGGTAGCTGTACTTGAGGACACTGGTACTGATATTTTGTATGTCGAGAAAATGCAAGTTTACAATGTTGGCGCCTCCAGTGGCATTTCACCCATCATCACCCATGGCATTAAGAGTCGAGTCGTTGCAAGCATACCATATTGCTGTAGTGTTTCAAGAAACTGATATTGAGACATGAATCTTGATACCGGATTCATACCTGTATCAGTATCACTGAGAAGTGCCCATGCCGTTTAGTACAGTCTACCACCTCACTTTTCTTTTGCTTTGCCAGTACGAATTGGTTTTGTGGCCAATGTAGACACTTGGACCCATGATCAGGAGCCCTATTGCAAAGCTTCTGTAGAGGCAAAATGATTGGTTCTTGAGCGTAACAAAATTATACTTTACCAGATCACCAATTTCTGTACGTTTGTGCTTCATAAAATCGAATGTGATGAGTCCCGCCATGTATGATGATTCCCTAAAATATTGTATCCTTGATCGAAATTGGCGACCCAATATTTGGTACCCTACAAAATGGATGTGTCAAAGAGACAAACAAGAAAGGACATTCAATCTTTTCGGCATTCCTCATCTTGGCGGTGCTTGTGCAATTGTTTCAAATTTTCAATCCTTTTTGGTTCATTAAAAGGGGGCCTCTATGTACCATGTTTATAATAAAACTGATGGCAGCAGAAGGATGCCCTAGGTTTCAGGTTCGTAGCATCCTAGCACATAAAGAGGTTTAACTCTCAGCCAGGATGTGACCCGTGCTCCTACTGGGGACAGCCTACAGTAGTACTTGGTCCAGAATTTCAGTGATTCAAAATCTTTGAACTAATACCAAAACTTTCTAGGAAAATAAAATAGCATAAGCACGTACAGAAACATGCCAACTTTTGAAGATTTTTGTACCGACTGGAAGAAGAATTTTAGCAGACATCTCTACACCTTTCACAACCTGTGTTCACCTTATAGCCTAATCTACTCAAGTTCACCATTTTGTTTGTCTAATATACTACTGAAATCTTAATCTTTAAAACGAGCACAACAAAGCTTAACAAAACCACTGCTGCACCTTTCCAAAGAATCAAACCAAGGAAAGAGAGAGAGAGAGCCTGAACAACATTGTGCTAGCAAAAAACGCTCCCTAAATCCTATCATAGTTCTTTCTCGAGTTTCATGGAAAGAGCAAATGCTTGACTGCAAAACCGCTAAATTTTCTAGGGTTGTTCTGTCCAAGTAAACCCAGGACTGGGCAGTGAAACACTGCCAAATGAAATGTTAGAATCAGAGAAAAGTCCTAGTGACACAAAACTCAAACCTGGTTCTATACAGCTGCTTTCAGGCATCGAAAAACAGTATAATTGCTCTACTTGCTGGGTTTTACTCTGTTATCCCAACGGACGATCTGTCCAAATCAATTTCACCCATCCCAGTATCTTCCTCTTCTTCAGAGCCTACATCACCATCAACCTCCCATTCTCAGATCGTAGCTTAGCCATATGTTCAGCAAGTAGCTTGTCATCCCGTTCACTCACCTGCACCAATATCAGTGTCAGTGAAATACAAAAATGGTAAAATTTGCACTGCAATGCATCATGCAAGATAAGTGAATAATAATTTGGAGATTGGCCCACGCCCCACAGACACTTGCATCAAAAGAGAAAACAGAAAATGAGCAACTTATGCAGACTCAGCAAAAGATACAACTCCCTTCGGTGTGCTAAACCACTCGCAAAGGGAGATACTGTAAAATTCCTGTAGGAGATAAAATATTTCTAACATGTGAAGAATGGGAAGGTGCAAGTCAATTTGAATTTAAAGGGAAAGTAAAATTCCTATAGGAAATCAAATATTTCTAACATGTGAAGAATGGGAAGGTGCAAGTCAATTTGAATTTAAAGGGAAACAGAGATGTAAAAAGTAAACTTACAGCTCTAGGTGCTTCCTTCACAAGCAGTTTTCCCTTATGTCGGTCCATCTCCTCAGTGCATGCCTTAATTGCATTTTTCAGAATTGATATGCCTTGTTCCTGTCAATAAGACAGAATTAACAGAAAACTACAATATTAGGCCATAGTTTTTTTTTTTATTGGTAAATATAAGTCCATAGTCAACAGATTATTTCGTTTCAACTTTCTTTGTCCCGAATGATTTTCATATTTTGGACCATTGCATTAAATAGTCCGCAAAACATGGGGGTTAAATAAGACAAGCCTAGCTTAGTCCAGCTTGAGCGTGGCTTGAACACTAAAGGAGCCGAGCTTCAGCTTGAAATAAGTCAAGCTGGGCTAGATAGTACCAAACAGAGCTTGAGCTCGGGCTTCAAGCACAGCTAAGCTATAGGCGTGAGCTTGGCTTAAAACTGCATATCAAGTTTGAGCTCAAGTCAAGACCGCTCGAGCATATCAAATATTAGGAAATATTCTCCTTGACACCACTTAAATGGGCACCATTGGCACAACACTACTTGGGGCCCATTCACAATTACTGAAATAAAGAGGAAGAAAGGGAGAGAATTCAATGCATGGCTAAGGATAGCCTAAAATCAACCTCATAGGATCTCAGTAACTGTGATTTTAAGGTCTGAAAGATCAGTACCTAAAAAAGTGTTAAAAATTGAGCCATATATATACATACACTGATACACAAGTGTTCATATGAGAACCATCCTCGTATGTGCAGTGCACCTTATTTCCCGGGCCACTGACCTAGCTCACCTATGATCAAGTAACATAACCACCCCTCCCCGTCAAAAGCCACAAGGCCAAATGTGACACTCATCCATCTGTTACTCACCATTGGATTGAAACCTAGACTCGAAAAATAGTGCCTTATAAAATCATTAAACTCGAGGGCTATAGATCAACGGGTTAGGATGATCTAAGGGGGTTGATATTTTGCACAAATCCCTAGGTATCATTGAGATCCATGATCCCAAACCGCTCCCCCAAAAATAATAATAATAAATGATTGGCATAGCAGGGAGTTCACACATTACTATATGCAAATGATGATCAGCGCAAAAATTAACAGTGGATAATGAGTAATGACATTGAGTTTTTCTGCACAAGTGTAGCATGTAATTTTGAAGTTCTCACTCACCTTGTCTAGAGTCTGTGTTGTAAGAACATAAAGAGGAGGAGCCACCAGTTTAATTTTCACTGGACAGATATCATTGCCAGCAGCTTCAGCTTTCCTCATAGCTTCCTGTAAAATTACAGAATTCCAACTTAACATGTAAATGACATTTTCCAGTTCCCTAATTTCACATTGCTGGGGAGATAAAACAATAGAAACTGATGAGGTGAATAGACAATCAAAACCTTAATGTGAAGAACTCCATCAAATTGAAAACATTTCATTTCAATGTCAGCACGTATCTTTAGAGGTTGCGGGGTCATTCTCCGCCTAATGTTTTTAATCAAAGCATCTTTGACCTCCTCTGACATAGCAGGCACTATCTTAGTCACCTATATCAAGCAACAGGATGGAAAGATAAAAGTAAACACCCAAATCCATTCAAATGTAAAATTGTCAACAAAAGCAAACTGCATTTGGCTCCACACCAATTTAGAAGAGAAACTCTTCCAACTGTCTTTTAGGGGGGGGGGGGGGGGGGGGGGGGGGGGGGGGGAACTTATGCCATTATAAAAAATAAAAATCCTAACAGTCGGTGGAAAAGATTTTCTCTACACCCAAGTAACAAGGAGCCAACCACAACCTTACGCAAGCTCGCATTACCTCCTGTCCATCAGGACCACTTTCCTTAACTTCACGAGTGAGGGAATTTAAAACTGAATCAGGATCTGTTACGATCAACTTGAATGCCTATCAAATGAGAAAGTGTAAGTCCAGTGGCAAATCATAAAAAAGAATATAATCCTTGAAAAAGAGGGTCTGCGGTGTCACCTCAAAAGCATGTCCATATTTTTTATACAAGGGCCATCCAACATGAACGTACAAATCCTGTCAAGAACTCAAATAAGTAGCCGGCAATGACACTAAACCATAATAATTTACCTCTACTTCACTTATTTCTTCTTTAATGCAAACCAGTGAATACAGAGATGAAACCAAAAAAGTGAAGACACATGGAACACAATAATTTCTTCCAAACTGGAGCAAAAACTAGAACAATCAAAAGGAATCCATTCATTTAAAAAAAATAGAAAGAATAATTGAAAAATAAAAAAGATCCAAATATGAATCTTACATGTTAGGATGTCTCCTCAAGTTAAAGAATTGATCACAAAGAAAAAACTGAAGACAATTTAGAAATAATCATTATAAAATAAACCCCATACGTACAATCGAATGATTGTTCCTTATATTCATCTTTGAAGCCTCCCCAAAACCGAAAAGATTCTTAAGAGATTTGGTTGACTACTAATGACCTTTTAAAATAAAATGCTAACAAAAAAGAAAGAAAGAAAAAATAAAGGATAGTTAATGTTAAACTCTTGGTTGTGAATATTCTTGCTTAGTCGAATCGCTTGAATCGTAAGATTTGCTAAAACAAGCATCAAATCTTAAGATTCACTAGTAAATGGGATTCATCGCTTGAATCGTAAGATTTGCTAAAACAAGCATCAAATCTTAAAATTCACTTGACTTGTAAATGGGATTCATTGACATACATATGAATTGATTTCCTTAGGATTCAATATGAATCATACAATTCTGACAACAATGTTATCAAGGATCAACTAGAGTTTTCTAATAAAAATTTATCAATTAGGGTTTCCTATTTCTTGGACTTGTTAATCTAGTTCCCAGCCCCTACCTACCTACCTCCCTTGCACCCTCAATCACCCCCTGGAAACATAGCATCACGTGGATTTACAGAAGCATTGGTTTGAAGAGTTTCATAGCTAATGATATATTTTTTGGGGGTATATAGTCAAATATTGTTTGGATGATCCAGATTTGAACCGAACTTGCCCAAAGCCATTGGGTTAGAATAAAGCAATCCAGAGTAAACCAAGCATAACCCAAAGTTCATTAAATTGGTGGAAATCAAGTTTTCAATAATACAACTAGGAAGCATCCAATCCAATTCCAATTCAAACTACATCCAAATAATAATAATAATAATAAAAGAACTCACACACAGCAACAACATCATCCAAAAAGAAACAAGACCCAATTTGCATATATACCTCCAAATCGATCTGCATTGTCTCTGCGACATGGCGCATGATGGAGTGGACGAGCTTGCTCTTGTTGTAGCGCTCTTCGCATGCCTGTATCTCTTCCTCAGAGACCCTGCGCTTGCTGAGGTCGATGTAGCCCTTATCCCTGTCGACGCGGAGGACCATGACGGGCTCAATGCGGCCGACCTTGATGAGGCTGCCGATGCTGCGGATGCGGCGGCGGGAGAGCTCGGAGAAGAGGATCATGCCTTCAATGTTGTTGTACTCAAGAAGGGAGACGTATGCGCCCATGTCTGCGATGTCCTTCACCTGGATCATTACAGCCATGTCCACTTCTGGGTATTGGGTTTCGTACATCCGGCACTCGAGATTGGGTCCGTTCGTCGCCATTGAAGTATCAGAGATGACGAAAAGGCTTTTCTTCTTGGTTTTTAGGGCTTTTAACTTCTCTTCTAGGGTTTTTTCTAGGGTTTGTGGGGGTTGGTGCAGAGGGATTTCTTGAGAGAGAGAGAGAGAGAGAGGGAATGGAGGGAAGAATTAGAGAGAGAGAGGGAGTAGAGACTGGTTCGAAGAGATCCGCGCGAATCGGGAGATGGAAGGCTATTTATAGGAGTGGGTCCGCCGTGGCCGAATTCGATTAAGAGCCCGGATCCCCGTCCCGCCGCTAGAGAGCCGTGTGACAAAATACCTCCGAGTCCATCGTGGGTCCACGTAGAAATAATTCGAAGATTTAAGATTCATTCATCTCCTCTTTATATTTCGGTTAAAATTAATTTTTTTTCTGTCATGTGCTCAATCAGATGGTGAGACTCACTTTTTTTTTAAATGGCATACTAATTATAGAGGGAATGAAATTTCTCTTGAACGAATTAAATTATCTTTATGTGGGCCCTATAATTGAATTTTAGGAATTTGTTGGAGGATTTGCATGTAATGGTGGATTGGGCTCATTAAAGGGCATGGTTTGTTTGAGGAAAATTTTCAGCTTTGGAATTTCTTGTGTCCGGAAATTTTGAAGATAAATGGTGAATATCCAAAAACAGAGGAGCATCAAATGATCTCTCTCTCTTTGTGGAAATTGGATCGGACAAAAATGAAAAATGAATACTCAGCCCCAATAATTCAAGTATAACTACATATAATTCACTTCTAACTTCTTTAAAATCTTTTAAAACTTAGAATGTCATTAAACCATGAGTTCATATGTATTCCATGTAAACAACACAAGCCTTTTGTTTATCAAACATCAGCAAAACCATATCCTATATGATTTATTGCCCATTTATTTGAGTCGGCTTCTTCACTCTTTTCTTTCTGCAAAACTAAAAAGTGAGCCTTGTCCCATCAAAATCCAAACAAAAAAGATGAAAATTGCTTGTTTTTATACAAGATTGATATGACATGTGAGATTTGACACACCACGTTAGATGTGGAAGACAGTGATTTGCATCTTAGGAGTGGCCCGAGTGGGCTTCCCTGTTGGGTCCATAGGGCTGGAAGATCAGACGTGTCTTGCTGGGGGTCATTAACTGGATATATGATACATTTATGAATGGATAGATGGATGTCTAGAAGAAGTATAGGTGTATGTCTGGCCCACCTAACGGATGAATAGAATGTTTGCATGTCATCTATAAATTTGGCCCACCTCTGTGATGGCTCGGATGAAGGACTTACATGTATAGATAGGCCCATACGAAGTAAGTATAGCCTAGTTCGAAATGAGATGATGACCTGTTTTTTGGGTTTTCCAAACTTGGGGTTCTAGCCGCATGATGGAAGCCTAGGGTTTTCTCATTTTTATACTTTTGGATCATCCATTTTGCTCAATTGATTGGATGATGTAGATTATTGGGAAAATAGGATCAACCCATGAATGTTGATCTTGCTAAAGGGAAGGCAGGCAACGCAAGGTGGGCTTTTTGAATAATGTTCTAGATTGAAGATTGGATTCTTGATTGATGTAAATGAGTTGGACCTGGATTAATGCCCTAATCCCCATGTAAACCACCCATGATATGATCCAACGTAGTTGCCCACCTAAGGCAGCAAAATATATCTTGAACGGTGACTCAAGCTGCATTGTAATTAAATAGGGCGGGGGCGGGGGACAAGAAACTCTAACCTAGTGGTGCGCATCCGCTGGGCCAGCCTGAGCTCAATTCGGGCCTAGCCTGCTTTGGGATGGGCTTGGATATATAAGGAAGGCCCGATTAATAATTGGCAGGGCTTGGATTAAGTGATAGAAAGCCCATAGCCTGGACCAGTCCAGCTTGTGAAATGCATGTAATTTAATTTAATTAGTGCTCTAATTTCCATGAAAGTGATGAAAAGCCCGGTTCGGCCCGGTCGGATTGATTAAATGGGCAAACTAGGGCCTAACTTTTATGGCCCGTGTCGAGCTTGGGCTGTGCCTGAGCCAGTGTTTCTAAAGTCGGGCTATGCTCGGATATGCCTGATCCCGGGCCATGAACACCCCTACTCTAACCCATATTTAAATGAGTTTTACATGCAGTATTGAACTCCTAACACCACATATAAATGGTAATGTGCTTGTATGAATATCATTTTTCACATGGGGCCACAATAAAAAACTAATAAAATAAAAGATCACATTGAATAACATTTTAACGAGAAGATAAAAATCAAGGCTACATGTTGGGCAAATTGAGATAACTAATAATAGGCTGCAAGTTGGATACAACTTATTTTAATAAAAGATCAAAGCCATTAAATAAAAGAACTTGGATCGTGACTTACAAAGTTTTAAATTGCATAATCTAATTTGATAGGATGTAGCAATTTTACAATCATATCTCATCCATTATTATATTACATAACTAATTATAAAAAAAAACCATGAAATAAGTATTTTATGACAAAGTTCATATGATTTTGGAAGCGTCATGAATTTGTTGTGGCTAGAAAAAATCAAGTTTGCACATAATTGATGAATGAAGGCACAACAATATATAAAATGAATCATTTTCTTCTTCTCTTACATTCATAAATATATTTTTAAAGATTTTTGAGGTGGTGGGGTAAAATAAATAAAAAAAACTCATCAAAGAATTATTGAGATATTGGAAGAAAACCGAGAAAGAAGGTAATATGTTTTTAAGCGTTTGGAATTATTTTTGAATTCGCATATTTGTTAGATATATTTTTTATCTTAGTATTTATGTAGAGAGAGGTGTAACTTAGAAAAAACTTTGAAAATGACTTTCTCAACAACTATAAAAGATAAAAAAAAAAACCATCTAATGAGGGGAAGACCCATTTAATCTCTTTTATCTGCATTTAGATAACATGTTAAATGAGTCTCGAGTATATTTTTCCCAATCTTTTTTCACTTTCCAGTTCATTTCAAAGTTCATGTGACATGGTTTAATAAGATGATATGTTTTCTTATTTTATGGTTTAATAAAATGATATGTTTCCTTATTTTATGATCTTATTTGGTTTAATCAGATGATCTCATTTGCGATGAATCAAATTGGGGATATTGTGCACAGATTCAGATCAATTTGAAGCTTTTATTTTCTCTAAGAAACCGATTTGAGGATTCCATCTTTTATAAGGAAAGGATCTGAGGCTCGTCACTTTCGATACTGTTGGCTTTTTACATAAGTAGTTTGAATTATTGATGGAAACCTTTTTCTGATTTTTTTTAATTTTTTTTTATATATTGGGGTGAGTTGTTGTTAGAGATCTCTTTTTAATACATGCATATTAGATTAATATGTGACATCAAACTGATCAAATGATCAGATCCTTTATTTTAAATCTTTTATTTTTAAAGGGACAAAATTATCTTTTTATCTTATAATTTAAGGATAAATCGCTCAGAAATAAAATATCTGTTAATATGTTTCGGTTATAGTGGCCCTTTTTATGTTATGTAAAAATTATAGTGGCTTTTTTGTAAAAAAAAAACCTCCTTTTAATACTGTATAGATTTGCTCGACCTTTTTTAAATTTTACATGTAGCCCTTTTTGTATTAGTGGTGCTCACCAGAGGTATAACTATAGTTCTGTATCTTTCTCCTCGTTTGTTTCTTCCTCTCTCTCTTCTGTTTTGAGATTTCAATTTTCAAGTCATTCTTCTTCCCTATACTCGGATAAATCTCAATGTACAAAGTAATCTTTTTTTATATTATTTTTTTAAATAAATTATGAGGTGTGTATCTCTCAATTTGTTATGCACAGTTAGAAAAATGGGCACTTACACAGGTCTCCTTTGTGACTATTTCCTATGCGTTTATTAAAAAGTGGCAGCATATAGTTCATATATTGTCTATTAATAAACCCTCAAAGAGTCAAAAAGATGTATTCACCTAAATTATTACATCATATTTTACCATTGGGGATGGATATATTCAAGAGGTGGCAGTGTTTTAAGAGTTGTCAGAAACATAGTGCATAATAGCCCATATTAGCTCCACCATAGACCAACTTCCGGCTGCTCAAGGAACCGGGCTTGATTCGGGCTAAACAGATTTTAGATAGCCTGGGCTAGGACTAGGCACTTAATGTCCGAATTGGGCTTGGGCCGAGCCTGAATAGTTCTCGGCCTTTGGTGCAATATATTTTTCTTGCGTAAAAGGAGAAAACTAGTTAATTATATATATGAATTTTGAATTAGAGATATAAAAACTGGGTTGTGCTTTTAGTCCCTTGATCCTGATGGAGGCCTAATTCTTTTAGCTCCATTATAAAAGGTGTTTGCATGTTAAAAGGGAAGGGATAGACTGTAATCTCAAGAACTTAGAAGTTTTTCTTCTAAGATAAAAAAATAAGACTATTGTACTAAATATAGATGACTTGAATCAACCTTAATTAACTCATAAAAAGGTTAAAGTAGGTAGCTATAATGTGATTCTTTTCTATTTTTTTTTAATATGTACTTCATCATTTATGCAATTGAAAAGTGTGAGCATGAGTTGAGGCTTAGCCTCATGCTTTGGTAAACTGGAACGACTCAGCCAAACGCATCAACATTTAAAAAACATTGCTCATGACATGCTAGCACAGCTGCACAAAGCAACATTGTACTGAAGTACTCTAGAAATGAAAATGATAAGACTGATAACATAAACAGGATTCCCTGGAAGATAACTCAGTGAAAATCTGGTTCTACCAAGCTTGACTAAGATGATAAATCAGTTGGACTAGACTCTTTATTTTATTTTATTCAGTAGATCAACACTTTCAATACTTAACCTTTTTATGCTTTTCTTCTTCCTTTTCTAAAGAGTTGTGATCATGAGGTGTTGTATATTAGTATTATAAAATCAAGGTCTCTTGTTTTAATTGAACACTTGACACATCTGTCCATTCTTTAGACTGATCAATATCAGTTAGGTCCAAGGCCATGATGCTTCAGGTCGATAGTTTGCCTGGCCTGGCCAGACCTAATCTCGGTTGACCTGGACATAACCATATAATTATAAACTGTATTATTAACACACACAATAAATAGGATTAATATCATGCGGCTAAATCACATTCACTTAAGTAAACGGATATTTGGGAATGAATATCAGACTGGACAGCATAGGTACCTGATTATCAATTAGGAACAAAAAGTGGCCCATAACTCAATTTTCTGGGTCAAGAATGGCTCCTTAGTCTTTACCTGAGTGGTAAGGAGCATTCTTACCTGGCTGCTCGGAGTCAGACCTCGGATACATCACCTCTTCCCACTTCGCGGGCTCTTTTCCACTTGTATGAGCTTTCATCCCGTGTGTACGTGGGCTCTCTCTTGAGTCCCAACTCCCTAGGCTGGAGGTTGGGATACCATAAAAAAAAAAGAAAAAAACTCAATTTTCTGGATCGGTTCATGGGCAAGCAGGGTCCATTTTCAGCCTTAGGTCTTTCTGAAATGTCCAGGGTAGACATCCGGGCTCAACTAATTTGGGTTTCAAAATTATTTTGAAGAAACTGGAAACTGTAACAACCAGAGACTAGGTAGCATGCACATGGTCTGAGGGTGGTAAAAAGGGAACCCAACCATTGATACTTTGAAGTTTCATTCTCATTCTTTTTAGTTTAATTAGATTTCTATATAATAATATTAATAAAAAATCAGTTTCATTAGATAGCCTACACACGAAATCTACACACGAAATCTATGAAATGTGTCTTCTACTACATGGAACAGTGAATTTGACTTTCAGTTCTGTTTATAATAGTATTTTCCTCAGTGTCGTCTAATACCAAATGGCCCTGTCACTCAAACCTTCTTTTAGGCATGGAGGAATTAGGAAGGGCATCTTATACCACAATTCAATATTCAAATCACTCAAGATAATGCTTTGTTATCCATTGAGCCAATATTCAAATCACTCAGTATTTGTTATCCATTTTCCTCCTTTCATCTTTAACCACATGTCTTATATATCTGATCAGTTTAGTAGTGGGACTCAAACATGGACCGCCGATATCGAGGCTATAGGGACCACCGAGGATAATGAGGGGATAGAAATATTATCAGATGAAACCAAAGGAGCAAAATCTCCACTAACTACAAGGTGTAGATGGGCCCTCTAAATGACAGGTTCCGCGGAAAAATTGGGTTAACATCTTTTCCGATACAAAGCAGTGGAAAATATGAAATTTCAGGTTTTCCACCGAAGCAGAAAACCTGCTCCTATCCCAACATTATATACACCTTTCCTAATTTGGATTTAAGCAGCCTTTAAAAACCAGTTTTCGCTCTGAAGACACGATTAATTCTTTTTCCAACCCCTAAAGAAAGTGTAAATGATACAAAAAAAATGTTGATGGGAATGGAAGATAATGGATCTTCTATCCTCCAAGATCTTCCCCAAAGCAATTAGAAGGCTGAATGGGGATTCCTTCATTGCATATCAGCATTTTGTTCTGTTTTCTGCCATGAGATGGTCTACTTCTCTCATGGACTCAACTAGTTTATTTGCAATCACATTGGTTGACATCAAATAACATAATCCCAACTAAGAGTGCAATCTAGTAATGATGATCGTTAAATACAACCGAAGACAGCCTTACCATACCTGAATTTAGGGAAGTTCTGGTTGCTTCCACACTGGGCTGTCCACATCCTGGGTGTGAGTGGTTCTAGGCCTACTGCTTCCTCCCTGTTGGAAGTTCTACATCCCTGTTGGAAGTTCTAGGATCTGTCTGGCCAAAAAAAAAAACAAGAGAAAAATGTATGTGCAAAGTTCCTGTTCTCCCCAAATACCAAATGGCCCCTTAAATTCCATTGGCTTCAGCTCAGCCTGCTGACAGCACAATGGTTAGATACTCCAGATCCAACAATAGCTCTGTCTAGTGGACAGCCTACAGCTGCATGTTGAACGATAGCTTATGGTTCATGCACGGTCAAAAACAAAACTTAGTTGGGATTATGTTATCCATTACATCTACGCGCTGCCCTCATCGATCGATCTTTTCTTCACGGATCATAAATACGTGGCCCCTGTTCCCCTGTCTGAATGTTATTGATGATTGTGCAAGAGGTTTAAGGAACCATAAACATCTTTGATGCTTCTCAATGCCCTGATGGAATCAGTGACTGTTTCTGTTGCCTCCAAATTTGTTCCAAAACCAAATCACAACCCCTTGTTATTGAGAGCCATTAGGTCCATTACCCTTCTCCGACCTCAAATGTTCTCAATTGGCTAAATTTGATGGTGAGTGGTTGCAATTTCTTCTTTAATTTTCTATGCCATCTACAGCTCTACCACTAGCATCAAACAATAGTGATGAAACTGTTGTTGAGTGAACATCTCTATAGTTTCTCTAATTGCAGTGAAAAGAACAAAAAGGAAGTTTGGGATGGGCTACTAATTCCCTTGTGGGTAGGACATTTGATTTTCATTTAGAGCCTGCCCGTCTGCTTCCAAAGAATAAAACAAATCACGAATTTCTTACAAATGTTAAAAGGCATTTTACTTGACGCTTTCAATTTATAGGAAACCAATTCCTTTAATTTGAATTGAGTTTGGCATTTGACTCCTTTTCAAGAGAAAAATTAATTTTTGTTACATCTTTCCAAGAATTTTTAGGATTTGGCTTTGGATTGGATAAATCGAATTCATGTAGCCGACCTTAATATAGTTGGGATAAGGCTTTGATGACGATGATTTTTCCAAGACTTCAGTTGATATTTCAGGCATTCATCTTACTCAGGTAAGATGCCCACCCATCAACCCGCGCATACCAAAATGATCTCTCGAGAGATATCTGTGTGGGGATATTTCCTAAGGCACTGAGGTTACATTAGTTTCGGCAATAGTGCCGGCTAATCATCCCTCCACTTGGGCCACACGCATCACGGTACCTGTACTGGGGCGCCATCAGAGATCAAGGTCGTTCCCGACCTCGGACACCCCTTACCCCAGCACCAAATCCTGGCTTCGATCATTCCTGACCTCGGCACAGTGTCTTCACCTCGGTCACGCATCTCGGCAACAGAGCCAGCCTGCTAGCCGAGATGGGCACTGACAGCTGTACTTTCATAGGAATTTAGCTACGCCATGGGATGTATGGTAGGACAAGGACAAGCGCAAGTGGGTCTGACAAAGCCATCTTGGCCGCCCAACACCCCTGATAGGACGGCATCCAGCAGCTACGTCCCATCAGGGTATCGCTCTAGGCCGGGCCCAATGGGACTCAAGCAGGGTAAGGCCCGATTAGACCAGCATTTAATGCAAGATGGGCTGATCGGACTACAATTTTATGCATAATGGGCTAACGTGACTACATTCATCATGAATCTCACCATGCAAGACAACTTGTTTTCCTATAAATAGAGGATTCCTCTCCATCCCAGGTAACACACATCAGATAATCATAGCGGTTACTCTGTCTCTCTCCTTCCTCATCTCCATCCTACTATTAAGTCCACATACTAACTTAGGCATCGGAGAGCCTTGTGCTGCCCACAGCCAGGGTATTTGACTGTCTCTCTTCTCCTTCTCTTTCAGGTTCTCAGGCATCCTAATCTTCATCAGAGCACATTAACGAGGTCCTAATCCTCATTATCAAGTCCGTATTCTTTAGGCACTTACAATATCGGTCATTAAAAACTAAATGAGCTCAACTCTGGTGTGGTCCAATAGTGCCCATATGATAAGCATACCCCTTGCTCATTCACACTCACTCTGGTAGACTAGTCTTTGGATATGGAGTTGACATTGTTTACTTGCAAAGCAACTTTCTGAGCCGCCTAAGCTCACTAAAGATTTCATTACACATCCATATCAATCAGTGCTCGGTGCACTTACCTATTTTTGTCTTTCCTCTCACTCATACTTCATTCAAGTAGCACATGATTTATTTTGTAGATTTGGGGTTGACTTTTCCCACTTGGAACTCTTGTTTTCTCATTTATGGTTAAATCCATCTTTTCTCTCATATTGGTGCTTGGCTTTATACTGCTATGCAGTCTTTGTTTAAATGTGATAGATGTTGCATGATTGCATGTCATAACCATGGCAAAATTAAACCACTGAAGGTGCAAACTAAATAGAACTACATATGCCCACAAAGCCAGAGTGTGTACACAAAGCAGCTTTCCCAATCAAATCTCCCAAACCCATTCTGTCTTGCATCCATACTGAAAACCAATACCTATAACATTCTCTGCCATTTAATTTCATGAGCACATATCTATTTCATGGATAGGGGGGGGGGGGGGGGGGGGGGGGGGGGGGGGGGGGTTTTACCCCACTTCTGTTCTTGCTCTCTCTTCTATGCTAAATGTAATCATTTCTCTCATATTGGTGTTTGGCTTTATAAAATTGAAGTCTTCGGTTGAATTTGGTAAATGGTGCATCGATCTTATCTGTTGTGCGCATGTATGCGGAAACGTGAATTAATGCGATCTAACGGACAATCAACCACACAAGACAAACAATCACACACAAGAGAATTACGTGGTTCGGCAATCTTGCCTACGTCCACGGGAAAGAAACTCGACTCTCCTTTAGATTCACTCTTCTCTCTGTCTGTCTGTATCTCATGGGCTACACATTACATCATATATATAATGTTCTCTTTCTTATTCCCCAAGAAAGTCTATCTTAGTCAATAAGAAAGTCCCGGTACAATTACCATAATACCCATGTCCATGAACCCAATTGGTCTGGACCTACTAAGCCCAACATTATCAATGAGGTAAACCACTGAAGGTGCAAATTGAGAAACTCTTAAGCAGCTTACAGTTAAATTACACTGAACCTAGAGTGTGTACACAAACCAGCAGGGCCCAATCAAATCCCCCATTGCTACTGTCATTAATGTTGAAAGGCAATACCCGCAACATTCTCCACGTTACAATTTTACGAAGGGCTTTTTGTCAATTGAGGTTGTGAAAGACCGGTTCTTTCAAACAAAAAAGTTATCGAACTTGTGGCAGACATTGGAGTCGATTACTAAATGCCACTAAGAACTTCCAAGGAGGACGTCCATGCAGGGCTTGATTGCATTTAAACCGTTTCTGACTAAAAAGGAATACAAGTTTTGGTTATCCTGATGATGATACCTTGATCTGTTTTCCCCTAGGTTTCAACTCTCAACTGAGTTTTGCTCCCACCAACTTGTAGAGGAAAGGATCCATAAACTTAAATATCAGCAAAGCAAACAGTGGATTGGTGGGAAGAGCTCTCTCGTTCTCTTAGAAAGTAAGTTCCAAAAAAATGTTCATTAGATCCTCCAAAAGCTGTGGGATTCTAGAGTTGCATTGTGGCATTTGATAATGAAAGCATTTATTATAATGATAATGACTAACCAATATAGCATTTGGTCTCGGAGATTTGATAGTAGGCAACCCTAGGAATTGCTTAATCACATGATCACGGAGAATTAGACAATGATTAGTGCTCATTTCGAATTATAGAGAGTGAAAAGGTGTGCTCATGAGCCGGGACAGTCAACGCCTGACCTGAGCCCAGCCCACTTTGGACCAGGTTTGGGTCTAGGGTTTTTGTGCTAGTGCTGGACCTTGATCTAAGTTTTGGGCCCGTTTAATATTTGGGCTGCACTTGGATTAAGCTCTAGACCAGCCTATGCGTGTCCCAAATAAGTGGTGCTGGTAAGTTGGCAATTTATTGCACAAAGAAAGGATAGAAAACAAGGCTAAGGCCTGGCATGTTTAAGGTGGATCAGGCCCGGCCAGATACGTACCTGTGTTTCTAAAGTCGATCTAAGTTTATATATGCTCCAGCCCGACTCAACCCAACCCGTGAAAGACCTAGGAGAAAAACCATACGGGTGGTGGATCATATCTTACCTAATGGTCCCGGCCCAAAAGCTTCATGAAACGGCCTGCTCGGGGGCCCACTAGTATACCCTGAAAATTTTGATACTCATATGCATGCTGCTCTGTGTGGAGATCACCCTGGAGAACTATGGGCCAGAGCCCACAGGTGCCCAACTGGAAGAGGGGTTTGATGGGGGCCCACCAATAACAGATTCAAAGGATCTGAAATGATGGAGATATGCCCATCCACTAATAAAATCAATGATCAAATCCAACACTAAGAACAGTGCTGAAGACAGTCGAATAGGGTTTGGGGACAATTCAACTTGGGGAAAGGGAAAGGAATTGAGTCTTGAGGAGTTCCTCCTCACATGGGCTTTTGCCCATGGGTGTGTCCTAAACAGTGCTTCCCAGACAAAATTTTCTTGCATAATGCATTTTGGGCAAATGAGTTGGGTCATCTTCTTATTCAAGTATGGTGACACCATTGACATTAACCTAACCCAAACTGTTTACTCTCTTGTGTGCTTTCTGATGGTTACTTGAGCCATGAATGCTTGCTTCTTGTTTAGTGCCTTTCCCTTCTACTTTTTATGGGTCTTCTCATGGCTACTTTACAGGTATGATGACTAGCAGATTCGAGTCTGGGTCTACGCAATGGACCCAAGCCTAACAACCCATTTTTCAGCCTTATGTGTATCTGATGGTTACTTGATCCTCACACACTTTGTTGTTGTTTTAGTGTCTTTTCTAACTACTTTTCATGGATGTTCTGTGAATCAATGTTTCCAAATTGGGCCGGGCATTGGACCTGTGAAGGTTTGGTCCAACCTGGTCCAGCTGGTGGTTCATTCCAATTTAATCATGTCACCTGCACGACTTCATAGTTATATAATAAATAAAGGAAATTTTAAAGCCTGAGACTTGGTAGATAAAATAGGCCAGATCGGAGGGAGGGAGATTGCTGCATTCTCTTTTGATGTGGGCCTGATGGGTCTGGATATGGAGGAAAATCCACATGCGGTATGTGCGATTGGAAAGATCCGCGGATCATCTGACTTATAAAAATGGAGAAAGTCCAATCCTAGTGCTCGCTTATTTTATATAGACAAGTCTCTAATAGTCACACTTACGAGAGACTTTTTAGCTAGAAAATACATATCTACTGGCCATATTGGGAGTCTTATTTGTGGGGACAAATCAAGTCTTACCATGAGTGGGATTGTATTTTCTACCGGCTTACACCCTACTTGATTTGACGTGGGACCCGTGGCATGCGTGCTATACGATTTCTTATAGAGTCCACTGGATATGATCCTTCATGTCATCTAAACACTAGGCAATCAGAGTTTTTTCCCTTTTTCCCTTGTTTTCAGCTATCATTACCCGTAAACATCCAATGCTATTCCTCATTGAAGCAATGTTTAGTGTTGGTTGAATGCTCTTATCTTTATCCAATTAACTTTAGAGCACCAAGTTCATGTTGGTTTACCGAACTTGAGCTGGGCTGATGAGCTCATCAAGTTTGAGCTTAGCTTGATTAGCTCATAAATCAAGTTTAATTTGAATATTACTTGTTGTCATTTTTTGATAAAAATTCAAATTTCTATCATTAACCAGTGATAAAGAGGTTTCTTTATAATTTCTTTTTATAAAAATCCCTAAATTTCTTTTATTGAATATAAAGTTATTTTTCAAGAATGACCATGCTGTTCTTAAGCAAGGAATCACACTATTGTGCGACATTGATGAGTCAACTCCAATTCTCAAAATCATAGGAAATTTGGTGATGTTTTTCAGTGGATTTTACTTGTTAAAATCTAAATTGTTAAAAAGATGACTCCCACTTATATTTGCCATAACATATATGAATAAATCATTGAAAAATCTACATATTTAATATATAATTAATTTAAAATTGAAATCAATTATGATTAGAGTGAAATTTGGCAATAGCCGCATCAGCGGTAACATTTATTTTGAGCTTATTCATTTCTAATAAAGAGAGGCCCACTACACATGACCAAATTTACAGTGTTTATGGGTTTTGGTGAATCCGTACACTACATCACATCATCTTCACCTTGGATTTTTTTTTTTTAAAACCTCATCCTGGATACTTGTGGTTGTGCCTATTTTGCCAAGCATAAACTGGCGTAGGATGAATGTAGGGCTTTCTACTTGAGAATAGAGAATATGTGTTGAGAAAGATGTTAAGATATCAAATTGGTCCAATATACTATACTGCCATGAAAATTAATAATTTCTAAATCTCACCCAAACATAGTAAAAGCTTCCTTCCAACATTTAAGGGCTGAAGACCCATTTCCGGGATCGCCCAAATTTACAACTTCATCATCTTTCTCCATTGTTACATGCTCAGTGGACCAACTTACATTTCTACTTCAACCTGCAATGATCTGCCCACCTCCTTTATGCTGTCTGATCCCTTATTCTCAAAATTACTTGAATTTGCAAAACCCACTTTGGAGATTCCATGGGCAATGTTTTTATTAAATAGCACAGACTTTTAAGTGTTTCTCAAGTTTAGGATTTTGGCAAAAAGCAGGTCTTTCGGATTCCTTTGGTCGCACTTATATGCAGGCCCTCTTGTGTGTTTCCATGTGGTTTGTTGGACTTCATTAAGTGGACCCATCTCGGGTGGCCCACCCGAGGCATTTGATGGCCTTAGAATACATTCCTCAGAAATAAAAGCCCACTTATCATAATCAATTTTATTTTGACTTGGATTGTTTGGTTGCAGAAATTTGGAGATATCTTGTCTAAAAGATTTGGAGAATCTCAAATATTGTCCGTTAATAATAGAATTTCAAAATGCTCAAGAGTCCAGGAGCAACCTTTAGTGCTTCGGCCCCCTTTTTGGAGGATCTATGCTTGCTGCCGTAGCTTGCTCCTACGTTTGCAGGCAATAGCGGTTTGCTGGGAAGCAATAATCTCAGCCGATTTAAAATTAAAATTTTGAAGATATCCTACGGTCAAAAGTGACTTTTCAATGCCGCTTAAGTAAATTCTCACCATTTAAACCGTATGATAAGGAAGTTGGAATCCAAAGAGACGACGACTGTATTTCTATCAGGAATTCGGGACAAGTGGGTTAAGTCCCCTTGGAAATATTTTCAACCAACGAGCCCATTGTGAATGACATTTCTCTTATCTGTTGGATATTTTACAAGTGGGTTTAAGTCCCCTTGGAAATATTTTCAACCAACGAGCCCATTGTGAATGACATTTCTCTTATCTGTTGGATATTTTATAATGTGGCCATAGATAAGGCGAGAGGACGAATGATCATAACTGTCTAAAAGGCATGGGAAAAATACAAGAAGGGGTGGGATGGATACTTTTTGTTTATAGATAACAAATTTTGATTGGGCTATGATCATCATCATTATCATTGTGGAAGCTTTTTATAAATTCTACTCTTCTACTAATGGATTGGTGATCAAATCATACTTTAGACCTTGGATTGGGAATTTTGGAACTTTATGATCCCATGTGAAAGAAACGCATCAACTTTGGCTAAACGTAAAGAAGATAGAATGATTTGATAGCTAAAGATTTTCCAATTAAGGCTTAAGTGTTAAAAAAAAAAGAAAAACTGTCCCACGAGCACCTAATAGAGGCGCTTTTGATAGTGCAGTTATCGAGTTTAAAGACGAGTGAACCTCACATAGGTGAAGGAGTCCAAAGCTCACGATCACTCAGATCAGTACCTAAATGGAAAATGCTCCAGTGCATTAGGTGTGAATGATTTATCGTCGATACCAGCCGTTGGGGCCCATATATCAAGTGACAAGGGGATCGAAAGATTCAGGTGGAACAACCCAAAATGAGGTTTCAAGTCAATGCGACGGCTTTTTTCCATGTTTCGTGGCGGATTATAGATTGGAATGGAGAGACACAATTTATATAATTGAAGTGGTAAACCTAATATAGTTATGACAAGGTTTTGATGATAATGATGACGATAATATGTGACTCACAAGTTCTAAAGGAATGACCCTATGGTACAATGGAAATGATTGTGCAGGCGGCGGAGGGCCCCGAGAAAAAAAATATAACTAGATAACTTACAATAAAATGAATGATCATATGGTAACTACATCAAAAAGCATGGTTTAAAATCTCGGCCAATATTGGGTAATATCGGCCGATATGAACCGGTATCGTCCCATACCGTGACGATATTTTGCCGCGATATCGAGTCAGGCAAAATATCGGCCAATCTCGACCGATATGGTCAAAATATCGGTTTAACCGATATCTCAGCCGATATTACCAATATCTCGATCGAGATGGAGTAATAGTAAAAAATCTTAGTTTTTTTGTAATTTTACCCCTATTTTCTTATTTTCTTCTCCTCTCCCCCCATCTCCTTAGAGCAACCATATCTTCATAGCTCATTCTCTTATATATTTTCAAATTTCAACACTATTTCTTGAAGAAATCATTTTATTTAGTAAGAGAAAATTAACTTAACTCCTTTATTTTTACTATTATGTGTTTTTTATTTTTTATTTTTAGATAAAGTATATAAATGAATGAAAAGATCGTTGGCATGTCATTTTTGGGTTTGTGCTGTGTTCTTCACTTAGCTCTACGCACTTTCATGCTAGATCTACTTATTAACATGATTTTGGATGCAGAAAAATATTTTTTTAATCTTCTATTTTTTAAAAAAAAAGTTGTTGGAGTATTTATGATACTAAATAGTAAATACTAATAGCTTATTAATAGTTTATAGATAATTGTTATGTTATCTTTATTTTCTTATATTTTACACTAATAAATTGACTATAAGCCAAAATAATAGTTGCATTATATGAAATATTTGAGAAGTCAGCGAACTGCGACACAGACAGGACTCATAACTTAAGGTGACCGATATTTTGATTTATTGTTGTTAGTAATGAAAAAAATATATATTGTTTTTTAGCATTTTTTAATATTCTAAAATTTTTTGATATTTTTGTAAATTTCTTTTTATTAAAAAAAACTCACACCGCGATGATCGTGACGGACCGATAACCGTGACCGATACCGATGTCATATCGGTTTTTATCCCGGCCGATACCGCGATCAATATCGAAATTTTAAACCATGATCAAAAGCATGACCAGCTCATGCTAAACTGCAATTGACCGCATGAGAATCCCATGCCAGACATCCATAGGATCAGTTCCCTTAATTTAACAATCACTGAACTTTATTAGGATTTGAAATCAATGGTTTCAACAGTCTAATTGGAGTGACATCCGGTCCACCCTCTAATCTATGCCAGCATTTACTGATGCCTTTGTTGTCTGTGACTCTCATGCACCCCAAATGGGGCCTATACTTTTGTACCATATAATACGTGACAGGGTGTATGCACAAAGGACTCAATCGAAAGCATTTGCAAAATGATCATATGCATGGTCCTATGGCATTGAAAGTTTTCATACGGACTAGTTGTGCTGAAGCATGGTTGGCCTCATTATTGCCTGATCTAAAACGAATATTTCATTTTTTATTTTAAAGAGGAAAGAGAAATATTTTACACCATCACTCAAATCTTACTTTTTTTTTTTTTTTCCGAAAGTAGCCATTGTTACTCTGGTGTGAGTGATAAATACCACTTCATTATCTATCGTAATTTTGGAGTGGAGGGGCATAAGGTATGGATTAACTTCTCATATTATTTGGTTCGAAATCACTCTAAATTTATCCGGTGTATGTTTATGTGGGTGGAATTAATTTCTTTGGATTAAAAACCTTAAAGACAGTCACATCATTATATATACACCTGATTTGATCATTTTTTTTTCCAAATTAGTTTATAAATAATGTAAACCTCAAAAAAAAAAAAAAAAGGATTGGTATCAAACCAAGGTTTGCCTCCTATAATCGATTTAATATACCCCATCCGACAATGGGAATATTATTACCATTTCTTTGAAAAGAAAAAAAAATCACATCAATCAATGAGTCATGTTGAAGCTGAACCGCAAATCTAAAGAGGATTTTGATGCGGGGATAGTTTGAGATGAGGCCCACTATGTCAGCGGCTCAGTTATATCTGAACCGATCATTGAATGTGGGACCCACCCACTTTTGGATATAGTGCCCTTTGATCCTTTGATGCCGCTGTGGCTGTGGGTGGGATAGGCCGTGGTGGCCGGTGGAGCAAAGCAAACTTGGGGACTCACTGTAGCTAGGGTGCGCGGCAGGTGGGACCCAGTTCATGTCACCATCAAAACAAAAAGAAGGCAGGATGAGCACGAGAGAAGTTAGTGCGCCCATGCCACGTGGAACAGTTATCTCAAACGGGCCCCACCTAATGGTCACTTGCTCCCACTCTTTCCCAACTTTATGCTGCTGCTGCCACGTGGAGGCATCGTTCGTTTCTGCCGTACGTACAGCTCAGCAGCCGGTTGCAGATGTGTACGGCAGTAAACGCCAGGTCCTAATCTCTCTGTTAAAAAGCTTGAAAACCCGTATTACTATAAATAAATTAGAGGCTTTTTCAGAAGCCATGGTTCACTAGCAAGAATGGCCCACCTAAAATCATGACATTAACGAATAGATAGGGATTTGAAAGGCATCCCTATGCAATGGCTGGTGGACCAAGATTTTCATTTGAGGGAGAGTGGGCTAAAATGGGTGGTTTGGTTTTGGATGCAAACTCAAAATTTTCATGTTGTTTTTGGAAGTATACATTCATATTTTTCATGTGAGTTTTGGAAGCAAACGCACCATCTTTATCTAAGGTTTGGAAGGTCCAACAAAGACAACCGCGTCCAAATCTACATATGTATGTCCGCTCATACCTACAATTGGTGTACTAAAAAATGGACATTGTCTATATGTGGCAGGCCAATGTTTAAGGTCTTCAAGCTAACCAACTTTGGACCGTTATAAACGTGGATGAGTGCCAAATTTTGCATAATCAGTTAGAGGAACCTATATTTAGTTGGTTTCAAATAATGGGGGAGAAGGGGCGCAGTGTAAAATGCCTTATTAGATGAATTATATAGAGCCCCAACAAAAGGAAAAAAACAGATGAATTATAGAGGGCCCATTGAGCCGCACAAGTTGGACTTTTTCTTAGACAGGAACAGCTAGATCCTTCTTGAAAATTGTCATATGTACCAATGTTAACATAGTTTTTTACATGATTGGATTTCAATAAAATAAAGTGGTAAGGCAAACTATGGTTCCAATGACAGCATTAGCTAGTGTCAACTAAATTGATTAACTCGACAGAATCATAGTTATAAAACTTGACTCCAGCGTGACTCTAGAAGGCAATGAGTAGAGTAATTTATGTGGCTTTTGACCGTGTTAATTGGTGACTAAGTCAACTCAAGGTAAGGAGTCAAGTTTTTCAACCACGAACGGAATGGAAAGATCCTCCCGTAGATTTGTGGGGGCTCAGTGCTCTGTCTTGTGAAGAAACTACTTTTGGGACAATTCAATTGAGTTTGATAGGCTTAGCAGAAGCTTTGATTGACAAAGATAATGCCACTACAAATGTGACATCGGCCTGCATCTGTTTAGATTAAGTAATCAGTTACTATCTACCAGCGATCAGTCATGTGCAAACTCTTTATTGATCTAAGGGCTTGGATAAACTCTCTGGCAGAGAAAGATGGCAATGGACCGATGGATCTAATTATCTAAAGAAAAGGAGTGTTTCCTTCTTCTTTGTATCCCTTGTTTAAGAAGTCATTTTGGGCTTTTGGCAAGGATTTAGATCACTTTGAAATCGAGGTGAGATATCTTATGGGTGCATTTCTATGATAGGAGGCCCACCAATATGTAAACCAACGTGAGCCCATCACAGATACCAACACCTCCCAATTATGCATCAAACATGATTCATCTTATTAGATCACAAATATTCATTATCAAAATCCACGAAGTAAATATGGACCTGAAGAGCGGAACTTCCATAATGTCTATCTATGAAGATAATGTATACCAAGTTATGATATAATTAGAGTACACCAACTCACCTACACATTATTTATTTGCCCTAGACATTCACTTGACCACACTCAATTAAATAGGAGCTCATGCTCTTGAGTTGTGTTCGATTGATATACATGCTTAATCAACTGATCTATGAATTTTTGACTGACAAATATTTTCTTTTCGGCGGAAACCTTTGCTATTCATATATGTAGATTTAAGCCCATGGGGACAAGTCAAATAAGATAAGCCAAGAAAGAGAGTGCATCCATATTAAAACAAGACTTTAGAAAAATAACACATGACATGAACTAGAAGAATGGTAGACAAGAGCCGTGGCACTCTAAAAGATGTGCAAAAAGTGCTCACCGTTGCAGCCCGAAAGGTTGTGGGTTTAAAGTCAGGT
The DNA here is from genome assembly GCA_012931725.1 of Litsea cubeba. Taxonomy (NCBI): domain Eukaryota; kingdom Viridiplantae; phylum Streptophyta; class Magnoliopsida; order Laurales; family Lauraceae; genus Litsea; species Litsea cubeba. Next base: position 20,084,274 of record CM022945.1, read on the forward strand.
TGCCCCTTATCAATAAAGCAAAGAAAGTATATTTTGTAATAATTGAAAACCTAATTTTAGCTGGTTAAATGGAAAGGATGAAAATGGTTCTCACTCCTTATATGCCTTTTTTTGTACACGGCCCTGATGAACCGCTTTTTGATAAGGAAGTATCAAAGTAAACCCAGTCGACTAATTAGGGAGGAAGGAGTACAAAAATAAATGAAGATACTGTTAAAATAACTTTCGTAGAATTATTTTTTTTCTAACATTTTTCATCTTTATCTGATATTTTCATGATTTCCTGTGGTATTTTTTAGCTTTGACAATATTTTGAAAACATCTCAATATTACCAAAAAATATCTATTTTTCAAACTAAATTCTGTTTGAGTAACTATTCATCAGACAGACATGGACCCACCTTTAATCCACGTTAAAACCAATCTATAATAAACCTGTGTTCCCTTTAATTTTCAACCATTCATTTGAGCCCTGAAAAGGAGGGATTGGTTCTTACTTCTTACATCTTTTGCATCATATAAGACACTTATTACTGCCACATAAACTAAATAAACATCGTTAAAGACACTTACTGCCACATAAACTAAGATAGACATGGGAGGGGAATGGTGCCCTTCGCGTGGAAGGTCTTATCAATGATCAAAGCAGATGGACGGTCTGGATTAAGCACCATCTGATCAACTGCTTATCAAGACAAACCTGCAAATTACCTTTTCTCTAATTCTTCAACTAGATCATGATTTCTCCCAAACTTTTCATCCAATAAACAAGAATTTCAAGTATTTTGTCAGTTGAAGTTAAAAAAAAATGATTGCTAGAAACTGGGCACATACCATGCACTAGCCGCGATAGAAATGGCATACCCTCACATCAATCTAAATCATCCAAACTAGATGTCTCTCTGAAGACAAACGATCGCCCCCACCATCATATCCCAAGAAATCTTACGGTCTGGATAATACAGTAACTTATCATCTTTATCTTCTTTTATTAGCTTTTTTTTTTTTTTTTTGAAATCCAGCTGGATTTTCACCTATTCTCTTACCACTTTTTTCGAAAAAAAAGAAAATAACATATAAAATGGAAGTGTGTTTGGGTTTGTTTGTTTGTTTTTTTTTCACTGTGATAGTAGTAAGAAAAAAAAATGAACTAGTTTTTCCATAATTTTGAGAGGTGAGCGTAAGTTTCCACAAAAAGCAAAAAAGATATTTTGCAAAACCAGTTTTCGGGGGGAATAATTCAGCTGGATTTTCACCGAATCTATAATTTTAGGGCAAGTTTCTACCACCACTTTTCAAAAAAAAAAAAAGCACAAGTTGGAATTGTTCCTTTTTTTTTATATACATTATGGTAGTAAAGAAAAATATAAAAATAAACTAGGTTTTCCGTAATCTTGCAAGGTGAGGCTTGATTTCCCACACAGAGCGGATAAGATTTTCCACAAAATCAATTTTATGAGGGTAATGATCCAGACAACACTTTAGAATTCTCAAGTATAGCAAATTAGCAATGGACACTCTCCCCCTCTTCTTTCTTTCTTTTGACACCCTTGAGCACTTTTGCACAACCACTGTACTTTTACACCGGAAGTGTTCTCCTTTTTTTCTTCACCATTGATAAAAAAAAAAAAAAAAGTAATCTACATATTTACAATAAACAACTGTTGCTTTGACAATTACATATAAAACCACTTTAATGTTTACAACACCCATCTCGGTTAGTATGGAAATTTTAATCAACTAATCTCACCATCATTGAATAGTAGTAATTTTTCGAGCAACCGGCAAAATTAGTTGTTTTTTTTAAATCTTAAAAGGATAAACATTCTAATAAATCTAGATATATTTATTTCTATTTCTAATAAAGAGGTCTCAAAATTACACACCTACGCCATTCACTCAGATATATTTATTTCTATTTCTAATAAAGAGGTCTCAAAATTACACACCTACGCAATTCACTCAGACGTCTTTAACAAGCCGAATAACGGTTAGAGATAAAACTAGCCTTATTCAAATTTAACTCCATGAATGTCACGTCAGTTTAATTAGCATGATAAATTCAATTAGATTTAAAATAATGTTAAACAAGAGAAGGTTTCTATCATTTTACATATTTAAGATACACTGTATGTCAACAATTATGAAAAGGTCGTTGTTGATTATGACTTAAGCTGGTCGACTGGATTTTATATTATTTGTATTCCTATTTATAAAAACAGAAAAGTGCAGTCCCTTACTTGTAATTTCCCCATAAATAAGAGTGTTCATATGCAATTCTCTCATAAAATGTGGAAAACACAAGCATTATCTGAAAATGTTGCCGGAAACTTTCAGGAACCTGTCGGTATAGTTACCCAAAAAAGGAAATAGAAAAGTGAAAGAAAAAAGTACGGACAAACCAGTACACCGCGTTACTACGTAACTCATCCATAGTCCTGTCAAATATCTCAAGGGACTCTAACCGCGGGACACGAAATGAAAACGCACCGCGGATCACTGAAGTGAAGCTGAAGAAACAAAAGTAGAACAGTTTCGGTTTTTGCCTGCATAGTTCTCTTTCTCTCTCTCAAAAACCTCTCAATTGCAGACGAGAAGCTTAGAAATAAAAAAGGGTTTGCAGAAAGGCAGATGAAGCTTCTTCCTTCCGCTCTCAAAAAAACCCATCTCTGTTTTTTTACTTAGTTGTTGTTGATTTCTTCTTGTTTCTGTTTGCCTGTTACATGTTTGTTGAAATTACTCTGAGAACTGGTATCTTTGTTTGCTTGGAGTTTGATGTCTCCGCCCCAAGAACATGATTACATAGGCTTATCAGAGGTTTCTTCCATGGAAGGCTCTGACAAGATCTCGTCTGCTTCTTCCACTCTCTCTGCTGAGGATGATGTGAAGAGCAATGCTCTCAATCTTAAGGAGACTGAGCTGAGGCTTGGATTGCCTGGTTCTGAGTCTCCTGAAAGGAAGGAGAAGAGTGGGTGGGTGTTGAAGAGCTTGGTGTCGGGAGCGAAGAGGGGTTTTTCGGATGCGATTGATGGTTCTGGGAAGTGGGGGTTTTCTGGGGGGAGTGGATCTGATGTTGTTGATTTGGGGAAAGGGGGTGGTTTGTTTTCTCCGAGGGGTGGGAGTAATGGGAAGGCTGTTGCGGGTTTGGAGAACAACGGCGGCCAGCAGTTGGGGCCGTCGCCTGGGGTGAAAGATGGTGGTTCTACGCCGAAGCCGGCGCAGGAGAAGAAGGCTCAGGTGTCTGCTGCAAATGAGCATGGGGCTGCTCCTGCTGCAAAGTAAGGTTCTTGGTTTTTTGCAGAGAGAAAAAATTAGCTTCTTTTTCTTCCCCCCTTTTGTGGGTTTTCTGGAATGAAAGTTCTGTGCTAGTGTTTCTTTTTTTTTTTTTTCTTTGTTGGGTTTTGATTTTGAGCTTTTGCTCTGTGTCCTGACTTCTTTTTCTTCCCCACTTTGTATGATCGTTCTGATACCTCCTCTTTTTCGTTTTCTTTTACTAGCTAATAAGTTTGTGTTATGGTTGTCAGGAATTCTTTTGCGTCTTGCTTTATGATTTTGTACTTGTGTGTTGGATTTATGTAATGTGTTAATGCAATCCATAGTTTGATAGAGGAGCTGATAGCTCTAGATTGTTATGAGTTGATAGCTCTAGATTGTTATTATTTTTTTAATTCTAGATTTTTTTTTTCTTCATTTTCCTTTTCAACCATGAGGGGACTGAACTTTGCTCTAAGGGAAGGGAGAAATTGATGCTCCATTTGTTTCCATGCATTGTGGCATTTGAAGAACAAATTATCAACTTGATTTTGGATGACCCCCAGTGAAAAAAGAAATCAGAATAAGGAGATAAGCTTCTTCACTCAAAAAAAAAAGAAGAAAAGAAAGGTCAAGAGTCAAAGATATATCATAGTGCATCTCTCCTCAGAGAGAGAGAGAAAAAAAAAGGAAAAGTATTCTCCTTCTTGCACTCTTTTCATTCTATAACTATTGCAGATGCCTTTTCGTTTTCTTTTAGTTTATAAGAATTTTGTTAATTGACTTGGTTGCTTTTGATTTTTATGTCCATGCTGGTGTTATCTTAGATGGAAACCTCATGTTTATGTGATTTAGGTCTTGCTTACTTTTATAGCACCTATCAATTAGAAAGGAAAAAAGTTATATGCGTTGCCTGTTTGGAATGATGATAGCTCTTTACTTAGTTTCCTGTGGGTTTTTTTTTTTTTTTTTTTACCTTCCTATCATATAAATACATTTTTATGGTTCATTTTCTTTTCTTTGGGGGATCAAAATCCTAGTTTCATTAATCTATATTACATTTGTGTATTTGGTTGAATTGATGATTTGAGTGAGAATTCTATTTCTCGTGCAAGATTTCAGAGATTTGTATAAGATTTTTATTTTTTATTTAGTTGTTTCTATTGTTACATCTTTTGTTTTGACTCATCCTAACTTATAGTTCTTCATGTTCTTGAAGTTTGCCCACTACCTTGTAGTTTCAATCTGCCTGGTATTGTAGTAAAAGAATCAAGCTTATGTGACAGGGCACAGGTTGTGGGTTGGCCACCAATTCGATCTTTCCGGAAGAACACCATGGCTACAAACCCAGTTAAGAACAGTGATGATGCTGAAGGTAAGCTGGGAATGGGGTGCCTTTATGTTAAAGTTAGCATGGACGGTGCTCCATACCTGAGGAAAGTTGACCTCAAAACCTACTCCAACTATGTGGAACTCTCGTCAGCACTTGAGAAGATGTTCAGCTGTTTTACCATTGGTGAGCTTTGTTTCTTTTTCTTTTTCCCAATGGACTATTTGGTTCTCTTTTCCTTTCTTGTCGGTATCATTTACTTTTCCATATTTTTCCTGCAAATACTCTCTGTTTTATTTCATATTACCTGCACATGATTTTGCCAGATCCAATTGCTGTAGAGATCTCCACTTTATTGCAGATATGTTAAACACATGTTTCTCTGGTAAAACAGAGGCAACAGTCTCATTTTGAAAAACACAATTGGCTATCTTTGTTCACTGTTGTTGCTCAACTCCTATAATTAAGTAACCTTTCTTCACTTCTTTTTATAGTAGATACGAATAGTGTTGATAATATACTTCCCTCATTTGAAGAAGATGTTTTAGCAAAATATGAATATTTAGTGCTCCTTGTAAGTGCGTTCTTGATACTTTGTCAAAGTTTAAGTTCATGAAGACCATTCGCATTTAGGTTCACCTCTTTTTTTTAACCCAACCTTTTTCATCGAGTCTCAATTTTCTGATCTTCTTCACACTTTTACTATCATTCTTGCTGAATGACACCCTTTTTTTTTCCATTTAAGTCATTTAATTCTTCTAATGTGATTTAACATGAGGGGTTACTTTTGTTTATGTTTGACCTTTCAGGGCAGTGCGGTTCTCATGGAGTACCAGGCAGAGAGGGGCTGACTGAGAGTCGATTGATGGATCTTCTACATGGCTCTGAGTATGTTCTTACTTATGAAGACAAGGATGGAGATTGGATGCTTGTTGGTGATGTCCCATGGGAGTAAGTAGAATTCTAATCCCCTTATAATTGGATTTTCACATATTAGTTCAGATTTACCTGAAGATGACTGCCATTGACTGGGAGGAACTGTCATCTAACCATTGCCATCTCTGCTTCAAGTAAATGTTCAGCTTTTATTTTCCTTGCTTCGCCATGCCATACAGGCATTCGCTGGCAATGTATTACGTGGATTGGGGTTTTGCAAGTGTGGAGGGAAAATAGATCAGAGGTCGGTCGATGGTTATAGTGTAGCAGTTGTCTAGACACTTGCACATAATGTTCTTAGATTGATGGTTTACGCACTTAGGATACTGTTGAATATCGTTGCAGTGAAGTCTGTGGCTCATCTATTTTGTTGAATTTAAATCATTTGATGCTTAAATCAGGCCATATAGCATTGCTACACTCTGAATGATAGACGTGCATATGCTATGCTTGTTTCCCCACAATTGGTTGCCATTCTGTCTTGGTCAAGGTAGGATTATTCTTTTTCAAGACAAGGGATTGCTGAATTAACAGATGTTTATGATTGTTCACTCAAATTGTTATCATTTGGTTTTGTGGGGGAATGCGTAATGTTATTTGGTAGTTCTACTGGATTGTTAGTGTTGATGCTTTGGAGAATAAGAATAAGAATAAGGCTGTGATTCCTTTTTTTGTAATTTTAATGGAACTGTTTAATATTGTTGTTGAGAGTGTTGAATCTAATGATATTCTGATAATTGGGTCACATGGTTGTTGTGATCTGATTCTTGCCATTAATTATAAGTTAATGAGCTGAGAACATGGGCATGTTTTAAATACTGAATTTTTTTTTTCTATTTTATTGCCAGTAGAATCTCTTGCAAATTGGAGTTGTAATTATTTGGTTCTTTTAGCTGGTTGAGCAAGTTGTTCTCATCTGATTGTTACACCATAAACCTTTGTTGGATATTATCCTGAGCTGCACATGTATATGATCTCCTAATTTTGTTGTTTCCATTTCAGGATGTTTACAGATTCTTGTAGGAGGCTGAGGATCATGAAGGGTTCCGAGGCAATTGGATTAGGTATGTGATACTGGACAAAATAGCATGTGATTTGATGGTGTCCGCAGCTTATTCCATATATCTTATTTCATAAACCTTCCAGTACATCCACCCATCTTTTGGCTTCATGTGGTACATTCATATTGAATCCTCTCCATCTGTAAAATGACCAAAATGCCAATTGTGTACCTCCCACTATGACATGATTTGCAGTGTTGGCAGACTTTTCGTTATGTTTAGGCCTATTATTACCCACCTTAATTGTGGTCATGGACTATCGAAGGGGCCAATCCATTTTGTCAATTTATCAATGAAAAATCAACTTGCAACAGATAGAAAAAAAAAAAAGAAAAGATGCTTTTCATGTTTTGATCTCTGCATGGCCTTTAATCATTCTAATGACTATATATGATCATAATGATAGATGAGGAAATGAGTCTAAAAACATGTAGAAATTTGTCAAACCACTGTTGTTGAGCTTTTACTTAATCAATTTAACGCCTTTCAATCTACTTGCAGCGCCGAGAGCCATGGAGAAGTGCAAGAACCGTAACTAGCAATGCTGCAGCTGCTAGATCCGAGCTCATGTAAAACTAAAGGTTGAGGGGCACTTTACAAACTGTAAGGTCTGAAGTTGGGATCGTCTTTATGTAATCCTAGTTTTATATTTCTAAGGTTTGATATTTTAATGGACTAAAACCTGTAGCAGAGTGAAGTTTCCTAGATACAGGTTATTAGATTGTTGCCCTTCTGTGTTTGTATGTTGATTGTCTGCCTGCGTTTTATTTATGTATATCGTTTGCTGCTTGCAAATGGGCTTATTTGTTGTATTCTCTGTGGGGAATTTGTTCTCTTTTATCATTTGCACAACTCACCATTTTAACAACAAAAAATAGGAAAAAAGAAACTCTTAGCCAATGAGACCCCATACGATGAACCTTTTTTTTTTAAACATATTTCAGCTAAAATAAATGAAAATCATATAATATTCCAGCCTTTTACTCTTCATTTTTAGTACGGAATTTAAAAGTGAAAATGTAGGTTTCCTATAAATAAATAAATAAACCCTTGAGAAAACTGATTATCCTTTGGTACTGAAGGAAAGAAGACAGAATAATTTAAGATTGTCACTCATGACCATGTTGTGTTGTTTTGGGCAAGAGAAATCCTATTCAAATTGCCCCTATTGATTTGTTAGGTATTTTCTAGCCGACAAAATGAAGTCACCGAAATATAACTTCCGTCGTCTTCTCCTTATTATACGCTGAATGCAATAGTTGTTTTTCCCTTTCCTGGTGTGTGAAGGACTGGACCACCCCCCACCCCACTGGAGAAATATAAGAAGAGAAAGAAAAACGAGCATAAAATAAGGGGTGGGGTCCAACCACAAAAAATCACCGGCTTTCAGCAATTCCCTTCAAGTGGAAAAGGGATAATACAAAAGTCTTAATTGGTTGTTGTTTGTCCTTGTCCCCTCCCTAAGACAAATGGGTCTTTTTCTTTTTAATAAATGATGGTGTTTCTCTTCTTTCAATATTATCTTGTCTGTCTTGGCGGTTGTTGGGCATGTGAAAGTCCCCCATTATTATTCTGTTATTCAATAGTGATAATAAATGCCTCTACCAATATAACAAATCTATGTTCCTTTAAAAAAAAAAAAAAAAAGGAAAAGTGTAAATAAATAAATAAAAACTCCCCATGTTCACTATTTGTTTTTGTACTAAACAAATGTAAGAATTTAAAATATTATCTTCCAATACGTTCTACATGCAATGAATATTATCTCCAGATGCGTTCTACATGCAATGTACGGAGATTCAACTTCAGATGCAAGATTTATTGCTGTTAAAGAAAAGACAACCAAACAAAGAAATTAGATTGTAGAATTTAACAGCGAAGGCTCACAAGTAACCTCGACCCTAGTTTTTTTTAACAATCCACTGTTGCAGATATTACAAGAGACCGATATCTCTATTGTGGGGCCTAAATAATTATTATTCATCGCAGATATTACACCGAATCCGTGTAAAGAGTCTCTATATCTCCACCATTGTATCCCCTTCAATGATAGTACATACTCAAGTTTCCATTTGTCTCACCAACCAATTGAGCACATGACGGAACTAATGGCATATCAGCAGTGACATCATATTTGGAACTCCTCTATCCTGCTTTTTTTTTTTTTTTTTTTTTGAACGGATCTATCTTCGGAGCGCGGTTTGATCGAATATAAAGCGAACCTCCGCATAATCTTTATTTTTTTTTTTGCATTTGTTTCTATAAGCTTGACATTTATCTTTTTGAATGAAGAGAATTTTTCTGACTTATTAATTATTGTCTATTTTATAATATCAAATTGCATAATTAAGTTTTTTCTCCATTTTTTATATTTAAAATATATGGATAAGGTATATTTGTGCTCATTAATTAATTATTTACACACCCTTGTTGTATTGGCATTTCGGACATAGAAATATTTTAAAATTTAACATTTTGGTGCTCCCGCCCTAACGCTGACTTTAAGTCATATATATTATATACTCTTCAAGTGAAATCTAAAAATATATTATGAACATGGATGGAATTTATCTTAAACAATACTCCGAATTATCTATATATGGGCCTCATGTAATAGAGTACCACGATGTGTTACGTGCTTCTCGTGTAATAGTAATAGTTTCAACTTTCATTAGCCTCAATTCGATCCTTGTCCGACTTCATTGCACTTTAGGGCCTGTTTAGTACTTTACTTTTAAAGTGAAGTTGAGTGAAGTGAAAAAAAAAAGAGAAAGAATGAATAAAATATATAGTGGATTACGATGATATTTTATTTTTAGTTGTTTGTAATGGAATATTTTTGACGTTTTGTATCGGAGAATGAGTTTTTTTGTGTTTTAATTAATAATTGTAGTTGTTTTTTTTTCTTTTTTTTTTGAAAAGATGGAGAGAGTTTTGGTAAAAAATGATTTTGATGTGATGTTTAAATTGATTTAATTTTACTTAACTTTACTAGTCAAATTACCAAACGGGCCCAAGCAACTACATTTATTAACTAAAAGACAAAAAAACTCATTCTCTCGTACCAAAAGTCAAAAATATTTCATTCCAAACAATTAAAAATAAAATATCATCATAACCCACTATATATATATATATATATTTTTTTTTTTCACTTCACTCAACTTCACTTTAAACCTAGGCCCGTTTGGAAACTTGACTAGTAAAGTCAAGTAAAGTTAAATCATCCTAAACATCACATCAAAAACACTTTTTCTTAAAACTACCTCCAACTTTTCCAACAAAAAGTCAAAAAGTAACCACATTTATTAACTAAAAGACAAAAAAACCTTATTTCCCATATCAAAAGTCAACAATATTCCTATACAAACAACTAAAAACAAAATACCATCATAATCCATTATATATTTTATTCATATTTTTTATTTCACTTCACTCCACTTGACTTTAATAGTAAAATGCCAAATAGCCCAGGACCAGGCCTTAGAAAATCTTTTAAACTTAAGAAAATCTAATCATATTGATTGATGGTTGGGGCATGTCAGTACAGACCTTGGTCGTAGCAAGCATCCGGAGGCCATACCATTGCCAGGTACCAACCAAGGTCATATATCATACTGAGTCATTTGTCAATCTCCTTTTGAAGCATTTTGACTATCCATTTATTTACTAATATCTTACAGCATTAAATGGTCAGATTCCAACAACGGCTTTTGCACGTTGGTTAGGCCGCATCGCCCACAACCACAATAGCTATTGTCGGAGTTTGTGTGGACGGACGCTACTGGTTACATTTACCCGAATACTCTTTTTTTTTTTTTTTTTTTTTTGCGCCACACCTCATCCAATCGGATCTCCAACATACAGACCACATTTCCTTCTTTTCCTGGGAATAAAAAGAGGGAGGGATTAGCATAAAGTAATCTACTTCTCTCCCTAAACAAGCATTTTGTAGAGACGTCCATGGCTTTTGCTATTGATGAAAGCAGGAAGAAAACAACCCTTTTGGACAATTCACATCAATTGCATTGCAATCATTTCTCTTCCTTAAAGCTTAAGGCATGATCTATATATATATATATATATGAAAATATTCACGTGCATCCATCTCTCACTATATTATGGTGAGTGACAACATAATAGGATTTGACTTTATAACACATCCGAACCATCCACACACATGGAACTCTCTTAAGTACACTACACTCACTTATTATAAATATATATATATATATGTATGTGTAAAGTGATCTTGTGAGGATGGTCCCCACGATCTTAAAGTGAGGACCACCTAGTGGGGCCCATATTGGGACCCTATTGATTATTGGCCGGAGAGGGATCGAAAGACCCAAATGGAGCAAATCTAGATTTCAAATTTGAAGTTAATTTAATACCTCTAATCCTTTCATCTGTGGTCCATAAGGTTAATAGCTTTATATCAAATAACAAAAATTGATTTCAATCTAACGGTGAAGTTTATTTGAATCCATGCAAATCCATGAGAAACGGTGACTGTTATGGGATTGTGTATGCGTGGTCTAAATGGATGGATCATTAGGTGACTAGGTGGCCTCACTTTAAGACCGTGAGGATCGTCTTCCCTTTTATATATAAATGTGTAGGTGTCGTTTTCTCTTTATGTCTAGTTCTTAATTTCTAATCCCTTTTGAATCCCTCTATCTAAAAATATAATAGCTTTGAAACAAGATAAGGGTTATTAGCTTGTTTGTATGCAAGAATTCTGATAATACTTTTGGTTTTTTTTTTTTTTTTTTTTGAATTCTCCAAATATTTTCCCTCACCCGATCTCACAAAATGTAGCATTTTGGAAAATGAGATTTTAAGAATTTTACGGTCCAAAAGAGTCGTTGCAGAGGATTGATTTTATGAATACTCATTACTCTAATATGACATTCAGAATTCTTGGAGGACATCAATTACAATTGCTTATACATTTTCAACATGAAAAAAAAAAAGGAATTTTAAGAATCCTAAGGCCAAAATTGACATTTCACTAAGCTGATTTTATGAGCTCTCACCATTTAAATAAAAAAACTCAGAGTTCTTAAGAGACAACTGCTATCATTTCTATAAAAAAAAACTTTCTTGCACAAAGTTTTAGTTAGAAATACGTCTAAATAAAAAGACCCAAAAAAGAGAAAAAAGAAAGCATTCAAAAGTGTATTTATGCTTTTTTGTAGCTTTGTCTCCAGAAAAAGAAAGCTTTTCTCTTTCCTTCACATTTTTCCGCATCTCCTTTTGCTCCATGAGTCAAAGAGGCCACATGCATCTCTCGTGGCTTCTTCTCTTTGGAGTTTTAGTCTAGTAAAAGCATTAGAATTGCTGTTTTAGTCTTCCTAATTTGCAAAATGGCCGACATGCTTGCGTACATCAAGAGGCACTTTACTTGGAGAAACCACTTTCCTTTTCAAGTCTCTACCTATTGAATATTGATGAAAACTACAGATTCCTCAACTACTACGTATGTACATATATGCTTCCACGCTATAGTGTTGTACAAGTAGGTTGCAATAAACAATAAAATCACATTTCCATGATTCAATACCAAGACAACTTGAAAAGGACAGTTCTGCATTTTGCATGTATATCAGTATGTGTTACACGTTCACAGTTTATTGGTGCAAATATCCTTCAAGTTTCGATTCTATAAAATATGGGATATTCTTATGTTTGGCTTCTTCTTTTGTGTGTGGATATTTACTGTTAATTTCTTTTCCATATTTCTCCTGATGTTTTCACACTTTTGTTTTGATGTCAACATGATTTCTTGTGGTGTTTATTTGTGTCAAAGATTGTGTTGAAAATATCACAAAATTATCAAGAACATATAATTTTTTAGTGGGCATCATTATAATATTGCAATATTTTTAGGACTATCTTGATGTTTGTGACACTGTTCTTGATAAAATTTTTTAGGGGAATGGAAAGCAGAGCAGATGACTATTGATGGTTTCGAGGCTTTGCTTGTTGCAATTTAGACATCTCTGAGTTGCAACTAGTAGTAGAGGCACACCAAACAGCTACATAGAATTGCACTGTTAGTCTGATTCATGTGTGGGTCCAATAATGCATTGATAAGACCTTTTGGAGTGTTGCCCCATGTCGGACCCATGGATCTGGGTAGGGCCCTTTTTGGATCTTCTAGCAGTTGGTGTCTCACCATCTGAATCTTCAAAAATGTCCTTTGAGGGTCTGTTTATTCGCATGAAATTAAATTCCTAGAAATACATGATAAATTGTCTGTGGTGAAGAATTTAATGTGCAGAGATGTATAAGTATATAGGCTTTTCGGCTATTTGATTTACAATGGTAATGACCGGATATTTATTTTGTTCATTTAGTAAAAGACCATTTGATGGTCATTTTTTAATCTTCACTTCTCTTAAATTTTAATCATTTTTACAAATACATTTTTTCAAAATATCTAAGAATTCATTTTTAAGTTAACACAGGTGCTTTTAAAGATTTCTTTAGTTATTTTTCTAGTTCCATTTAAAAAAAAAAAAAACTAGTTTTAATGAGCAAGATCCCAGAAATAGAAAAGAGCCAGCAGTCTACACTCCAAAATCAAGTGTTTGATGGGCACTCAATGAAGAGACTATCAAAAGAAATTTCTTAAGAACTCATGTACGAGCAATGAGTGAGAGATGGGAATTTAGAAGAACTAAAAGATAAAAAGATAACTTTTGGGTCAAAAACCAATCAAGAGGATAACCACTAGCCAAGACAATTAATATATTTCATGGGCCCTCGATCTCTTTCCATAATTTCGGTTGCATAATTATATGTTATTGTGCTTGCAGACAGAGACACATGTGATGGTCGTTAGAGAATCTTGGTATCTTCTATGTGAAATCCTAAACATAAATTTATCTGTACAGGCAGATTCATAATTGCATATGTGAATGGGACCAATTGAGTATGCCATTGCCGTGGCCTCATACTATGGACACTATTAAGTAAACTTCATAGCCATGAATGCATATTTATTTATGTAGAACATGATCTCGGATACAATTGGTCAATGATGAAAACCTTTGTGTGCATTCTAGAGGCTTAATTTGAGATTATTTGAAAAGAGAAATGCACCTATTGTCTAATGTTGTATATTTTGTGAATATTCTTTGCCTTGGTATGTCAACTTGTTCCAACTTTTTTTCCTAGAAAGATTCTTTTTAGGGATTATTAGAAAATAGAATATCATAAACCTTTATTTTTTTAATTATGCATTTTGAATCTAAACAAAATAACACAACTGAATACAAGGATGGAATTCAAAGACTTTTTGTGTTTTATACTTAATCACAGTGTGATTGTTGAATCCTATTCATACAGCTAAAGGGAGATCGAGTAATTTTATTTAAAAAGTAGAGAACAAAGTATTTACACAAAACATATTGATTAAAGGAAAGACAAAAAATAATCCAATAAAGAATTATAATGGATCATCCTAATCTCCTGCAACTTATTTATATGGTGAGGTAAGTTAGCAGTTAAGATCATAAGCTGAGGGGTCACCAATTTGGCTAAAGGAGTCTGTCACTCTATTAGCTGATCTGCTAAAATCTTCTTAATTTTCTTCCAGATTACCATTAGATTTCATGGCAGAATGTATAGTGTAATTTTGAAGACCTTCTATGCGTAAAAGGGATTCCCTCTTCAATGATGATATATCATTGAGATTTGAGAATTTTGAGATGCAAGTCATTCATTTCATTGGACAGACTCCTCTATGTTTTTCATCATTATATGGTTACCATATTTTCCGTCCTAGTAATTTCATATTTTTCTCTACTACTATTGTCCACAGCATGTCTGTTATTACAATTGAATGAATTGATCAACATATTATTGGGAACATGTCCCTGTAGATTGTGTTTCAAGTCATTTATTTTCCGCATGTGGCATTTTCTATTATAACTATTTTAATGATTTCGTTGGAGTCTTTTCAAATTATATCAATTTGATGGGACCATAACTTGATGGTACAAAACCTTGGGCTTTGTGTAACAGTCCATCTACCCTATTGTTCCTATGCGTTGAACCTTTTGTCTGTGCAAATGAGTGCAAGCAGACAAGAAGATGGGAAATTATCATATAGATCAATGAATGGATGAAATGTGGACATTAACGTTCAAATAAAAAATTAAATTAAAAAACTGTATCCATGTTCAATAAATGTTGTGGGCAAAGGTAAAAATGGAATTTTTTTTTAAAACAACTTTCAACTAGGGGTGTAAAAAAGAACCAAGAAACCGTCTAACCGAACCGAACCGAACCAAACCGCGGTTAAAAACCGTGTTTCACGGTTCGGTTACGGTTACGGTTAATGAAATCCAAAAACCGCATGGTTCGGTTCGGTTACGGTTTTCTATAATAACTTACTGCGGTTAACCGAACCGAACCGTAAAATACGGTTCGGTTAACCGTATACGGTTAACCGTACCATTATACAAATAAAGGAAAAAAACTAAGGGCCGAATGAAATATTTCTTTAAGTGTTACGTTAACAAAAGAAACCTAATCCTTTCTCTCATCCGTTTCTCACCTAAACCCAAACCCCCCAATTTGAAACTCATATTCTAATCCTCAATCCATGTCACCAATTAATTGATCCATCTAGATTAGATTTTTTTTTTAATTCCTAACTAATTTTTTACTTGGTTAAAATAAGTGGGTTCTTTCTTTATTTTTCTATTTTGTTCCCTCTTGTCCTATGCATGATAAATGTTTGAGAATATGAATGTTTCATAATTAAAAGTTTAAGATGTTCTTTGTGGTCTTTGCTTTTTTTTTTTTTTCCATGTTCTCCTAATTTCTTTGATACACATCCATTCACAGTTTCAATAGAGTGTTCAACATGCTCTGTTGCAATTTGAAATTTAAAAGTTGACATTATATTCTAGCCGTTTGTCTATTAATTAATATATAAAGGGTTAATCTACTGGTTAAGCATGATTAGATTTTTCCACGGTTAATAACCGTAACCGAACCGTCTAATACGGTTAACCGCGGTTCGGTTTTTTACGGTTTTTGTCTTCACGGTTACGGTTACGGTTAATGAAATCCAAAAACCGCGGTTACGGTTCGGTTAACGGTTTTCCCAAAATAACCGGTTAACCGAACTGTTACACCCCTAGTTTCAACCGGACAAATTCGTTCGGACTCAAAGAGAAGTCGGATAAAATTTTTGTAGCCCTCAGATGATAGCATAAGTATATTTAACATTCGATTCGTAAAGAAATGAAAATTGAGGGGTCCATACCAAGACTTCTGCCTTAAAAAAAAAAAAAAAACCGTGATCCTGATTACTCGACCAACCTTTAAAATTGAAATGAAATTATGTTTATGAATTAATAGGGAATGGGTTAAAAATAAAAAATAAGGGACATGAGTGGGTAATGCAACTTGAGGGTGGATGAGGGGACATCCATTTAATGGTGGAGGTATTGAAAAGAAGAAAGAGAACTAGTGCCCCGTGCAACCTTGCCGACAATCATTTATTGTTTTCAATGGTCATTTATTTGCCCAAAGAAGAAGAAGGATAATATATCAATGGAAGATGATGAACATTATTTTTTATTTTCTTAATTGATGAAGATCCAACCTTATGCTTTTGGAGGTAATTTTTGACGTGAATAATCCTAATCTACCTTCTAACCTCTCTCATCTAATTTTATTTTTATTTTTCATATCATTGAGAAATACTACCTCATTCTAATTGGGGCTTGAATGTAAGGGAGGATCTTGCCTCTTCAATAAAGAGATGGTTAACTTTCCAATGGGCTTTGCTCCCGGAGGTTGAGGGTTCGAAACCGCGCTACCACACTGGGGTTACAGGGGGTTTTTACCCGGCTTTGCCTCCTGGGCCCGCAGGGATTACTCCGGCCCAAAGGGCCGGGACACCCTGCGTCAGCAAAAAAAAAAAAAAAAAAAAAAAAAAAAAAAAAAAAAAAAAAAAAAAAAAAACTTTCCAATGGGCAATCATAAACTTGGAATTGCACACAAAGAAGCATATGTTTTTAGTTATAAGGTTGTTTTATAATAACAACAACAATAATATATTATTATTATTAACATTATCATTAAAGTCTTGTCCCAAATATTTTGTAGTTAACTTAGTTATTTTTTTTATATGTATTTATCCTTATTACCCTCATTCATGTTTTCCAACCTGTATAAAAAAAATCTATTCTTTAACGATATCACCATTGACCTTTGTTGGACATATTCAAACATTATCAATTGACTCTTTTTTAATTTATCACATATTAATATTGTACTTTATACGCTTTCTCATATGCTCATTTCTCATTCCATCTTTCCCTTTTTCTTTTTTTTTTGAGAAGATGATTTTTTTTTTAAGTTTCAACTTATATTTCATAGTTTTACCACACCTTTCCCAACATTCTAATTTATACTATTCATATTTTTTTGCTTGTGTTTTTTTTTTTTTATTGGCCAAATTTTGCTTTATATGTAGTTGGGTAATCGATGTCTTATCAAAAATTTTCTTCAATTTCTTAGTTATAGTTGGTACAGGTTTCGTGCTCTGTTCTCAGTGGGCTTCAACTAAACTCTGGAAAGTGGGTTGGCTTGGGCTTCAGATGGGCGGTTGAGATTTATTTGGTTGTTCACAAGTGTAAATCGGAAGGGTTGGTTGGCCATAGGTGGGTCCCACTGCAAATAACGAAGTGGGAAGCATGAAAAGTCACATTTCCCAAGGTTGATCATGGTTTGAAAAGTCGATATATGGAAGTGCAAAATGGAAAACCATCATATCAACTTAATCTTTGATTAAGAAACTGACTAAAACTATTCTCTGCATTTAGATGAACTTCCTTTTTCCTCTACTATAATTCCACTTATATCTATCCATATATTAATCTAACTAGTTAGTCTAGCTAGCGAATATCACATCACCACCTTTACATTATTAATCCAATCAATCAGATTTTTTTGTTAGACCCACAGCTTAAAACCCACTTGTTTCTCTGTTTCAGGTGAGCTCCAGAGAGAGAGAGAGAGAGAGAGAGAGAGAGAGGGAGGAGACCTAAGTGGAAAGAGACTCACCCACGTTTCTTCACTTTGGTCCCTTCATTTTGACAATTGATAGATAGATAAATAAATAGATGCCTCATCCTAATCCTGTAGTCTCTATCGTGGGATAGCCAAAGCACTTTGTTGATTGTTCCCACCGAGGGTGTCAGGTTTTTCAAACCGCACATTATATTGGGTGCATCAATCACAATAATTAATAGCCCACTTCAAGCTCAAATCCTCCATTTACGACCTCAAACCCTCAGTCATCATCTTAATAAGAACCAATCCAAACACACAGCCGTTACCTCTCCAAGTATGATTTGACTAATCATATATACATGCTTCCAGAGAGAGAGAGAGAGAGAGAGAGAGGGGATGAGCTTGAAATTGTGGCTTCATGAGACTTATCTCTAATCTATGGACCAAAATCAGTAGTAAATGACATTATTAAGAAGGTCATTTGATATTTTTAAAGAACCCCACTGTGGTTGACATGAAACAGAAAACAAAAGAAGAGCAATGAAACTGATGCTTTTGGATAGATGCCAGTTGATGGATAAGTCTTGAAAAGATTGAATTGAATTTGGATGCCTTCTGTCGGAAGTTGATAATAGCACTTTGGGTGAAAGTAAGATTCCTACACAATATAAATCTGGAAAAAAAAAAAAAAAAGCTTAATTTTCCTTCATGGTTCTCTTGTACAAGTGGACACGTCTGCCAGAATAGTACCAATCATTTGACAGATAATGGAAGGTTGGGTTTTTCTCATTATTAAAGGTGAAACTCAGCTGATGGTCCATCTATGGTGGGATCCATTTGGATGCCCATGATTTGAATTTGATGAGAAGTAGATAGATATAAAATGATAATTGTAGGA
This sequence comes from Litsea cubeba, assembly GCA_012931725.1. Lineage (NCBI taxonomy): Eukaryota > Viridiplantae > Streptophyta > Magnoliopsida > Laurales > Lauraceae > Litsea > Litsea cubeba. The sequence goes on from CM022945.1 coordinate 20,102,794, forward strand.
GAGAAGTGGTGTAATTTGGACATTTCATAGGGAATTGGTGCGACAGCGAAATGTGGGTCAAGACTGTAGTCCACTAGCCAGATGGTTGGAGCATTTTGTTACCACGTGTAAGTGTAGTCATGTTCGACGAAGAACGCAAACCGTCCTAGTCGAGGGGATACGAAAGCAAAAATAAATAATGGAGTCTTGAGTCTGTCCCTATAGCTACAGCTTGGTTGGGGAGTTTGTTTGTAGTTTGTACTATTCATCTTGTTCCTCTCCCTGCAACCGCAAGGGTTGCGTATTGAATTTGCTAACTGATGAAAATGAAATGATGTTGCTATGTTTTTACCGTGAAAGGTACAGCCATACTTTTGTTTATAGGGAGATAGGAACTGGATCTGAGTTTCGTTCAAAGATGGAAATCTTCTTTGGACGAATCAGGGGGCGCCATGCGAGTGGGCGGAGGCGGCGCCCCTTGTTCGTCCAAACAGGTTTCTTGGTTTGGTCGAAACAGGAGATTCGCACTCAGGGAGAAAATATTGAAACCACTGACTCACTGCTGAGGATTAATTATAAATCTTGAAAAATCTTTGGGGGTATATGCGAAAAAAAAGAAAAGAATTTTTTTTTAAAAAAGTTGATTTTTACGGATTCTGAAAATATAAGAATACAAGCCTGGCCCAAATCTGGCTGAGCCCTGCCCATGAGCATCCCTAGGTGTATTTAGTTGTTAGGCCTAATATTCAGGCCCAAGTTCTGCCCATGACCTTAAACTAAGGCCGAGACCAGACAATTTGAAAAATATATTCTTTTTGTGCTAATTGCTAAATTTACTGGGCTGGCCCTATAAAAGGGTTTTATAAGCCTAAGCACAAGCCTATTCCATTTAGCTATTATGCCAGACCTTTAGGTCTAGGTTCAGGTCACTGGCCCTAAAAATGTAGCCCAAATATAGTCTTATTTGGCTTTGGCTTTGTTGGCCCAGCACGTGAGCACTTATATTTGCATATTTCGCATCTAGTCTGGTTATACAATAGGTGGGTGAATCCAATCCAAGATGAAATCATGGTGAAATTCAATTTTTTTTTTTTTTACAAATGTGATATCATACGCTAACCGTGATGGTGCGAACTTGGGTCAGATTAGATGTTTTATTTTTAAAAGTACTTCAGTAATAAACAAAAGGCAAAACTACAAAACCGTATTAAGAGGAGGAATACCTAGCCCATACCCAATCTGGAAAATACATCCCAACAAAAGCTTTTGCCATGGGAAGAACAATACTTGCCCAAAACATGAGCAACCTCATTAACAGTCCTAGGAATGTTAACAGTCCTAGGAATGTTTAACCGCCTTAAGTTTGTAGGCCCATTGTGACCATTGGTCTGAACCACATAGCGAGTCTAGTGGGTTCCGAACTGATCTTTACCTTTGGTTTCTAGGGTTGTAGCTCTACGATCGAATATATGGTTAAGATCGAAGAGGCATACTCAATTGTTAATCTTGAACATAACCAGCGAATTTCCATTGGATTTTACAAATGGGACATGGGCCTGATTGGGCACGCGGAAGCCTGTCAGGTCTTCTACCCTGTTTATTTATCAGGCCCAGTAAAGCCCAGCCTATTAGACATACTGGGCATTCCACTTCAAGATGTGCTTGCCAGACCTTTTAAGCTTGAGCCAGGCCCAGAAAACAGAGTATTGCTAAAGGGGGCAGTCTCCAATGTTTGAGCTCGTAAACTCTCTCTAGATTGGCCCATCAGGCCTAATGATTTATTTATAAGTTATAGTTTATAGTTTGACCGAGCCTCAACTGAGGCATTATTCATCTGGCCTAAAATCAGATACAAATGTTAGTAATCAGCTGCTGGGCTATCCATGCGTGGACTGGGCTTGGATCATTAGGTAAGTGCAATTCTTGCTTCGGTAAATCAGATGGCCAAATTAGTGACAAGTTAATCTGCTGATCATCAGGTTTACTAGGGTTGTAAATGGGTACCCGATTCTCCGATTACCCGAAGGTTCCGACCCGTTAGGATCCGGGTCTGGGGTCATTATTTTGGTTCCCGATAAGAAAATGGTTCCGGTTCCGGATCCTTTTTTTGGAACCGATACCTAAACGGTTCGGTTCCGGATCCACAGTGGCTCAGACCCGTGGACCCGAGACCCGACCCAATATATACTAACATAAGGTAACTTTATTATGTGAGAACAAAACCCTTTTTACTTTTCTACTTTTCTACATTAGGGTTTTCTACTTTTCTACATCTCATTGCCTGTTTGGATGTGATTTCTGAGTTTTTTGTTAAAAGCGTCTGTTATTGATAGATAAAATGTCACATTAGTATTTATAGGTACGTGATCCAATTGAAATGTGAAAAAAGCATAATTTTTTTAAAGAAAAATACAGGTATTAGTCTAGACCCGGAACCGGAACCAGACCCGCCTCACAAACGGTTCCGGTTCCGGTTCTGGTTCCCATTATTCTTAACGGTTCCGGTTCCGGTTCCCCTTCTTAGAAAACGGTTCCGGTTCCGGTTCCGGTTCCACCCTGGACCCCGACCGGAACCGACCCGTTTACAACCCTAGGTTTTACGTATGACAACCAGACTGTGTGGGTTCATCGATACATATAAAGATCAGACTTCCCCCATTAGGGCCACAATCTTGGTTCATCTATACATCTAAAAATCCGGCCTGATCATGTAAAACGAAATGGGACGAGACCTTAGATTAAAATTCTGGTCGGATTTGGGGCCCAAAACAGCATTTGGCCTAGGTACCGCTAGTTAGGCAGAGACTATGAAGGGATAACCCTCGGGCCAGCTCTGCCCATAGGGATGTAAATGGGTCAGTTCCGGTCCTGGTCCATGGTGGATCCGAAATCATTGAGGAGAAGGTGGACCCTGACCCATCCCCATCTCGGGGCTAATTTCTTGGTTCCACGCCTGGAACCATTAAGGAGAAGGTGGAACTGGACCCGGAACCAAAACCATATATGGGGCGGCTCTGGGTCCGGGTTTAGGTAGAGAATGGTATGGGAAAAATCTAATTTAAGGAGAGATTCTAAAAAATTGAGGTAATGTGTCGGGTCCCGAGTCCATGGGTCTGATCCAATGTGGAACCGGAACCGGACCCGTTTAGGTCACAAGTCAAAAAAAGAAAGGACCCAAACCCAATTTTGAATGGGTCAGAACTCCCTGGTAATTGGAGAATCCGGGACTCATTTACATTCTCATCTATCCATGTAGAAGACAGTTACCACTGGCAATAGGAGTTCCAGGGTTTATCCCAGGGGCCAATGGACTCCCAGAAGTAAAAAAAAAGTGCATGTGAGTCCCGTCCTTTTGAATCCGGAAGGAGGTGAGACTCCCCCAGATATTACGCCAAAGGCTATATATCGAGGGTGGGAGGCGCTCACACTCGATGTGGGACAAATGCATGATTAAGGAGCCTCGACTCCTGAAGTGTACACAATACCTGCTGAAGTGTGGGTACCCTCCCTCTAGGGGAGTCTCACCTTCTTCAAACTCTAAACTCTAACCTCTAAACTTTGCCCTGAATCATTGTTTATACTGTAAAATGTCCTACCAAAAAAGATGGGTCGAGATTGATGAATTCATGCTGATTTTAGATTTTGCTTGAAGCCAGACATCGCAAAAAATAAAAAATAAAAAAATAAAAATGGTGGCTTTCCATCAGATCAGAACATGCCAAATCTTCTAAAGATGAACATATCCCCTTGCAAAAGAGGTATGGAGGTTTTCTAAAATTTTAAAAAGTTGAGCGTTTAATCGCCATTTAGTACACAGTTGAAAAGAAAATAAATACAACAAAAGTAGGGAAAAATTTTCAATCTGAGAACTTATTTAGAGAAATTTGAATAAAAGTATAATGGCACTGGACCAGGGGTGCTCAAGGACCTGGAGCCCGCATTGGACCAAGTTTTGGCCTTGGTTTTAATTCCTCAGGCAAATTTGGCCCGTTTAATATATGGGCCATATTTGAATTAAGTGCTTAGGTGCCTGAATACCAACTTGGCCCGGCCCAAATCAGTAACAGTACATATGGTTTAGTGATTGATTTACACAAATAAGTGACTGCAAAGCCCAACAGAGTGAATAAAAGCCCTGCCTAGCCCAACCTTGTTGACTAAATAGGCTCAGGCCTGAAATTTGTAAGGCAGGCTTTGTTGGGCTAGACAATTGAGGCCCTTGTAGGGCTTGGGTCAGATGCAAGCCTATGTTTCTAAAATCTGACCGAGCCCAGATATGCCTCGGCTCAGCCCATGAACAACTCTGCACTAGGGCTCTTGACAGGCCCAAAATCAACGATCGCGGCTCTCAATGTCTCTTCTACCAATTCAAGGAGAACAAATTAAATTCATTTTAAGATAAGAATTTTTAGCCATATGTATTCGTTTGTTAAGTCCAAACAGTACATGCCTTTTGGGGCCTAGTAATGAAAACTCTCCCTTGTGAGTGTTTTTTTTTTTTTTTGATGACTCGGTATCCCTTATCAGGTATTTGATGACACGAATATCCCTGAAGTCAAGAAAATCATCGTGAATGGGTATTGGGAGAATGTTCTTTTCGATCTTTAGGCCCTAAGGGTACATTTGTGTACATACTCTTTCTGTAAAAAGGAGGAATTGCCACGTCAGCAAATTCCATAGAAATGGAAACCTCGAAAAATGATTTTCATAGAATTTAGAAATTCATATTTTGTGTAAAAAAATTTCCTCGTGGAATTAGTGCTAATGTTGTTTGGTGCGGCTATGGATTCCTTATAGAAAGTCAAATTTTCTTATTTGGTGAAATAATTTTTTGAAAAAAAATAATATAACATGTATATTATTATTCAACATCAAATAATAATTTATTTCAAGAAATAAAAAATGAAAGAGTTGTAGGATTTTTGGTTAAAATGGACAAGAGTCAGAAAAAGAGGGAGAAGTTTTATGAGGAAATCCATTTTCCATACCGCCTATAGGAAATCCAATTCCCACGATTATCAAGGAAAATATTGATTAGACAGGAAAGCATTTCAGTGTAATTGTTTTGTACCAAACACTTGAAAAATGAATTTTTCGTGAAAAAATGTTACGTAAACATTCCTAGAATATTTGTTTGATTAGGAAAGCGCCATTTCCTCTTTGAAGACATTTCCAACCTTCAAGCTGGGATCCTGTAATCCACTTCCTGCGTGGAAAACAAGAACAAAAGGTCGAAAAATGCATCTTTTCCGTGGCTGCACCGAACAAGAAAAGGACGCGCCCACACACATTATTTATGGCTCTTTTAATACGGTTTGACTCTTAGAAAAAAGGCAACAAAAATATTGATGATTTTAAGAAAAACTTAAATAAAAAGAGAAAGGAAAGGAAAGGAAGAAAAGAAGAACAAATAAACAAGGTTTAATGGAGTTGGGGAAGAAATTTTTTTTTAATATTCATTCCAACCATCTACACTTACGCCAAATCTTATGATCCAAGAGAGGAAGAGGAGAAACCATATCTTGCAGAGACTTTAAAGTTTTATTTGTGCAAGTGACATTTCAACGGAAAGAGGCTAAAATTCGGAGCTTTATTCTTCTTATTTTTTTGCAGCGGTGAAAATACAGGGAATTTCGAAATTTTACATTATTTTTCCTTACTAGAGAGGTTCCGAAAATCCCATCTACCTCGGTTGGAAACTGAAGCTGCAGAACAGGAAACTCATTGCTTTGCATAGAAAAGTTTGTTGTGGAAAGAGGAGGAGACAAGGCGCTGGTATGCGTTTGGTGCAGCGACGAAATGTCTCGATTTTCCCCTCCGTTTGTGCTTTAATTTCACGAGGACGTGGTTCCGCGCTTTCCACTTAGGGTGGTAGGAAATCGATTCCGCGGACCGCTTCCTCTTGCACGGCGTTTATCCAACAAACCTTAAATGAATAAAAAAGAAAAATAACAAATCCGCTTTCTCTTTTATAAATATTTTTACATTGGAATTTTATTTATAATCTTTTTTTCATTGGCACCCCTTAAATAAAATTAGGGATTCCGCCCCTGGTTTTCCCCGGAAGTCCTGCTCCTGCACAAACAGGCCCGCCACTCCTCTACTATTGATTGTGGTTGGAATCCATGTCTTGACAAGGACCTGTCGTGGAGCGTTAGTGGCACATGTAGTCGTCTATGTGAAAGTTGGGAGTCCGGAATACAGAGTACAGTATCCCTGTCGTGTCTCTTATGCTGCTTTTCTCGTAATAGATGCTGCATCAAATATGGTATTGATTTTAAATCGTTGGTTGAAGGCAAAATGTCAAAACTCCAAGCCATATCCACTTGGTGACTTACAGAATTTGGTTGCATAGTTGGTTGGATCTCAACTGTCTATCTAGGGCTACTCAAGGATCAATCTCTCATATGCTCCTTTTTTCACTTGTGTTGCTTACTTTGGGTCCCAGCGTCATTGGTTGGGGTTCAAAAATATAAAAATTATATGGGTGGCATGAGGCCACCTTAAAATATGATGTTGATCATCGATCATTGGTTAAAGCCAAATGTTAAGATTAGGGGTGCACAAAAATCCATCGATCCGTAAATCTGATCCGATTCGTAGATTTTTATCCGATCCGAAGATATACGGATTGGTGACGGATTGAAAATTTTGTAATCCATTAGTAACGGTTCGGTGGCGGATTCCACCCTCAATCCATGGATTCCATTCGATCCGATCCGTTGACATTAAATATAAAAAAAATATAAGAGATCTAAATATAAATTATGATGTCTAAATTTAAACTAATAAAAAAGATTTAAGGGGTCAAAATGTAATTTTTTTACAACATGTTTGATATTTTTCTTTTGACATTAGATTGAACTGATATTAATTCGATTCGATCTGGTCCTCCATGAATCGAATCCGATTCGAATTTTTAACGGCCACGTATTGGTGAGGATTCTAAAATCCGTCAATATGTAGATAATGGATGGTGACGGATTTGATTCAATCTGCACCAATCCGATCCGTGTACATCCCTAGTTAAAATTTTGTGGCCACCACATATCCATATTGGGCCACTCTGAAAGATGCTGTTATAATAACCAACTGCCTGTTGCATGCTATGTTTAAACTTTATGTCCATGACGTTGAATATTAGGTTGTTTAAACTTTCATGCCCACCATACGCTTGGATGTGGGCCTTCTTAAAACATGGAACTTGAATGTTTGAATGCAAGTATACTTTTGATATCCACCATATTGATGTAATATAAATGCTGAAACATATGGTTGGGCAATTTATAGATGTGATTTGTTGTGTGTGTTCGAGTGAAGATGAGGAAGTTGCGAGTGACCCATCCAAAGGGAATATACTGTGTATTCATGCAAGGAGAGAAACTTGTTCACGAAGGGAGAGAACTAAAGAATTGATCCCTCACTGTTTGGGTGAGGAATGAGATATCCAATATCCAACCAACTAGGCCATCCCCATATTAATTAGATGTATGTTGAGATATCCAATATCCAATAATTGCCTGCAAAGTTGGGCATTATCTCTTGGGTGTATGTTGAGCTAAGTGCTTTTATTTGCATTGGCGGTTCATTGATCAGTGCAGTTAAGACTTAAGAGGCAACTCTCAAAGACGGGCGGACCCAGGCTTTGATGACCTGGGTCCGCGCCTGCTCAAAGTAGTATGGGTATGGGCTATGTGGAACGGCCCTACAAACAAGGCTACAACTCAACGTGGCGTCTGCCCCTCATAGTGCAAGCCATACAGCTTGTCCTGACCCAACTCCAGGCCCTTCTGCTCATACGAGTCCTAGCGGTCAGACTTGTAATAAATTCATCATGACTGAGGGTACTGCGGTTTGATAGCTCTAACTATTTCCAACTTTTGTATAGTAAAGAAAAAAGGGAGTGCTATTGGCACCGCATATTTTTCTCTCTGCACCGCACTAGAAGATGAAAAAAATATTTTTTTTCTAAACTACCCCTCCCCGCCTCCCTCCTCCTCCTCCTCCTCCTCCTCTTCCCTTCCTCTCCCCCCCGGCGGGGCCGGCCGGCTGGCCGGTCTCACTCCCCCTCCTCTCCCTCTTTCTTCCTCCCTCCCCTTCCATTTTCTTTCTCTTCTCCCTCTCTCATTCCCTTTCTAATTGCCGGGGCTCCCTCCCCGCCGGAGACTTGGGGGGGGGGGGGGGGGGGGGGGGGGGGGGGGAGGGGTTTGGTGGGAAGATGAGGGAAGAGGGTGGAGGGTGGGAGAGGAAGGGAAGAAGAGGAAGAGGGAGAGGGAGGAGGGGAGAGGGGTAGTTTAGGAAAACTTTTTTTTTTTTTCAGTGGGAAGAGAGGTTTTCCAAGGCACGAACGGGCACATTCAAACTGACGAAACTGTAGCAAAAGGTGTGACCATCCTCAATTCATGAGGTCTAATGTGAAAAACATCACCTGCCCAGGTGCACAAGAGAAAATAATCTCATATGTTGGTGTCTCTCCTGTGCATATGCTACTGCTTATGCTTATGCGGTAGCGAGCATCCAAACCGTCACCAAGGGTGGAAACCCTTGAATTCTACTGATTCTGACATGGCGAACAACAGAGATGTTAAGTGTGCTAGTGCACATAAAAAATTCATCCAATATTGATATATTTTCTTTATTCTCTTTCTTTTTCCATTTTCAGATTTTTTTTAAGGCGCATTAAGGCAGTAAAGAAGAAAAAAAAAATCACTTGGTAGTTGGTGGAGTGGCATTAGGGATAAATTTGCTACCATGTCTTGTGCCACACACTAATTTTGAAGATTTAATGACATTATCTATATCAAGAGAAAACGAAACTCTTAGCTTAAAACCCAGCTTTCAGTCACGATCCGACTGAGTTTTTATGTTTTTAGTTCAGAACAGAAAATGTATTGAAAGTTCCTTCTCAACCCACTCCTTCACTTTATATTCATGGTTTTATTTACGGACAGTAACACTCTACAAAAATATGAAGTTTTTTTGTAGTTTTCTTTTAAATATTTTTTCAAAATTTTTTATGTTAGTAAAAAGTGTCCAGATAAACTGACATATAACCCACGTAACCATATCTCGTCCAATGCCATAAAGATTTCATCTTCAGGCGATATACTTGTCCAAAACCATGTTCTGATTACATGCTTTTTTTTCCGATACAATGATCAAAATACCCTTGATTTCGAACTTGGTCATTGGCTGGCCTAATGGACCTATCTGGTAAACCTGGAATATAAGATATAAATCCAACATTTAGGACCCAAGAAAGAGCCCACACACGTACAAGAGAAGACAACCCACGCAAGTGCCACACACACAAGAGAAGACAACCCACGCAAGTGGGAAAGGAGCCCGCACAAGCGGGAAGAAAACCCCAATTAAGTGTGGAAAGGAGCTTGCACAAGCTGGAAGAGGTCGCGTATCCAAAATTCAAACCCTAAACAAATCAGGTGAGAACTACTACTCCTTACCCATTCAGGTAAGGAACCTTTCTTTGATTCTATGCTTAAAACAAAAACAAAGACATCAATCATTTTAATAATGTACACCTTCGTTTTAAGTAAAAACAATTGTAGATATGTGTTGACCCTTCACCTCTTTCCTCTTCTTTCTTTCCAGCAAATTACTTCGAGGAGTGGGCTCCATGTGAGAGAGAGTACTATTGAAAAATATTTATGTGTTTCCACTAATAGATTGGTGGCGGGCAACTGATTATCTAAGAAAACTGGACTTACAGCCTCAACATTTAAGCCCGTAATTTTGAGAAGTTTAGCATTGCCCCAGTGCAAGGATGACTTGCATAAATGAAGAAATGGTCCAAATTTTTTAAACAAAAAATGACCAAATTTAAGTATTTTCCCACGTCTTTCAAAGAGGGAGAACATTGTGAATCTAGAATTAGTTATTCTCTTTCAGCTGATTTTGAATGGGTGTTGGACTATCCAGTATGATTAGTGTCACGACCCCAAACCCGAGGGGCCGTGAAAATTGAGAGTTAGGTAATGATTATGTTTCTCCCAAGATCCGCGTGTGGGAGGATAACACGTTCCAACACATCCTAAATATTTTTACGGAAGCTTTCGTGGCGTTACGACCCGAAGTCCATGGCCATTGGATTCCGTGTCGTACTCAACCACTAACATATAATTATCTTATCAATGAACGTATCAGACTGGAACAAACCATTATAACAAAATACAGAGCTGACAGTATCTAGATATTATATTCCCACATATGTTCAAGTTACAAATAACAATGTGCATTAATTACAATCCCGAGAAAAAGGCTAATAAAAAGCCATAAAAAAAACAAGCTAATAATCACTACCCCATATGTGACGTAGCTCCGATGTCAAGCTCAATGTCTATACGACATAGCCGACAAAACAATCCGCAAGCTCATGGCTTCACAACCAAAACGTGCACTCTACTCGGGTAAGAAATCTGAACCCGAGTACTAAAGTAGTGGGTCAGACACGACGGTCTGGCAGGTGGGTGAAAAGATATGAACAATATATTATATGATAAAACATGTAATAAATCATGTTATCCGATCAAAAGTTGTACGTAATTACAATGTATAAGAAATCATGAATATCCGACAAAATCCTGTATTCATATGAGACGGGTATAAAACATAAATATTTGGCAAAATCCTATATTCCTTTAAAGCGTGTATAAAACATGAATATCTAGCAAAACATGAATTCATTTGAAACGTGTATAGAACATGGATATTTGACAAATCGAAAATTCATTTAAAACATATACAAAGCATGAACATTTAACAAATCGAGGTTTCATTTAAAGCATGCAAGAAGCATGTATATTTAAAACAGTAAGGGTATCAAGGATCGGGAATTGTCAAGATGGCAACCACACAAAACTAAATCTTCTCTCACTAAAGTGATGAGAGTACATACCCTACATGATCATTGACCTCAGTCACACAAGGTGAGGAAGGACAATGATAAAATACTACAATATACATATATATACTCTGCGGGACCACGGGAGCGAACCGGGTAAAAACTCCGCGGATTTCAGACTGCAGCTGACTAACAGGAGGGGAAGGATCTCCAAGTCGGTGTATCAAACCGACAAGGTTGTCCAAGCTTAGTGGTGCCGACTCATAGGTCAAATATTGCGGGAAATCAAAACAACTGCATAATAACGGAACAAGGTGCCCGTAGGCACAAATGCACATTCATATCGGATCGAGCATATAAGGGTTAGCAAAAGCTAAACACATTTTCCAATACATTCAAGGCAAGTTCAAATCATAAGATATAATGTTTGAAAAGTACAAATAAGATTCGGGTCAAGATGCTCATCAGCATAAGACATATCATATTATGTCACAAGATAACAATTATGCTAAAAACCATATCTGGGGCAAGACTAGTTACAAGGCACGAAACTTGAAATGTACAAGTGAAATCCGGTAAAAAATCAAGTACAAATGGATTCTATAAATCTCCGGGCCAAGTATTGAAGGTCCGAGATTTAAATCAATGTGTATAGGGTTCCGTATGTTAAGTTTGATAAACATTTGGCACTCTTTAAGAATTAAAAACATTCCGGGACCTTACATACGTTGACAAATCTAAGGATCTTAACACTATTAAGATGATGAGGTTTCTTCTTCGATAAAATTCCATATAATTCTTCTCCCATATAGTTCCACAAGTTCCCCAAAAGATTCCATCAAAATTAAAAATTTGGTCAACCCTCGGTTGGCTTGTTGGTTAACCGACAGGGTTTATTGGTCGACC